>CM053564.1:190929-299173 GCA_028646485.1 Cryptoprocta ferox | reverse complement strand
GGAAGGGGAAGGAAGGGGAGGGGAAGAGAGGACGGGGCGGAGTGGAAGGAGGGGAGGGGAGGGGAGGGGAGGGTGGAGCGGAGGGAAGGGACGGTAGCGGAGGGCGGGGCGGAGGGAAGTGTAGGGAGGAGGGCCGGAGTGGAGCAAGATAAGGGGAGAACGGTGCAGAGGGTGGGAGAGGGGTGCGGAGGGGAGGGAGGGAAGGGGAGAGTGGGGCGGAGGGAAGGCTGGGGAGAAGGCCCGGGCGGAGTGGAGAGTGGGAGGGAGGGGCGGAGGGAAGGGAGGGAGGGGAGGGGAGGGAGGCGGGCGGGGTTGAGAAAGAAACAGGTGTTCTATTACAGTACTGTAGGGGTGGCGATGATGGCCTGCTCCAGTTTGAAATAGGAGATCTACTAGATCTTACTTAATGAACTTTTGAAAAAGCATATATCCTTTTTGATGCTGCTGTGAATGGGATTGTTTTTCTTAATTTTATTTTTGATTGTTCATTGCAAGTGTATAAAAAAACAATACAGTCCAGTAAGAGTGCCTGGTTGACTCGGTCAGTGGAGCCTACTGACTCTTGATCTCAGGTTCGTGAGTTGAAGCCCCTCATTGGGCGTAGAGCCTACCTTTAAAAAATTGATCTGGGGAGCCGGGGTGGCTCAGTTGGTTAAGCCTCCCACCCTTGGTTTCGGCTCAGGTCATGATTTCATGTTTTGTGGGTTCAGGACCATGTCAGGCTCTGTGCTGACATTGAGGAGCCTGCTTGGGATACTTTCTCTCTGTCTCTGCCCCTGCCCTTCTCGTGCTCTCTATCTCTCAAAACAAATAAATAGGGGCACCTGGGTGGCTCAGTTGGTTAAGCGCCAACTTCGGCTCAGGTCATGATCTTGCAGTTCCTGGGTTGGAGCCCAGCATCGGGCTCTGTGTTGACAGCTCAGAGCCTGGAGCCCTCTTCACTGTGTCTCCCTCACTCTCTGCCGCTCTCCCACTCATATTCTGTATGTCTCTCTCTCAAATATAAAATAAACATTTAAAAAAACAAATAAACTTTAAAATATATATATATAATTGATTTTTGGGTGTTGATCTCGTATCCTGCAAGGTTACAAAACTCTTTCATTAGTTCTAGTAATTCTTTTTTTAATTAAAAAAATTTTTTGTAATGTTGATTTATTTTTGAGAGAGAGAGAGAAAGAGCACGAGCAGGGGAGGGGCAGAGAGAGAGGGAGACACAGAATCTGAAGCAGGCTCCAGGCTCTGAGCTGTCAGCACAGAGCCTGACGCGGGGCTCCAACTCCCGATCCGTGAGATCATCGCCTAGTGTCCCTCCCTATTGGGGCTTTTAATTGATGATTCTTTCTCGGTGATTATTCTCCTATTGAAATATAATTGACACTCTGTTGGACTCTGTAATTGGCAATTCCTCCTGTAATTGATGTTGAGTGACAAGCTCCCACTTCTGGCCCCCTGACTCCACTTTAATGATGTTTCCCTTCATTAATTTTTACAAGACATTTTTTCACTCAGTACAGACATTTACAGATATAAATCTCCCTCTAAACACTGCACTTGCTGTATTTTATAACTTTTTATATGTGTGCTTTCATTTGCATTCATCTCAAAGTATTTCTCAGATTTCCCTTTTGATTTCTTATACCCTGAAAGCTACAAATCATTATTGAAAGAAATTAAAGAAGATTTAAATAAATGAGGAAAATCCCATGTTCGTGGTTTGGAAGACTTAACATTGTTAAGGTGGAAATATTCCTTAACTCATCTAGATGTATATAGAAATGTTTCAGGCATGTGAAAGACCAAAATATGAAAGGAAAATCTATGAAGCTTTTAGAAGATGGGAAAATATATTCGCAGTCTTCTGTGGGGAAGGATTTCTTTAGGCACAAAAAGCACTAATTTAAAGTAAAATCTTGGGGCGCCTGGGTGGCTCAGTTGGTTAAGCGTCCGGCTTCGGCTCAGGTCATGATCTCACAGTTCGTGGGTTCCCTGCGTCGGCCTCTGTGCTGACAGCTCAGAGCCTGGAGCCTGTCTTCGGATTTTGTGTCTCCCTCTCTCTCTGACCATCCCCTGCTCATGCTGTCTCTCTCTTTCTCAAAAATAAATAAAACATTAAAAAATTTTAAAGGAAAAGATTGACGAAGTCAATTGTGTTGAAATTGATAACTTCATTGAGAAGCACGATGAAGACAGCAGAAGAGCCAAAATACGACCACTGACAACACCAAATGTTGACAAAAATGTGGAACAACAGGAACTCTCACTCGCTGCTGGTGGGAATGCAACGTGGTGCAGCCACTTTGGAGGAGTTTGGCAGTTTCTTAGGAAAATAAACATATGATCCAGCAATCATACTCCTTGCTGTTTATGCAAATGAGTTTAAAATTTTCGTACACAGAAATCTGCACATGGATATTTATAGCAGCTTTATTCACAATTGCCAAACTTGGAAGCAACCAAGATATCCTTCAGTGGGGTGAATGGATAAACAGTCTGTGACACATCCTTACGATGGATATTATTCAGTAATAAAAAGTATGAGTTATTGGGGCAGGTGGGGGGCTCAGTTGGTTGAGTGTCTGACTTCTGCTCAGGTCACGATCTCACAGTTTGTGGGTTCGAGCCCCATGCTCTGTGCTGACAGCTGGGAGCCTGGAGCCTGCTTCAGATTCTGTGTCTCCCTGTCTCTCTGCCCCTCCTCTGCTCACACTCTGTTTCTCTCTCAAAAATAAACATTAAAATAAACAAAAATAGTATGAGTTATCAAGCCACAAAAGGGCATGGAGGAAACTTAAATGCATATTACTAAATGAAAGAAGCCTATCTGGAAAGGCTGCACGACAGTCTGGAAAAGGCGAACCCATGGAGACGGTAACCAGATCTGTAGTTATTAAGGGTTGGGGGAGGAGGAGGGGTGTGGGCCGATGATTTTTAAAGTAGCAGAACTATTCTGTATGATACTGCAATGGCAGAGAGATGCCACTGGGGGAAGACGGTTTGTCAGATCTAGAATGTGCAACACCGAGAGCGAGTCCTGATGGAAACTGTAGACTCTGGCAAATAACAGCATCAGGGAACCTCACCGGCTGTGAGAAATGTAGCACGCGGCCTAGCGTGGGACGTTGATAGTGAATGAGCCTGTGTATTTTGGGGGGTAAGGGGAACATGGGAACTCTGTACTTTCTGTTTAATTTTGCTGTGAACATGAAACTTCTCTAAAAATAAAATCTATTCAAAACTACACACGAACCATGAAGAAAATAAAAGACAAGTCACAGAATGGGAAAGAATGTTTCCGCCACCGAGACCTCTAAAGTCTAGGGTCCTGTCACCAGAAACCATTGCTCCTATTGCCAATGACCCAGTGGTACAGCAGACAAATACTGGAAGACTTGCTTTCCAGAGAGGAAATCCAAACAGCCGAGAAACACACGCACAGGAGCTCCAGCGCAGTAGCAATCAGACAAATCCACGTAAAGCCGCAGCAAAAATCTCAAAGTTCGAAAATTCCAAGTATTAGCGAGTATGTGGACCGTTGAAATTCGTGTACCGCTAGTGAGAATCTCAACTAATAAAACCCGCTTTGGTAAACAGTTTGGCATTATCAGGAAGGTGAGGAATCAACCCACAGAATAGAAGGAAATACTGGCAAGTCGTATATCCGTCAAGGGTCTTGTTTGAAAGATTTAACAAAGATCTCTTGGAGCTTGATCACCTCAAGCTCAATGAAACAACACAATTCACACCCTTCTGTCACCCTCTCCCCTCGAACCGTACTTAATGACCGCTCCTAACACACAGAGGGGACTTGGCTATCAAAGACCCTGGAAGAGGACTTCAGCTCCTCCATTTTGACCTTGGACTTTGCAGCTGGGTTCTTTGCACGCTGTCTCCTGGCTAGGGCTGAAGACCTTGAGAACAAAGCATCCCCTGGTAGGAGCCAGCAAGCTAGGGCGGCCCTGAGCCAGCAAGACCCTGCCACCCCGTGACTGAGCCCAAGAGAAGGATCAACCTGACTTTCACTGTCCACCAGCACACAGCTACCAGCCTTCGCCCACGTTTTCCTTGTACGAACCTGCAAGTATTTTTGGCGCTTTGGAAACCGTCTCCGAGACACTAGTCTGTTGTCTTCCTGGTGTTGGCCTCACTGGAATAAACCCATTCCTGCTTTCCCACCACTCGTTTCACTTCTCCGCCTTGGGGTTTTGTCAGCAGGGAGGGCCTGAGCCTGGGAAGTTTGGGGCTCCCAAGTTTGGGGCTCTTGCACACCTGCTCCCCACCTACAATGGGAGCTGCTTCTGCTCCTTTCTCTCAGTCCCTCTCTGTCTCTCTTCCTTAGAGTCATCCCTGGAGGAGCAGGCTGCAGCCCTGGGCGCACCTGTGAGCCACCGCCAGTCAGAATCACCCAGCTAAGCCTCACCCAGACTCCTGACCCACAGAAACTGTGAGATCATAAGTGTACGTTGTTTCAAGGCATTAAATTCTGGGGTCTTTTGTGATGCAGCAATCAATACCTAATTCAATGATCAAGGAGGGAGGCGATGGTACCCAGTTGTCCTGATGGTCCGTGGAGCCTTCCTGCCCCTCTGGGGAGGCCAGGGATGGGACTGTGTCTGGGCTCACACAGCCCTCTTGCCAGCAACCCTATCCTTTCAAGGCTTGGCCCGTCTGGTTTCCGTGTTGGGGTGTAAGCCTGACTAAAGATGAGGTGCAGTGTGGAATTAGGAATGAGCACAACCTTGGATTTCCGGAACATTCCCATGAATGTGCTGATGGTCCTCGCACTATGTGCTTGGAGAGACCCTGCCCTGCAGGGTGGGGGGGAGGGGCGGCAGGAGAACCAGATCGTTCCCCACCCCTGCTGCCCTTAGTCCCTTTCCATATCAGTACAACAGGGCATTGCCCTACCCTGGGTTCTCAGCGGTTTGTTTTTTTAACGTTTGTTTAATTTTGAGAGAGAGAGACAGAGGGAGAGGCAGAGAGAGAGGGAGACAGAGGATCTGAAACAGGCTCCATGTGGACAGCAGGACTCAAACTCAGAAACTTTAAGATCATGACCTGAGCCAAAGTCAGTTGCTCAATTGACTGACTCAATTGACTCAGGCGCCCCGTCCCAACGGTTTTTAAACTTGTGCCTCCAGGGGTGCCTGGGGGGCTCAGTCCGTTGAGTGTCCGACTTCGGTTCAGGTCATAATCTCACAGTTCGTGGGTTCGAGCCCCACGTCGGGCTCTGTGCTGACTGCTAGCTCAGAGCCTGGAGCCTGCTCCGGATTCTGTGTCTCCCTCTCTCTCTGTCCCTCCCCTGTTCACACTCTGTCTCTCTCTGTCTCTCAAAAATAAATAAATGTAAAAAAAAAAAAAAAAACAAAATTAAAAAAAAAAAAAACTTGTGCCTCCTTTGGATAAAGGTGGAAGTTGCTGTCAGGGGTAAGTGACAATAAGTGAGGTGCAAATGCCGATTTCTTTCTTTCATTCCGCTGGGGTTTACTTCGTGTATTTGGAAGCTCTTTTAATGGGTGCATACACACTTATTTCTTCCTTATTAATTGACTCTTTTATTACTATAAAGTATTTTTATTTATTTTTGATCATACTCTTTCTTTTGAAGTCTACCATATCTGATAACAATAGAAACACCCCGGCTCTGCATGCTCATTATCACATATCTTTGCCCATCCATTTGCTGTTAGCCCACCTGTGTCCTTATGGTTGAACTGAGTCATTTCCAGATAGTCCAGTCTCACTTTTTAAAAAAATTTTATGTTTTATTATTGTTTACTTGGGGGCGAGGGGCAGAGAGAGAGGGAGACACAGAACCTGAAGCAGGCTCCAGGCTCCCAGCTGTCGGCACAGACTGTCACCATACTGTGAGACCATGACCTGAGCTGAAATCCAGAGTCAGAGGTGCCGAACCAACTGAGCCCCCAGGTGCCCCTCAATCCTTTATATATTTTGCATATTAACCTCTTATCAGATGGCATTTGCAAATATCTTCTCTCATTCAGTAGATTCTCTAGTTGTTGTGTTGATGTTTTACTCCACTGCGCCACAGCTTTTTATTTCTGTGTGGTCTCAATTGTTTATTTATTTATTAGTATTTTAAAATTGTTTAATTATGCTTTTATTCCCCTCACATGTGGAGACAGATCTGGAAAAATGTTGCTACTGCTGTTGTCAAAGAAATCACTGCCTGTGCTCTCTTCTAAGGGCCTTTGGGTTTCGCCCTTTAGGTCTTTAATCCATTTTGAGTTTACTTTTGTGTGTGGTGTAAGAAAGTGGTCCAGGGTCAGCCCTTGCACAGAGCTGTCCAGTTTTCCCAGCACCATTTAGTGAAGATACTATCTTTTCCCCGTTGTATATTTTTGCCTCCTTTGGTTATAGATTAGTTGACCCTACAAGCATGGGTTTATTTCTGGGCTTTCTATTCCATTTCATTGATCTATGTGTCTATTTTTGTCAGCATCATGCTGTTTGAACCACAAAGGACCCTGAAGAGCCAAAGTAATCTTAGGAAAAAAAAAAAAAAAAGAGGGGTGCCTGGGTGGCTCAGTCAGTTAACTCTTGATTTCAGCTCAGGTCATGATTTCACAGTTCGTGAGCTCGAGCCCTGAGTCGGGCTCTGTGGTGACAGCATGGAGCCTGCTTGAGATTCTGTCTCTCTCCCTCTCTCTCTCTGTCCTTCCCCTGCTCACACACACTCTCTTTCTCAAAATAAATAAATAAATACTTAAAAAAAAAAGAAAGAAGAAGAAAGCTATAGATATCACAATCTGAGATTTCAAGATATACCACACAGCTGTAATAACAATAACAATAATGCTATGATATAATCAAATATATTTATTGTTATTGTATATCTTTTAAAAATCTATCTTTCTAGCATTTCTTATTCTGATTTTCTGGCAACACCCTATTTGCTTTCTTTTATTTGAAAATGTCTTTATTTGGTCTATTCTTTTTTTATATAATTTATTTACATTTTTAGCAATCTCTGCACCCAATGTGGGGCTTAAACTCACAAGCCTGAGATCAAGAGTTGAACACTCCACTGACTGAGCCAACTGGGTGCCCCTGTTTTATCTATTCTTAAAGGATATTTTTGCTAGATATAGAACTGTAGGTTGACAAAAGTGTTTTTTTTTGTTGTTTTTTTTTTTTTTACCCCAGCACTTTGAAGATGACATTCCACTGTGTTCTGTCCTGCATTGTTTCTGACTTCTGAGAAGTTCTCTGTCATTCAAACTGCCTTCCCTTGAGGCCATTCTTCTCTGGCCGCTTTCAATATTTTCTGCTCTAGTTTGGTTTCCGTAGTTGTGCCTGGGTGTGGTTTTCTTTGTATTCATTCTTCTCCTGGTCACTGAGCCACTTGAATCTGTAAAGTAACATCTTTAACCAAATTTGAGACTTTTGGGCTATTAATGTTTCACATTTTTTTTCCTGCCTCCTTCTCTCTTTCTCTCTTGGGACTCCAACAATTTACTTGTATTTTATTTTATTTTATTTTTTTTAGATTTTATTTTTAAGTAATCTCTACACCCAACGTGGGCTCAAACTCACAACCCCAAGACCAGGAGTGGCCCACTCCACTGACTGACCCCGGCCAGGCGGCCCATGGGACTCCAATTTGGGAGATGACAGCCCCCTTTTGGCCCCTGCTCCAGCCACTACAGGGAGGAACAGGGAAAAGGGGTCTCCTTCTCCCAGGAGGGCCCCACCATAGCCTTGCCTGCATCTGCAGCTCCGGGAAGCTGAGGAGGAGTGCCAAGGGAAGCCCTCAAACCAGAGGTTCCTCCTGCTCTGGCACATATCTGCTGCTCCTGTCAGCCTCTGCACCTTAGAAGGTTGTCACCAAGAATTTGCTCTGGTTACCACGCTCCAGTGCTCACTGGAGGCCGAGAGCCTGAGGGCACATTACCTGTACCTCCATCTTCTGGGTCTTGGGAGCCAACGCCCAAGACAGGAAGTGTTCATTTGCCCAGATAAAACGGAGATAAATAAGAACCACGTGCTGAACTTTAAAAAATAAAAATAAAACAACTAATGTTTATTTATACATAATTTTAAGCATATGTACTTCCAATTTTTTTGGTTGGAAAATGATTTTTCTAATAATAGATGGTATTTGGACTGAAAACAACAACAACTTTATTTTGGTAAAATAAAGATCCAAAAACCTTATGTTGTTCCCAAAACTTTTGCGTAAACAAACAAAACTTTTTGGGTAAACAAAAAACTTTTGGGTTTCCTATGAAACCAGATGTCTGGGCACCCTGGTCCAGCTTACGCCAACGACGACGATGACGCCGCCGCAGACGACCACGACGACGACGACGACGACGACGAGTCGGGCACCTCCGACCACAGCGGGCTGACCCTGCTCCTGGCTCTGGGTGACGTGCGGTGGGGGATGGGGTGGTGTGAAGGGAGGCCAGGGACACACACACAGCGCAGAGCTCCTTCTGACCTGGGGTCTTCACAGGGCCTCCTACACCAGGGGAGGAGGAACCCATGTGGGTTCTGGAAGACAGGCAGGATGGAAGAGAGCAGCCAGGGTGTCTGAGGGCGTTAAGCCCCCTCACAATGTGTGAAGGGCTGAGTTGGGGCCAGATGTCAGCTGGGCCCAGGGTGGCAGCACCACTTGCTTGCGACTACCAGGAAGGGAGGGAGGGAGGGAGGCAGTCAGTGGGGAGGGAAGGGAGGAAGGGAGGGAAGGAGGGAGGATGGGAGGCAGGAAAGAAGGCAGGGAGAGAGGAAGGTAGACAGGAAGGGAGGAAAGAAGGCAGGGAGGGAGGCAGGGAGGGGGGAAGGGAGGAAGGGTGGGAGGGAGGAAGCCCGGACCTGCCAGGGAGGCAGGTGGGAGGGGAGGGTGATGGGAGAGAGCTGGCTGCACTCTCCCTGCCTCCGATGGGTGGTCCTGAGGCCTCCTGGCATCCTCAAAATCCAGGTGCTGCAGCTCTTCCTCTGATTATATGAATAAAACTGAATTATAGGTGTTTCTTTTCTTTTGTTAAGTCTTGACATTTTTATCCAAAGCAAAGATAATAATGCTTGTTGTGGTCAGACACAGGCTGTGTACGGGGAAAAGCCCTCTTGTGCCCCTCTGCCCTCTGCTCTGTGTGAGTGGACATCGGTCCACTCCGTCCTCACTCACAGAGCCGGCAGGGGGACCTGAGAGCTTTCCAGTACGGAAACAGGATGTATCCGTGTTACCCAGCAACCGGACTTCCCCACTCTGGCAGTGGTCCTGCAGGAGTTCCGGAGGCCAGGAGTCCCGCAGGCCAGGAGTCCCAGAGGCCAGAATGTCCCAGAGGCCACAATGACAGCTGTGCAGAGCTTCACTTATGTCTGTGTCACAGTTTGCCATGGGCGAGGAAAGTCACGCAGAGCTCCCAAGTTCCTGCCAGGACACAGTCTTCTGCCGCCAACTTCCCGTGTGTCTGTCCTTAGGGTTCTGTTTGTGTTACGTCCGCATGCTGCCACACTGACCTCCGAAGGCTGAGGTGTCCGCACTCCCCTGGGCGCAGTGTGAGGCCTCCAGCGAGGGCTGCCTGTCTGCTTCTGGCAGATAGCGTGTTTTTGTGTGAAAACTACACCAGCAGTTCAACCTTCACCAGAGCATCTAAACAGCACATCCCGAGCCAGCTGCTGGAATCTTCTCTCACCCTCTCCAGTGATGGCCTGTATATAGCATGAGTCTATTTTTCTTTTGGTTTCAATGTGTAAATTTCCTTTTTATCTTAGGTATAATAACCCATTATCATATGCATGGCACATCTACTCTCCCATTTGTCTTTTGACTTGATGACTTTATCCTACTTTTTACTTTCACAGTTTTTATACTTATATAACATTGTTTAAAAGTAATCTCTACCCTCAAAGTGGGACTCGAACTCACAGCTCGGAGATCAAGAGTCAAGTGCTCGGGTCACCCGGGTGGCTCAGTTAGTTAAGCATCCGGCTCTTGATTTAGGCTCAGGTCATGATCTCACAGTTCCTGAGGTCTAGCCTGCTTGGGATTCTCTTTCTCTCCCTCTCTCTCTGCCCCTCCCCTGCTCACTGTCAAAAAAAAAAAAAAAAGAAAAAAAAAAAGTCATGTGCTCTACCTAATGAGCCATAACATTTTTAAAAATGTAGTCAAATGAGTAACTTTTCCTTCATGATTCCCTAATTTCCTGTCCATATTGCTTAGTAAAAATATTTCCCTTTACTCTAAGGGATGTGTTCTAAGTCCTTAGAATTAATTTTTCTGTGTGATTTGAGGTGGAATACAAGAGTCTCTCTCTGGACAGGACCCTCCCCAGTGGGGGTCTCAGCTTCCTGTCTTTACACTGAGGCCCTCCAAGGTGGGTCCTAGGGTTCTTCCCACTGCTAATGCTTTGGTACTTAGCACAGGTCCCTGACTCCAGCCCAGGGCTCCAGGTCTATCTACATGGTCACCTGCCCCCAGACACAGCACTGGGACAGGGTGTGTCTGTCACCTCCCCTCCTACCTGGTGCGGAACTTGGGCACAGGAGCCTCACACTGCAACGGCACACTCAGGGGAGGCCCCAGAATGGGGAGGGCTAGCGGGGGACCTGAGCCCGGCCCAGGGCAGAGCAGCCTCCAGTGCTCAGTGCTGACCACAGCGGCTGGGCTGTCCCAGCATGACTCCGGGTCAGCACAGAGCACTGAAATCACCGCTCAGCAAAATCCCAGAAGTGACCTCTGTCCCTTTAAATTGAGAATGGCCATGGAGTCCCCTGCTGCGAGGGGTGAGGAGGGCCCAGCCAAGACCCCAAAGGATCAAAGGGTCTCTTTGATGGCTTCACACCTTGGCCTCAGTCCTCCCTGGGACTCCACTCTCTGCGGCCCCACTGCTCCAGCCTCTGCCTGGCCTTGGACTGGCTGGGTCGGTTTCTCCTTCCTTCCCTTCTTTAAACTCTCACAAACAATCCCCAACCCCCTGTCCCAAGCAGTACAAAATGCAAAAAGATTCCAACAGGTGAGGCCCTACCTTCCAACCCTTGGCTGGTTCCCTCCCCCGGAGTCATTGAGCATCACCTGCTGCTGGATGCTTCTGGTCATTCTATGCCTTTGGTGCAGGCAAATTAAAAATGTTTTCCTACAAAAACGGTAGCTTTCTGGACACCTGGTTCTGCCCTTTTCTTTTTTCAGCTAAAGGTACATCTGGTAGACCACCCCCAATCAGTACAGAGAGACTACCGGTTGGTTTCTCTTTCAGATCCACTCGATGTCGGTGTTCGAATCGTGGTAGGAGTGTTTGTGATTCGAATAGGCCATTCCCCAACGACCAATATCCAGCTGTACGCTGTACCACATGCAGCCTCACCCTCTGTGAGCATCTCTGCCGGAAACACACGAAGTTGGGATGACTGAGGCAAAGCTACGTGCCCTTGGCACTTTGCTAGCCGAGTCCAGAGGCTTCTTTCTGGAAGCTCTAACTGCCGCTCACTGAATACAGGGATGACTGTGGGCCCACAATCTCACCCCGCCAGTGTGATCAAGCTTTTTGAACTTTGTGGGTTTGTTCTGTTAGGTATAAGGAAAACAGGCATCTAGGGGCTTCTCAATTTGCATTTCTCTAAGGCCGGAGTTTGGGGCCTGTTTGCACACCCTTTCCGGGAGTCTCCTTGGATTTACTGGAGAGGGGATTTTGTTAGTGATTTTTAGGGGCTCTACATTATTAAACTCTTTATTATTATCAGTCGTATTAAGATTGGCCACTTGCGATAGGAGTTGCGAACCTGTCATTCCCACTTCATGCATTGTGTTTTGACCTTGCTTAACGCAGTTTTGCTACGCAGAAAGCTTTGAAAGCTTTGATTTCACGTAGTTGAATTTCTGTGTTGCCCCTAGGCTTCAGGGTTTGAGGTCATACTTAGAAATGCCTTCGCTTCCCCAGGACTCTGAAAAAGTTCCCCCAACTTTTTTTCTAGTCTCTTGATCGTTTCTTCTTAACGCCTAAACCCGTAACCTGTTTGGAATTTAACCCAATGTGAAGGGTGAGGGGTGAATCCCACTAACTGATGCCAATTGCCACCTTAAAGAGTCCAAAATTCCCACTCGTACAAAGAGCCTTTGCATTTTTCCATGAAAGATTTCTTCACACACCCAGCGGCTTCCTGGGGCTCTGAGGGGCTGGAGGGCGCGGTCAAGGCCCACGGATGGAGGGACGCAAGGCGGAAATGCGCCCAGGACACACTGGTTGGTGGACGCGGGTTCCCGCCTGGACCTGCGCTCGTGTCCCCGCGGCCCTCAGCTCGTGTCCCCGCTCGTTGTTCAGGGAACCTGGACACTCGCGTCGTGTGGACCCCAGAGAGCGCAGGAAGCATATGGGGCGCTCTGCGCATCCCCGCCCCCTCAAATGTACAGTGTGTTCCAATTCAGGTCCCACCACTTTTCCCTCTGAATACCTGGGTCCTGCCCTCTGCCCCCCCCCCCCGCCCGCGCCCCCTCGGCCCCACGTCGCTCGCATGCCCCACTGTGTCCCGTCCCAGCCCTCTGACCCCCCCACCGGTGTCCCCTCAGTCCCACGTCCCCCGCGCGCCCTCCATCCCACGTCCCCCGAGTCCTCTTGGTCCCACGTCCTCCACGCGCCCTCGGTCCCAATCCTCCGAGTCCCCTCGGTCCCACGTCCCCGGCCCCAGCCCTCTGCCCCTACACCGGTGTCCCCTCAGCCCCACATCCCCTGAGTCCCCTCGGTCCTACATCCCCCGCACGCCCACTGGGTCCCACCCCAGTCCTCTGCCCTCCCACCGGTGCCCCCTCGGTCCCACGTTCCCCTCGCACCTCCGTCCCACGTCCCCCGCGCGCTCCGCGTGACCCCCCATCCTATCTCGCCCCGCCTCCCCGCATTGCGCGCGTGGCCGTGGGTCCGCGGTCCCCTCAGTGGGCGACCTCCCCCTGCGCCCTCTGCGTCCCCACGTTGGCCTCGGCCCGCCCCGCCCACCTCGTTTCTGCGACCCGGGTCCCGGGGTCCTGCTCGGGCAGGGCACCCGGCGGGGCGGGGCCTCGCAGGCGGAAGTGCCCGGGGCGCCGGCGGCTGGGACCGGCCGGGACGATGGGAGCCCGGGGCAGAGGCGGCGGCGGGGGCCGCAGTGGCGGCGGAGGCTGCCCGGGCGGCGGGGGCGGGCGGCCGGGGACGCGGTCCGGTTAGCGCCGGGCCGAGCGCGGAGCCATGGGCCGGGCCGGGACCGGGACCCGGGGCGCGGCGGTGGCGGGGCCGCCGCCGCTGCTGCTGCTGCTGCTGCTGCTCGCTCGGGCCGCGCCTGCCGCTGCCGGCGACAGCAGGAAGAGCGGTGAGCCACGGACCTGAGGGCGCCATGGGAGGGGGGAGCAGGGGGGGCGGGGGCGGGATTGTGACTCACCTGGGGGCGCCTGTGCGCTCACCTGGCGCGGGCGCAGGGCCCGGGTCCGCACGCCGGCTGGGGACAACCCCTTGCGAGCATCCTGCGTTGGAGCCGTCGGGGTGGAAGGGACGCCAGCGCCCCCTCCACTGTCCCCAGGGCCGAGTTCGGCGGGACGGGCCCCTCGTGTTGCACCCTCCCTTCCTGCTTCCTCCCAGGGCGTTTCGGTAGGGCACGACTGACGCGCCAAGGGACGTGGAGGTGGAGGGGCGCAGGGGGACTCCACGGAGGCTCCAGCCGCAAGGCCCGCTGGGAAGAAGGGCTGTGCGGTAGGATTCCAGGGCCCCCATCCGGCCTCTGAGACGGGCGGAGTTGGGAGAAAGTTGCTTAGATCCTGGAGTGGAGCCCGGTGGGTGTCCCGTCTTCACCCCTCACACGGCGGCAGCCGGACAGCCGACAAGTGCAGTGACTTTCAGCAGCTGGCACTGCTTCTTGGAGGTTGGACTCAAAGTGGACCTGAGGAGCCTGGCAGGCCAGGTGATTCTGCCCCTGGAGAGTCGGCACCCTGGACTGAGCCCCCAGGAGGTGGCTAAACCCGGAGGCGCTGCCCCTCGGGGTCGTGTCTGGGATAAGACACCTGGGAGTGCCGAGTGGTCTCCCCTGACTGTGGCCTGCGTCTCCCTGAGGGCCACCTGGCTGGGCTGGCAGGGCTAGGGGGGCCCAGATGCCCCCCTGGGCAGCAGGCAGCTTATCCAGCACAGCCTGGGGCGCTCTCCCTCCACTCCTGGCTCCCTGCCTCTCCCCCCTTCTCTGAAACCCTCCAGCTCCTATTCCTTTGAGGGCTGCGCCTCTGGCCTCTGAGCTTGGCACAGCTTGAAATGAAGGTGGTTTCCCCGAGATCGCCCCCGATTCAACGGCTCCGTTTGATATTGCCATCCTCACATCCACCCTTTTCTCCATCCTGGGTTCAGGGCTGGGTGATGGCTCACTGTTGGGGGGCTTATGGAGATGGAAACCTTGGGGCAGTCCCTCACCTCCCAGGCCTCCCGAGGGGACAGGCATCTGTGTGGCCCTGGCTTCTAGGGTCTAGGCATGGGAAGGGTCTCTGCACTGGGTCCCCGTCCTGCTTCAGAGTGTGTGGGGTAGTGTGCCCTCACTTGGGTTTCCAGGGCAGGCTCAGGGAGTTTAACTCTAACCTTTCCCTCTAACCCTGTGTCCTTGGCGGGGACTGTGGGGCAGGGCTGGGGTACATGAAAGCCGGTGCTCCCTGATATGAGAGGTAATGTGCTGACCACCTTGGGCAGGGAGCCTGGGTTGTAGAGCTATGGTGTCAGGTGTCTGGGAAGGGGGTCCACTAGGTCTTAGGGTGACCGTGAGCAAGTCTCTTATCTCTTATGCACCTGTTGAAACTTCAGAGCTACCAACTGTGTTTCAGGTGTGCTCAGGCTGGTGCCCCAGGGCTGGCGGGCACCAGAAGGCCTTGCCCTTTTGGATCAAGGTGCTGGGGGCCCAGCTGGCTGACCGTTTCTCTCAGGCCCCCTGGTCCTGAGGTGAGGGTGGGGGCTGTCCTGCCTCAGCTCCCTAGCACTTTTCTCGGCCCTTCTCATCATGTTATCCTAAGGGCTGCAGCAGCCTCAGGAGGAAGTTTGTGTCAGTTCAGTAGCTCCTGGCCTCCTAGTGTTCGGGCCACAGACGGCTGGAGGGACCTGGTGGCCAGCAGCCAGCTGGAAAGTCTGGAACTCGTCCTGCGTGGAGTCCACCTCTTCACACTCCACTATGTGGAACTCATCTGGAACTCAGACTGACTTTATAAGTGGGTTACTATCTTTTCTTGAGGTGCCTCCATGGGAAGGTCAGGGGGCTGGCAAAAGAAGAATCACTCACCTGGCTCCCTTACCTGCCCCCCCCAGCTTACCCTGAGGAGCCCCAGGCCTGCTCTGCTGGGGTGGTGTCAGCCAGCCACTCTCCCAGTGGGGCAGAGAGAGGTCAGCTTGGAGGAGAGGGAAGCCACACCCTGCTGTGCCCACAGTGCTTTGCTTCCAGAAGCACTGTATTATCCATTAACTTTGGAGGCCAGGGCACCTGAGGGGAGGTGCCATCCACCTCAGCCAACTCCTGAGGAAGCTGGAACCCAGAGAAAGGAAGGGACACTCAAGGTCACAGGAGGTATGAGGTCTGAGCTGGTGCTGGGGCTGGACTCCCTGCCTTCCAGCCCAGGCACCTCATGGCTGCACCCATCTGCGGGGCTGCCCCCAAGAGCACAGAGAACACCCAGGGTGTTTCTGTTCTGTGGGAACCCCAAGAGGGAGGGTTGTGGGGGGCACCATTCGTGGAGTCGAACAGCTGCCCTGGTGTGAGTAGTGCTCAGTCAGTGGACACTCCCACAAGGGGCCTAATCCAGGGTGGGGCCGCAGGCCCCAGGAGACTCAGAGCCAGCCCTAAAAAGGTTGGCGTGACACAGACTGAGTGTCAGTGCACACGTTTAGAGGGGGAGGGGAGCGGAGCAGGGGAGCCACAGAGGTGGAGACCCGAGAGCTGCTCCGAGGATGGGCACAGGGGCACCCCAGGCGGGGGCCGCGGGCAGTCTGCTGCCAGGGGCCCCTACCTTGTCTGTGCCACTCTTCAGGGACGCACGCCCATTAGAGCATGGGAACCAGCTGCCCCTTTGTCTTCACAGCTGGCCAGGCTTCTGGCCTGGGGCTCCCCTCCCCTCAGGGTCTCTGCTCGCCACCTCCCTGGGTTGGCAGGGATTTACGCTCCCGTATGGCTGTGTCTCAGGTCATCATGGGCCTGAACAGGTGGCCAGCCTCCAGACCTGAAGCCCCTCACCTGTCAGGGGGAACCGCAGCAGGCCGCACAGCGTGGGGCAGGGGAGGCTCTGACGAGGTGGAGGGATCCTCTTGGTAATTTGGTCCCACCCCGCACACTTCCTGCCTCCCTCAGCCTCCATCTCGGCTCCAGACTTGCCGGGGCTGCAGCGTGAGGGGGACTGAGTGAGGCCATGCAGAAGGTGGGGCTAGGGGGCAGGCAGGATGCAGCCCGTGATGCGGCCTGTCCCGCTTCTAAGGTCTGAGGCATTTGGGGTGACATGTGGGGGGACTCGTTCTGGAAGCTGCGGCAGTGAGTGATAAGGGGTGCCTGGTGGGTTGGATGCCTGCGATCTGGGCACAGTTGGTGGAGAGATGGCTTCGGGGTTGGGGCCCCTGCCCTGGAGAGATGGATGGGGTGGAGCAGGGTGCCTGGATGCTGTTGGCAGAGGGAAAGCTTGTGAGGCCTGGGCACTTGCCGCGCCGGAGCCGGCAGCCCGGTCTGGGGCACAGGGGACGGGGACAGGGATGGGTCAGGGTCAGCTCGCCAGGCACCCTACGCCGCTTCTGTCTTCCGGCGTTGCCCCACGGGCCCGGCTGACGGCGCCGCCTCCCCGCAGACATCAGGCTGGTGTCGGAGCAGTTCTCGCAGGCCCCGCAGAAGCTGTCCTTCTACGGCTGGTATGGCAGCGCCAGGCTCTTCCACTTCCGCGTGCCCCCCGACACCGTGCTGCTGCGCTGGCTGCTGCAAGTGTCCCACGGCAGCAGCCCTGCCTGCGCCGACGTGGACGTCACCGTGTAGGTGCCCCTGGCCAGCCGCCCGCCCGCCCAGGCTCGCCCAGGGGCCGCACCTGATGCCCACCCTGCTCTCCCCTCCAGGTACTTCCGCTACGGCGCCCCTCCGGTCATCAACCCTCTGGACACCAGCTTCCCTGCCAACACCTCCGTGCAGCCCTCCTTCTTCATCAAGATGCTGCAGAGCAATGCTTCCGTTAACCTCTCCCACCCAGCGCCCGGGGACTGGTTTGTGGCTGCCCACCTGCCGCCCTCATCCCAGAAGATTGAGGTGAAGGTAAGGGGGGCTGCCTTCCAGCAATGGGGGGCAGGACCCCTCAGTGCACGAGTGCCCAGTCACTTTTCTCTAGGTCCTGCTGCCCTGCTCTGGTCCTGCCTGCCCCCCCTCCTGGGCTCTCCTCTGCTCTGGCCCTGAACCCCCATGTCTTCACTTTCTCCCCCTGCCACTTCACTCTCTCCCTAGGGTTTTGTTCCCACCTGTGCCTACGTCTTCCAGCCTGACATGCTTGTGCTTCGGGCAGTGGAGGTGCTCACCCTGGAGCCCGACGTCCCCCTTCCACAGACTCTCCTCTCCCACCCCAGCTACCTCAAGTGAGCGGCGCCCTTGGGGAAGGCCGAGCCTCCAGGTTTGGTAGAGTGGGTGGTCCCACTATCCTCAGTGTGTGGGCCTGGGTCTCTGGGCCAGAGGCCCAGCCCCCTTTGGCCAACGTCCCAAGTGCGAGTGACACAGGGGGGTGGTGGGGGCTGCAGAGCCTGACCAAGACTGTCTCCCCTTGGCCACAGAATCTTCATCCCTGAGTACACCCAGGAGCTGCGGCTGGAGCTGCAGGGCTGTGTGACCAATGGGAGCCTGGGCTGCCCTGTGCGCCTTACCGTGGGCTCGGCCACCCTGCCCAGAAACTTCCAGAAGGTGCTCACGTGTGTTAGCCGAAGCTGGGCCTGCCACCTGCTGTTGCCCTCGCCGCCCTGGGACCGGTGGCTGCAAGTGACAGCCAAGAGCCTGGTGGGGCCTCATGTGTCGGTGGCTTTCAGGGCTGTAGCTGCCCTCACAGGTGGGCTGCATGGAGAGGGCAGGGTGCGGGTGACTCTGCCCCCTGGCGTCAACCCCCAGGGCCTTCTTGCAGCTGAGCCCCTTGTCCTCCTGACAGCCTGCAGGCCGTGGACTCTGAACTTCCAGCACCTCTTGCAGAGCGGCACAAACCGGAGCTGTAACGCCTCCACCTGCCTGCTGTCCCCAAGCCCCGGCTCTCGAGGCCCCGGCGGGAGCAACAGGCTGGGCGGCGGGCCCTTCTGCCTCAGGAGCTACCCTGTCATCCGGGAAGACATGGACGTGGTGTCTGTACGCTTCCGGCCTGCGGACAGGGTCTCGATTTTGGTGCGGTCAGTACCGTCGGTGCTGCGGCTGCACCTCAATACGGGCATGGACAGCGGGGGCACCCTCACCATCTCCCTGCAGGCCAACCAGGTACCTTTGTCTGGGAGCACCCCCTCCGGGCGTCGGGCCTGGCCGGGCTGAGGGATGCTGCTCAGGTCTTCCTGTGCTGACCTTGACACGGAGACAAGGTCAGCCTTTTGGGCAACAAGATGACCCCAACAGGCGTTGGGGCAGAGTAGGAGTTCTTTATCAGGAATGGAAGGCCTGTTCTATGGGGTGTGCCTAAGGGCATAATGGGGCTGTGGGTAGGTCAGGCTGGGCATCCCCAGTCCCGGAAGGAAGGGTCCCGGCAGGGCTCTGGGCCAGCAGAAGCCACAGAGAATGCTGCCCAGCACCAGGCAGAGGGGGAACTCAGGGCAGTCACTCCTGTTGTCTCCCTGGGCAGCTGCCCTGCGGCCGGGGCTGACTGCGCACGGCCTCCCCTTCCAGACTGTGGGCACCAACGACACCTTGGTAGTGGCCTGCGTGAATGCTGCCTCGCCCTTCCTCAGCTTCAACACATCACTCAATTGCACGACAGGTATGGGCAGGCGGCATCTGGACAAGTGACCCGGGCCAGCCCCTCTGGCCACCTCTGATCACATCTTTCCACTTCCCTACAGCCTTCTTCCAGGGCTATCCCCTGTCTCTGAGCGCCTCCTCACGCAAGGCCGACCTCGTCATCCCCTACCCAGAGACAGACAACTGGTACCTCTCCCTGCAGCTCGTGTGCCCCGAGAGTCCTGAGTAAGTACCTTTGGGGGCTACCAGCTGGGGCGGGCAGCGGGATCATTGCATCGGGACCATGCCCGGGGCTGCCCAGCTCCGAGTGCGGGAGGGACCAAGCTTCCTACAAGCCACACGGGGTCAGCTGCCCTCTGGGGGTTGTGACAGGGTCTTCTCCTCCATCTGGTTGCTCAGCTTGCTACAGCCCTGGGCCTTGGGACATGGGAGTGGTACCAGCCCAGGACACAGCCCTGGGAGACTGGGACCCAGGGAAGGGTGATGGGGAAAGGGCATCTCGGCCTCAGCAGAGTGCACAGCTGCTGGCCTCTAAGGCTTGGAGCCTGGGGGCCTCGAGTCTGGGTTCACCTGTCCAAGAGCCTGCTGGGAGCAGCGACAGGGGACTGACGGGGCTGTCAGCAGCCTTCCTGCGGCTCCTTCCTCGCAGGGAGTGTGAGCAGGCCTCGGTCCCCGTGGAGACCACCTTGTACTTGGTGCCCTGCCTGAACGACTGCGGACCCTACGGCCAGTGTCTCCTGCTGCGCAGACACAGCTACCTGTACGCAGGCTGCAGCTGCAAGGCAGGTGAGGGCCAGGCCCGGGTGCCTCTAGACACCGTGTTCTTAAGTTTATTTATTTATTTTGAGAGAAAGACAGCATGCGTGGGGGAGGGGCAGAGACAGAGAGAGAGGGAGGGAGAGAAAATCCCAAGCAGGCTCCTCACTCTCAGCGCCAATGTGGGGCTCGAACTGACGAACTGTGAGATGATGACTCCAGCCGAAATCAGGAGTCAGTCGCTTAACCGACTTAGCCACCCGGGCGCCCCCGCTTTTTTTTTTTTTTAAGTTTATTTATTTAAGTAATCTCTCCACCACGTGGGGCTCAAACTCACGACCTTGAGATTAAGAGTTGCGTGTTTCTCTGAGCCGGCTGGGCGCCCTGCCTACAGATATTTTTGCCGTTGGCTTCTGAGCCCGGTGCCTTCCTCTGGGAGCCCATGTCAGCTCTATCAGGGCTGGAGAGTGACTCTGCAGAACAAGGGCAAATTCCTCCTCCCCATCCCTACCATGTCTCCTCAACCCCCCCCCCCACAGGCACAGAGTGGCACCCCAGAGATAGTGCTCCCTCCTGACCTTGGCCTCCCCTGCGCACACCTGCCCCAGCCTGTCCCAACCTGCTCCTGGGTGAGGAGGGGGCTTCCCTGCAGAGCTCTAGATGAGGGGTAGGCCCTGAGGTTCAGAAGTATGCCCCCTCTCCTGGCGTCAGCCCCTTTGGCATCACATTGGCCCACAGGCTGGCGTGGGTGGAGCTGCACGGACAACAGCACAGCCCAGACGGTGGCCCAGCAGAGGATGGCCACCCTCCTCCTCACCCTCAGCAACCTCATGTTCCTGGCTCCCATTGCCATCTCCGTGCACCGCTTCCTCCTGGTGGAGGCCTCCGTCTATGCCTACACCATGTTCTTCTCCACGGTAGGCGCCTCACTCCCATGGGCACTGAGGGGTGGGGGCAGTGGCAGGTCTGGGCAGCCTCTCACCGCCCCGCTCTGCAGTTCTACCATGCCTGTGACCAGCCCGGGGAGGCGGTGCTGTGCATCCTCAGCTATGACACACTGCAGTACTGTGACTTTCTGGGCTCTGGAGTGTCCATCTGGGTCACCATCCTCTGCATGGCACGACTTAAGGCAGCCCTGAAACATGTGAGTGACTCCGGACCCCTGAGTCTGGCCTCAAGGGGGGCAGAGGCCCTGGCATGTAGCATTTTGAGGAAGAGACCAGAAAGAGGACTCAGCTCTCAGAAACTTCTCATCTCTTGTAACGACCGTTCACCTCCCTGGAGCCGCGAGGGGGCTGGCTGCTTGCAGGATGCCACGGCCGGGTGAAGTGAGGCCCCCGGCCCATCTCTCCCTGAGTCCCATTCAGAGATGAGGCCTAGAGCCCCACCCCAGGCCAGACCTCCCCGACAAGCCCCAGCTGTGCCCCTGCAGTCCCTGGTGCTCAGGACACTTTGGGGACTTTTCTGCATCATCTGGTCCTGGCTGATAGAGACACACGCCCTGTGCCTTGCCCGGCCAAGTTTGTGCCTCAGAAATTCACCTATGGACTGATCAGTGGGAGCGATGGGTCCCAGCGATGGGCCCCTCCCTCCCAGCCAGCAGAGCAGGACACAGCGTGTTAGCAGCTCTCAGCGGGGTGGGGGATGGCAGGATGACACGCATACCCAGGCCTCCTGCTCCTGCTGGACCTGAAAGACTCTGGCTGAGGGTTCGTGTGACGCTGCGGTCACCCCTGTGTCTTCCCCAGGTCCTGTTTCTCCTGGGCACGCTGGTCTTCGCCATGTCCTTGCAGCTGGACCGCAGAGGTGCCTGGAATATGATGGGGCCTTGTCTCTTTGCCTTTGTGGTTATGGTCACCATGTGGGTAAGGAGCTGGGCAGGTCCTGCCCAGACCCCCGCCCTGGGTGATTGGGATTTTGGAGAATCTGGGCTCCCCGCAAACTCCTCCTCTGGGGGCAGAGAGCCTGGCCCGTGGTTCTGGCCGTGTTCCTGGGCCTGGGCCTGCGTCCTGCCAGGGGCACTCACAAGGGCCCAGCACAGCTTCGTATTCAAGGCCTAAGCCCGAGACCTTGCGAGGTCTGTGTGCCCTTGAGTCCTCTCCAAGCAGCCGCACATGGTGCCGCTGCCCAGACCCCGGTGGGCCCCCAGGAGCCGGGGCCGCAGCCGCCTCTGCCGTCGCTCACGGGCGTTTCCTCCAGGTGTACCGCTGCGGGCGCCGGCGCCACTGCTACCCCACCTCTTGGCAGCGCTGGGCCTTCTACCTCCTGCCGGGCATCTCCATGGCCGCTGTGGCTGTTGCCATCTACACCTCTATGATGACCAGTGACAACTATTACTACACCCACAGCATCTGGCACATGCTGCTGGCAGGAAGTGCGGCCTTCCTGCTCCCGCCACGAGAGCAGCACACCGAGCCCTGGGCCTGCTCGCAGAAGCTCACGTGCCGCTATCAGATCTGTAAGAGCCACCGAGAGGAGCTGTACACGGTGACATGACGTGGCCGGCTCGGGGACGCCCACGGCTGTGATGATGACCTCGCCGGCCAGGGGCAGGACTGAAGGAGAAGGACGTGTCCAGACTGATTTCCAGCTGAATAAAATTGCCCTGTGCACCCTTTTGCTTCCTCCTGGGGAGAGGACCACACCTCCCTTGTGCCTGCCGGGTGCGGGCTCCTTCGGTCCCGCCGCAGGTCCCAGCTGGTGCCTGCAGGGGCCCCTGGGGCCTGGACTGGCTGCCTGGAGACCAGAGGTACCATACAGGGTTCTTCCAGCTTAGACATGGTTGGAGATGTGGAGAAAGACTCCCCATTGCCCCTTTCTCCTGTGAGGTTGTGATGTGAGACCCAAGGGGACAGAGGAGGCCTGAGCTCACCTCCCACAGGCCCCACCCCGCTGAGCCTAGGAGCTCTGCCCTCGCTGCATCCCTGGCTCCCTGATGCCTGCCTTCCTCAGGCATGGGGATGCTCTCCGCTGATGCAGTAGTGTGGGGGGAGGTGTCCCGTAGTCCCCAGGGAGCTGATGGGCACTGGGGCTGCTGTGAGTGACATGGAGAGGCTGGCATTTGGCTTCTGGTCCTGCTCTGCCCCTCCCTTTGGCTCTCAGCTTTGGAGCTGTAGGCCCTTGAGAAGGGCTTCTTGGGGGGGGGGGCTGCTGAGCTGCTCTAGGGGTGTGGTACCACAGGGTACACTTTGCCCCAAGTCCGTGTCTTCAGTCTCCCCTGGGGTTCCTGGGACCTTGTCTGGAACTCAGAACGATGAGTTGCTCCCCGGAGAGGAGGCAATGACTGTAGGTAGCCCTGCACGGGCCCAACCCATGTGCTTGGGGTGGGGGGGTATTCCCAGAGACCTGGCCTGGCCTTTCTGCTTCCTCTGAGGGGGAAGCAGGATAAAGGGGGCTGACACTCCCTGGGCTGGTGCCCAGCCTCTCCCCTAAGACAAAACTGCAGTGGGCTGCTGCTATGGGACCAGGGGTGCCAGACGGGGCCACAAGAAGCTGAGGCAGCTGAGGGTGGGGTGGAGGCATGCAGCCCAGCCCATCCTGCATACTGGCTGCCGGGAGAGGGGGAGCTTCCCTTCTAGGTCCTGTCCAGGGTGTGGCCCCCCCACCCCTTTAACCCTACACTTGGCCACTAGATAACTCTCTAGGCTTGCAAAGGGGAAACGTTTATATATGGTGTTTCAGGGGGTAAAAATTTTTAAGACATGAGGACATTTTTAGGTAGCCCTTATTTCGCTGTGATTGGTGAATTTAATATTCTACAGTGATATTTCAAGGCACAAGAGTTTTTCATTGATTTTCGCTCTCCTTCCGGGAGAAGAGGGAGGGAGTGGGACCTGGGATGACAAGCTCCGCCTCCGTCCCCGGCTCTTCTCGAGGCAGAAGGGGCCTCATTTGCCGACGGTGCCTTGAGCCGCTGCCGTCACTGAAGGACATTTTGCACGGTCCCTAAAGTCGGGAAGCGGGAGGCGGGACCAGGGTAGACGGATGGGCTTTGCAGCCAGTCAGCGGCGGATAGCGGGCAAAGCTCTGCGTCACGACTTCTGGTTCCGGTGGGGCGCGGAACTTGGAAAGGCACGAGTCCGTGGGGCGTTGGGGTCCGCGGTTCGGGTCACATGGGGCGGAGTAGGGGCTGCAGGTCGGGGCCAGGGTCTAGGGTCGGGGGAGGGGGAGGGCGAAGCCGCGCAGGTAGTCGGGGCCGGGGTCAGAAGTCAAGAGGCCGGCGTCGGGGGTCAGGGCACGCCGGTAGTCGGGGTCCGGGTCGGGGCCGCGCCGGTAGTGACGGGATCAGAAGTCAGGAGGCCGGCGTCGGGGGTCAGGGCACGCCGGTAGTCGGGGTCCGGGTCGGGGCCGCGCCGGTAGTGACGGGATCAGAAGTCAGGAGGCCGGCGTCGGGGGTCAGGGCACGCCGGTAGTCGGGGTCCGGAGTCAGGAGGTCGGTGTCGGAGGGAGGAGCCGCGCGGGGGGTCGGGGTCGGGAGTCAGGGCTCTGGTGTCGGAGGTCGAGTCCGGGATCGCGAGTCCAGCGGCTGGTGTCGGGGGTCAGGGCCGGAGTGCAGCCGGGCTGCGGAGTGACGGCGGCCCGCCCCTTGCCCCCTGCCAGGCTCGCCGCGATGCCCCTGCACAAGGTCCCGGTCGGCCTGTGGAAGCAGCTCCGGCTGCGGGAGGGCATCTGCTCCCGCTTGCCCGGGCACTACCTGCGCTCACAGGAGCAGGCGCGAACGCCCACCCCTGTGCACTACAGGCCGCACGGGGTTAAGTTCAAGATCAACCCCAAGAATGGGCAGCGGGAGCTTGTGGAGGATGTGCCCATTCCCATTTACTACCCCCCAGAGTCCCAGCGGGGGCTCTGGGGTGGGGAGGGCTGGGTCCTGGGCCATAGATACATCAACGACGACAAGGTAGGTGAGCAGGACAGGCTGGGGGGGGGGGCGGGGAGGGTCGCTTCTCGGGGTTTTGCTGCTCTGGGCTCAGTGCTGTGCTCCAGAGGTGGGCGTGGGGGGTCGGGGTGTGTGTGTGCGTTCGCCCGCGCTTACAATGTGGTGCAGACTCCGCTCCATTAGAGAAGCATGCTCGGGGCGCCTGGGGGGCTCAGTCTGTTAAGCGTCGGACTTCGGCTCAGGTCATGATCTCACCGTTTGTGGGTTGGAGCTGGAGCGCCGCATCGGGCTCTGTGCTGACAGCTCGGAGCCTGGAGCCTGCTTCGGATTCTGTCTCCCTGTCTCTCTGCCCCTCCCCTGCTCTCACGCCCTCAATCTCTCTCCCTTTCTCTCTCTCTTTCTCTCTCTCTCTCTGAAAAATAAGAATAAACATTACAAAGACAATTAGAAAAAAAAGCATGGTCATTTGTGAAGACACGTTTCTGGCAGACATTACTCTGAAACCAGTTGGGTGTCCTGAGACAGGGTTGTCTGTACCAGAAACGGTAAGTGCAGAGCCCCTGGGTGGGCACCAGCTCAAGTGAAAGGATGAGGAGCGAGGAGATCTGTGTGTGAGAGCAGGTAGGGGGAGGTCAGGTGTTCAGTCACCTGTCAGCTTGCCACGTAAGGGCTGGCACTCCCACCTTCTCGTTGCACTTAGGAGGTCTGAGAGATGGGCGCTGTGCCCTCCACACAGCTCACAGTCTCCTGGGGGAAACCCGGCGGGGCTGCTGAGCCCCCTACGGGGTGGATCCCAGGCTGGCATCTCCCTTTGCCCTTGGTCCCCGGTTTGGAATGTGATGGCCTGTGAACCATGGAGTTGTGGTTGTACGTGTGGCACACACACCAGCAACCCAGGCAGGGTCAGGAGGTGCCAGACTGGCTGAGGAGAAGCTGATCCACTGGTGGGAGCTGGTCCGTCTGGCTCCGTGTCCCGAGTCTCAGGCAGGTGCCCAGACGCAGTGTCTGTTGCTCCCCTAGCTTTCAAAGAGGGTGAAGAAGGTGTGGAAACCGCAGCTGTTTAAGCGCCAGCTCTACAGTGAGATCCTGGACACGAAATTCACGGTCACAGTGACCATGCGGACCCTGGATCTTATTGATGAGGCTTATGGGTTTGACTTCTACATCCTCAAGGCAAGCAGGGAGGTGGGGGGCTGTGCCAGTCAGCACACAGGGGAGTCTCTTGGCCAGTGAGAGACTCGCTGGGGCACACCTGTGTGTGTGGAGCGTCCCCACTTCCTTCCCTCCTTCCCTGCTGTGGCACCTTCCTCTGTCCTCTGATGGCCCAGGGCCCTCCCGCTGCCCAGGAGGAGCCTGGGGAGGGGGGAGTCAGCTCTCGGGTGGGCGGGGCCTGGCCAGCCACACCTGGCCCCACGCAGAGCCTCCTGCCAGACTCCGAAGGAGGACCTGTGTTCCAAGTTCGGGATGGACCTGAAGCGAGGGATGCTGCTGCGGCTTGCCCGACAAGACCCCCAGCTGCACCCGGACGACCCCAAGAAGCGGGCGGCCATCTACGAAAAGTACAAGGTAAGGGCTTTGGCTTCTACTTCCTGCTCCTTGTGGGCCCCAATTGCTGGTCCCCCCCCCCTCACCATGGGCCTGCTCTCTCCTGTGCAGGAGTTTGTCATCCCGGAGGCAGAGGCCGAGTGGGTCGGCCTGACGCTGGATGAGGCTGTGGAGAAGCAGAGGCTCCTGGAGGAAAAGGTGAGTGTGTGTGAGCACCAGCCGTGGGGCACCAGTAGGCACAGGGGGTGCGGGAGTGGACCGCCTCAGGAGCCCGGGCTAGCGGCCACTACACTGGGTAGGCCTGGGGAGGAGCCGCCACTGCACCCCACTGCCCCGACAGAGCCCTGGGTTCTGTGAGCGTGCGCCCTCCCCTCGAGGTCCTGATCCCCTCCTGCCCACCACCCCCACCCCACCCCCGGCTGGCTTCGTAAGTTTATGGACAGAAAGACGCTTGGTGGCACCTTTGGTTTCTTCGGCTGCCTAGCACCTCCCTGCCCTGGGGTCTTCCTGTTACCGAGTTGAGGTTCTTTTTTTTTTCTTTCTTTTTTTTAATGTTTATTTTGTTGAGAGTGAGAGGGAGAGACAGAGCATATGAGCAGGGGAGGGGCAGGGAGAGAGAGAGACAGAATCGGAAGCAGGCTCCAGGCTCTGAGCTGTCAGCCCAGAGCCTGACGCGGAGCTTGAACTCGTGAACCACTAGATCATGACCTGAGCCGAAGTCAGACTCTTCACCGACTGAGCCACCCAGGTGCCCCTAGTTGAGGTCTTTTTGTGTCTGCACCCTAGAAGGGTCTGAGCTTGTCACTGCTGGAAAAGGGAACCCACCATGGGATGGCAGCCACTGCCCCTGTTCTCTGCTTCATTTATCTGTAGCCACAAGGCTCCAAGGCAGGGAAGCTGGGGACAGATGCCTGATCCCTGTGTCCCCAAGGGAAGGTGGCCCGGCTCGTGGACAGGGGCACTGACCTCTGGGCCCATAGCTGTAGCCAAACCTGAGGGATCCAGTCATCTCGGGCCACATTCCTCTTGGTGGTTGGCCAGCTGGATTCGCACCTTCCCCAGAGCCATTCATCCTGACCGTGTCTCACTTCCACAGGACCCGACTCCTCTGTTCAAGGTCTACGTGGAGGAGCTGATTGAGCGGCTTAGGCAGCAGGCGCTGTCTGAGCCAGTGGTGGTGCAGAAGAGAGCCAGTAAGAGCTGACCGCACGGTGACCTCCGCCGGACAGCCACCCCCAGCCACATCCCCTTCGGCAGCGTGGACCAGCCCGGGGTGGTGGTGACGGCCGTGTTTGGGTAGTGGGTAAACCGTTCTTGTGTGCTGACTCGGCAGCTCCCAGGGTCGGGTGAGCTTTGTGGAGGCCCCAAGGGGTCTCTTGCCGCAGGATCCCGAGGGGTGTGGGGCCGTCTTGCTACCTGTGCGGTACCCCCTTCTCCCTGAACCCGGGGCAGCACCAGTAAAGTCTGAGCCGGGCCCTGTGTGTGCTGCTTTGCGCAGAGGGCTGGAGCCCTCCTGAGTGGTCCTCGACCTCATTGCGCCCTGCCCCAGGGACCAGGGTGTGGCTGAGCTCCCTTCCTCTGGGAGAGAGTCCGGTGTAGTTGAAGACATCTTGCAGCAGATCCTTTCCCGATTGCACTTCCTCTGCCCCCCCCTTCCCTGCCCCAATCCAGAGTGTTCTCCAGAGGAAGGGAGGCTGTGGCCTGACTCTGGGGGTGACAGGAAAAGATCTGTGCTGGCCATTCAGGGTGGCGAGCACCCCGACCAGGTCGGGAGGTGCAGGGATGTGATTCCCAGTGGGAGGCTGGGCCAGGTACCCTAAAGCCCGTTCCTGCTCTGAAATTTGGGGGTGCCTTGACCCTCTTCCCCAACCCTTCCCTGGGAGTACTGAGCACTGAGACCCAGTCAGATCTCTCTGGGAGCACAGGGAGGGATCCCCTCGACCTGGTCCTGGCAGCTGATCGAGGAATACCCAGCTCTTCTGAGGGCTGTTGTGGAAGTGAGGACCCCTGGGCTGTGTTCACGGAGGTGGAGGCCAGAGGGAGCATGCAGCCGGCCTGTGGGCACACCTGGGCAGCGAACCCAGCCTCAGGAGGGTCCTGGAGACCGCACGGCATAGGGAGGTCCTCAAGGGGTGGGGCCTGCCCTCTGCAGAGTGATTCCGGGCTGTCTCTGCAAAGCTCAGAAGCGCTGTCATTGGCCCCGAGTCCTCTGGGACACACCTCTGGACCCATGTCTTGGTGCACACGATTGTTTTCTCCACTTGACGTCCTAACATCGTGAACAGTTTCTAATTTTTCAAAAATTTTACCAAAGGGCGATGGTGCCCAGCCCAACTGTGCCCCAGCTCTGGCTGGCCCTCGAGGCCCAGCCTGGCTCCACGCACCACAGCCCCCAGCTGCAGCGCAGTTGCTGGTGCTCGGACTGGCCAGCCCTCCTTGCCCCCACTTCACGGTTCCTGTGGTCGGCCCTGAACTGAATCAGACTGATCCCTTTCTAGCCCTGCCTTTGTCCCCTGAGTCCCACCCCCACCCCCCATGTTGTATACTCAGGACGTCCCAGTTCCTTGGCCATGGCTCTCAGTCGTGCCTTGCTCATCTGCTCTTTTCTACTCCCAGTAAGTCTCTAGGTTAAGGTTAGGGGAGCTCCTACCAGGACCTGCAGCGTTTGTACTTGCTGGCACAAGGTGTGTGTCTGGAGCAGGGTGGGGACTAGGCTGCTTGTGGGCCACAGCCGGGGAGGGTGGCTTCCGGCCTGGGTCTCCCTGTCAGCACCGGTGGGCCAGGCAAGAGTGTCTGAAGCAGAGGCGCAGCAGCAGTGGGGTCCCCACACTTGTGGGTGAAGCACGGGGAAAGATTTAGGGCCACCCCTCTGCTCTCCCTGGGGACGTGGAGGTACCACAGGGACAGCCCCGACTGGCCTCCAGTGCTGCTGGTCAACAGGAGGACTTGGTGTGGACTCAGCAGGCACTCACCTCCCCATAACCTGCGGTGGACCTGGCTGTGGCTTTGGCCCTTTCCTGGTAGAATCAGTTTCATCAAATTCCCACAAATATCCTTCACTCAGGACAGGTTAAGAGGCTCTAGGTGAATGACAGATTTCCCTCCCTCCCCTCCCCACCCCAAGGGAAACAATAACCCAGGTCAGGTCTGGGAAGGCCCCTGGCAGGGAGAGTCTGCCACACTGTCCCCGCTTCCAGAAGGTGGGAAGCACATGCTCACACACGCACCCCAGCCGGGACCTTAGCTCTGAGGGCCTGCCAGGCGCCATTCCCCCTCCATAGTCATCTTCCTCCTTACTTTTCCCCCAGGGGCCACATCTATGCTAGTCAGCTGTGTGTGTCTGGGACGGCCTCCAGTCCCCTCACTGGTCCCTGCAGCCCCTCAGGCTTCTGTATTGGGCTGGGTAGTTGTACTGTCCAAGGTCAAGCCTGCCGAAGCCGGAGCTGCCTGGCTTGCGCTGGCCCCTAGTGGGAGGACAGGCTGTGCTCCTGTCCCTTCCCAGCCCCTCTAGGAGCTTGGGCAAGCCCTCTTGCTCCCCACGTAGCCCAGGGGTTGGCTGAGTCCATGTGTTTCCGTGGCAGCCCAACCATTCAGGGGCCGTGAGGGGTGACCATCGCTAGCTATAGACGGAGAGGTCCCTCGACACCTGGGCAGTGAGGGCCTTGACAAGCGTGACCATCAACACCGTGATGTCCCGAGGCCTAGGAAGGACAGCTGAGATCAGGAAGGGTGTGGCCCAGTCCAGGTCTCTGTGCCTGACCCCTCACCTTGAGGGTCTTGACGGAGTCACGTTCGGGGTGCCCTGGCTTGCAGGGTGGTAGATGTGGAGACAACATGCAGGTCCTCACATCTCAGCCCCGCGCTGGCTGGCTGTGTCAGGGTGCCAGGGGCCCAGAGGAGCTGTCGTGAGGCCTAGCCACCTGCACTGTCCTCCCTCAGCCTGTGCTCCAGAACCCCTCGAACCCCTCTGTCCTGCCCCTACCAGCCGCCTGCCCCGAAGATGGAGCCCTGGGTCAGATGCACTTGCTCAGCAGTACCAGCCCTGTACCACCTGGCACCTTCTGCCACAGCACGCCAGAGTCCGCCCCAAGCCCTCCCTCAGCCTCTGGACCCTCCGCCACCTGCAGCTGACCCGGGCCTGTGTCCTCCCTGAGAGCCGCTCTCGAGGCTAGGGGCTCACCTCTGTGACTGAGCAGCTCAGGGAAGGGCCAAGCCAGTGTGGACGGGTCCGGGACCAAGTCGGGGGGCTGGCTGAGTGGCTTCTGTGCCGTGTGGCTCTAGGCCCAGCCCTGTCCACCCTGAGCCCATTTCCTTTGGCGTGTTCCAGGGACCCCCTGTTTTCTGGGTCCCTCCGGCCTGGGCAGTGGCTTCCTCAGCAGTCCCTGGCCTCTTCCAGGGACTCGGGACTCACACCTGCTCATGGGCCCGTGGCTGTTGCTCACTTCCTCTATGTTCAGCAGGTGTGGGCTGGGCCTGGGCCAAGAAGTGGGAGGTGGCTTCCCAGGGCTCTCGGCTGGATTTCATGGGAGCCTTGACTTGTTGGTGCTGAGCCAAGAATATTTGGACTCTCACAGAGATGGGGGTAGGTTGGCTTCAGGATGCTCACTGCTCTGCCGCACCCAGGATGGTCAGTCCTCGCGGTAATGCACTGACCCCTTGATGAGAAGCCCTGGTCTTGAGACATCTGGGAAGGCCTTCACGAGGGACTGGTGCTGACAGACCTGGGGGTTCAGACCAAGGGAAGAGCAGGTAAAAGTCACAGGTGTGTACCTCGTTTCTGCAGGGTTGGAAAGTGCCTGGTTTGATTGAAGTCTCAGAGTCTTGCTGGGCTGGGGACACAGACACTGGGCCTGTGAAGCCCAGGGCCAGCCTGGGGCCTCTCAAGGCTCTTGAGAGGGGATTGTGTGAGCCTGTCTGTGCGTTCCGTAGGCTAGCGAGAGTGTGGAGGAGGGCAAGGCAGGCAGAGAAAAAGCTGGCAGGCTCTTTGGGGTCTGAGGTGGGTTGAGAGCTTGGCTCTGTCTCCCTTAGCATGGGAAATTTCCCCTGCCCTTCCTCCTACTGCCCTCATCCATTATTTTCTTACCACATGGCTTGGCCTTCAGCCCCTGGGGCAAGCCTGACCTGAAATCCTTGTCCAAGTAGAGGCTAAAAAGACATTGTTCCTGCCTCCACCAGGTGGTCAGGACACGGAGTGGCCTCGGACACATCCCAAGAGAGGGACAGGGGTCCTTCACACCGGACATACAAGAAACACACAAACACTCAACAGCTGGTATAGGAGCAGGGTCCGGTCATGCTTGACCCTACTCTCCGAGGGGACCCTGGTGTGGGCCCACGGCGGCACTGCCTGCTCCCTCGGCAGTCAGGAGTGGCTCAGGGTGGCGGTGTCTAAAGGGGCTGGTTGCCATGGCTACCATAGGGTTCTGAGGCCGTCATCTGGTCCCTGCCTCAGCCAATCGGCGGTGGGAGCCCGAGCTGCAGCCCAGAGTCACACTTCTTCCTCCCAGCCACACAGTGGCCAAGAGCAGGGACCCGCGTCCTGGAGTGGCTGAAAGTGCTCAGACGGACGGCCAAGCCCATCATGGCGGACCGCGGGATGGTGGGGCACGAGCAGGCACACGGAGCCAGGCAGGTGAGGTAAGCCGGGTGGGCAGATGGACGGACAGACGAACAGGCGGACAGGTGGATGTGCTCCCTGCTGCCCATTGTTCTTCTGGTTGAGGCCCTGCCCTCAGCCCACCGTGCCCTCCGCACGCTTGCACACATGCCCGCGCCCACCCTGGACCCTCTCCCTGAAAGTCCCAAAGGGTCACGGGAAGAGAGACAAAGGGAAGAGCACGAGGCGGGACGAATCCCACCGCACCGTGGTCCCGAAACCGTTCTCCTCCGTCTTTCACTCGGATTTCACATGGAAGCCGCATCAAAGACCCCCAACGGGCCGGGCCCTCGGGGTGCCGGCCACCTGGCCCCTCTCCTGGCCCAGTTTGCAGGGCTGGGCGACAAGCCACGACAAGTCAGTGCCGTTTCAGGAGCATTTTATTTTTGAAAAGAAAAAAGAAGTGAAAAGGGGGGAAAAACGTCCACCTGTACTGGGGAGCGGCCAGAGCGGGATGGATCAGAAGTGCCAAATCCCATTACTCGGACTTTAGCGGACAGGCCCTGAGAAGGCAGCTGTGATTAAGAGCTTGCAAATGGAGCGTCCTTTGGAGATCAAAGAGGGACGCGCTTGTGTGTGTGTGTGTGCGCGCGCGTGCGTACGCGCACGCGCGCGCGTGCACGCGTGTGCAGGAACGTACACCACGGGGCGGCAGTAGTGGGGCCGTGCGCTGCAGCATGGTGGAGCCTGGCGTGTCACCTGCCCACCACAGCCGCCCTCCATGTTGCTCGTGGCCTTGGTGTTGTGTGCAGTGTGTGGACGTGCCCAGGGGGTAGGACTGGGTGAGGCAAGGCCTGGTCCCCACCGTGCCTGGGCCTTGGGCGGCAGGCCGTCTGGAAGGTGGTCCTGGCTGGGCCGTATTCCCCTACCTCGGCATCCTCCGCCTTCCCCTGGAGGCTGGTCTCGCTCCCAAGTTTGACCCAGACGGGCCCGCCAGGAGCACAGGCCTGGCTGCAGGCAGAGCCGAGAGTGAGGGGCGGTAGCTGCCTGTAATCACCCTGACTGCCATCCCGTTGCCCACAGAGGCTGAGAGCTCCCAGATGGCCTGGTGAGCACGTCCTGAGGTTCAAAGCCTCTGCCGGCAGGACTGTCGGGTCGTTAGGTAAACTCTGAGAAGCAAATCTTTTAATCCACTGTGGCTAATCCAGTGCACTTTTGTTTGCTGGGACAGATTCTGCAGCAACAAAGGGCCGGAGGGACCTCGGCATACATAATCACATACTTATAACTCGGCCGCAGCGGCCGCAGGGCTCCTAGGCAGCCAAGAGAGACATCTCTGGATAGCGTGGTGGGGGGCAGGTGGCCGAGCGGCCAGGGGCCGGCAGAGGCCAACCCAGAGGGTTGTGGGCCTGGCCGTGGGCAAAGGCAGCCAGCCAGCCTGGGCTGGCACCTCCCTGCCTCCCATTACCAAGTCCCCTAGCTGCCAGCCCAAGGGGCTGCACGGTCCCGCTGCAGCTGAATGAGGTGTTTCCAATAGAAACGACAGCCAACAGAGGGGCCCGGGAGCTCCCGGTGCTGGGAGAGGCCTTCGGGCAGGGGGCGGTCAGGTCACAGAAGGGCATGCCAGGTGGAGGAACAGCGAAGACAAACGTGCAAGTCTGCCTGGGGTAAGGGTCAGTACGGCAAGAGGGCAGGTGTGCCCGAGACCAGAAGGGGAAGTGACCTGAGGCCACCTGGGAGGGTGGGACTTCAGCTGCTGTGTCTACAAGCTGGGCTGAAGCCCCTGTGCTCAGACGCTACGCTTCCTGTGAAAATGGCGTTGGGGTTGGGGGAGGCCAGCAGGCCCTTCTTTCACCCGGGCCACTGCCAGCCACTGGCTCCACCCTAAGACTGAGGCTCGTTTGCAGAGGGTCGTCCACAGATCTCTGGGACCAGCAGGGTTGGGCCAGGACCCTCCCTTTGCCAAGAAGAGGTACCCACTTTGCCTCCATAGATGCGTCTCCAGCGAGGTGGGAGTTGGGACAGCCCTGGCCGCACCCATATGTCCCTGAGGCTCCCAAATTGGGGAGGTGCTGGGTTGGCGGTGGGTGGGCTGCTCTCCCCTCCTGTCTCCCAGGCCCCTGTGGCTGGCAGGGGCCACTCAGGACTCACTCAAGTCCTGCCCTCTAATCATGAGCCTACTCGACCATCGCCTAAGACCTCCCGGACACACCCCCTCCGTAGGGTCAGAACCTCCATGAAGGCAGTATGAGAAGATGTCCTGTTGTGCCCTTCTGCCCAGAGTGACAGGAACCCCTCAGGACACTGGGGGTGAGACCCAAGTTGGGGTGGGTGTGGGTGACACCCAGGGATGGAGTGTGCCGTGCAGGGGGGCTACATGCCTGCTACCATGTCCCTGCTTTCCTGTTGGCCTTGAGACCTGACCCTTGATATATGGGGGCCAGCAGAGATGTGGGGGGCTGTGTCAGGTCTGCTGGGTGAGTTGTCTATGCAGGAAACATGGGACAATCACAGCATTGGCCAGCTGGGCCTGGCACACTGGACCGCTAAGCAAGTGGGAAAAAGCAGTGACCGCAGTGGCTGTTTCTGAGGCACTGCCACCTGCCTGACAATGGCTGAGCGCTGCACTCTCCCCACCTCCACCACGGGACCTCCTCACCTCGAAAGGGGAGAGCACAGGAATGTATGACAAGCCCTCAAAGCAGCTGACGATGGCTCCTAGGAGCAGGGACCATCAGGCTAGGAAGGCGTGCAGCAGCAGGGTTAGAAGGTGACAGTCATGCCAGGTGTCATCAACACTGAGCTGACGCCGGAGGTGGCTTGTTTGAGGCAAAGCCCTGACCTTATCCCCCCGCCTCTCCCCCCAGCTTGGCCCTAGGACCAGGGTCACTTCTGGGGCATTTGCCCGAGGCAGCTTTAGCTGAAGAGCTTGCGAGAGAACCCCAAACCGCAAGAGGGATGTGAAATGCCAGCGTGGACGACACACCTGTCTCAAGGTGTGCATCGCAAGAGAAGAGAGGCAGGGGCCTGCCTGCCGTGGACTCAGCACCCAGGGAGGCCCCGGCCTGCAGTGTCCACAGCGAGCCGGGCTGGCCAGCCCAGAGAGCTCGACTTGGCACCTTCTCACTGGTCCTGGGGCCAGTGTGGAGCGACCGCAGCTATCCCAGGACATGGCCACAGGCCTGCCTGACTGCCCAGCGGGCCCGCTCTGGCCTCTCCCTCAGGGTCCTCAGCCAGCCACCTCGCCCCTGTGGGTTAGTTTATCCTGATCATGGGTAGAAAGATGGTCCCTGTTGCACACCTTCATGGTTTCCATGCACTCGTGACAGTCCTATGGTTGCAAACTTCTTCCTGAATGCAGCACGAAGATAACAGAATGCACCCCTAACTCTGCCCTCCGACAGTAATCAGTGTCAATACTGGGGCATCGTTTTTTAGTCTTCTCGCCTTTACATGCACATTTTCTGTGTTCACAAAAAATGGGCACCCGGTATGTGTGGTCTCATAGCTTTTCCCTTGGTGTTCTATCTCATGGGCTTGTAACATCTCTGCAGCCTTCTTTGGGCTTGGGCTTGGGACGCAAACAACACCTGGCCCTCCCTCCTGGGTCAGAACGGATGAATAAAGGACACTCAGGGCAGAGGGAGGGAGCCCAGGGGCTTGGCTTATGGCCTGGAAGGCGGCTAGCCAGTGCAGCTGGGGCTGTGCCTCCAAGGGGGGAGGCCGTGCCTCACTCATCAGAACTGGGTGAGTCTCCCTCCCCCTTCAGGGCCTGGCCTGCCCACCCCTCACCACCTCCCCCACCTGTGGACAGGGCAGAGGGCCGGGGAATGGAGAGGCCAGAAGGGGCTCAGCCTGCGGCCCCTGTCCCCTCCAGAAACCCAGATCAGAACAGTCCCTCCTGTCCTCCCCTCCTGGGAAGACAGGGGACGTGCCACTCATGGTACCCTAGCTCTGCAGCTTGTTCTGGGCTGCTGGTTTTCATCCTCATACGTCAGGCCACGCTGGACTTGCCTCAACCTACTCCCTGGTGCATCTTAGATGATTTCTTTGGATCACTTTTTATAAGTGGTTTTCCTCAGCCAAGTGGACACACGTGTAAGACCTCAAAGTTCACTTTATTTCAAAGTATTCATTTTGTGTCTAAGTTGAAGAAAATAATTTCATTTCTGCTCTTAAGTTCTTCACGTAGTTCCTGGAACTCCTGAACAAATATCCGCAGTTAAATCCAAGCCTCTGGTGGCAAACACCAGCACTCCCTTCACTGGGAGAGTGAAAAGCGGGTGCTCCATCGAGGAACTCACCTGCTCAGAAGTGAGGCTCCTCTGGCTCTTTGTCTGGTTTCATCTGTGGGTGACTGACACAGTCCCCATCCGATCACCCCTACTCCACTGCAGGCCCCCAGTTTTGCCCTCTCTGCCTCCTCCTCTTCAGAGCCTTCCCTGGGCTCCCTCCTCTGGTCTGTCCCCACTCCCACCCTGCTCAATCTCCCCTCCATGCCCACAGTTGTAATCCACAGTAGCAGGCCTTCTGACTCCCTTCCTGTCCCTGCAGGGCTGGGGCCCCAAGGAGCCAGGGGCCCGAGGGCCCTGTTCTGGTCCCAGGGCCTGGGGACACCTGCCGCCATGGGCCAGGAGGAGGATGGACATGGACACAACCCTTGGAGCCTGGCCTGGCCACAGCAGCAGCTCTGCGGAACCAAGGCAAGCACTGGGGACCTGTGTCTGGGAGTGGGGAGGCAACCTGAGGGCCAATATCTGGGAATTCTTGCCGTCTGTCCAGCCCACCCAGGACTCCCACACCCAACAGAGACCTTGCTGTGCCTTGAAGGCCACCCACTATGTCTTGTCTCCTCTAAGACTCCTAGGCTGAACAGGGTGGCGCCTGGGGCCATCCCAGCTAGATGTGGGTGAGAGTGACCTCCCGCTGCCAAGACCCTAGTAGGGCCAGTGTGGGTTCAGTAGCCTTGCCTAGCCTTGCCCATCCTGCCCTGAGGCATGGTGACGGCCCTGGGTGGCCTTGGCTCTGGGTAGGCTGGGGATGCTTCCCCAGTGGCCCTCATCCCTTGCTGCCCCCTTTCTTACAAAACCCTGGGTATCAGATGCTATGTTGAGACTTGGCAGGCTGGCAATGGCTGGGTGCTGGCCCTGCCTCCATACCTGCTCATCCCAGGCAAGGCACCACCGGTGGGCACCTGGGTGGGAGGTTGGCCAATGGCTCATGGAGCCCCAAGTCAGGACTTCTGCTCTGGTCTGGAGACGATGAAGAATGAGGGTGGGCAGTGAGGGCGAGCAGCATCCAAGAGAAGATGTGGTGGCCTATAGAATGGGAGTATAGCCATCCCCTGGCAGCTGCCGGGATCATTTCTTGAGGTGCCAGGCCCAGCGTGGCTCTGTGGAGCACAGGGTCCTGGGTGTCATGGGGGATGTCAGAAGCAATTCCTTAGGGGCACTCATCAATTTCTGGTGCTCCCGTCTTTCCCTCGGGGAGGGGCCAGCTGGGCTTCGCGGGTTGGGCAAGAGCTGCTGTGGTGACAGGGATGGGGGGATGGGGAGGAGTGTGGTAGGCCTAGGAAGCCCTTGCTCTCAGGCTGGCCTGTGTGAGTGTGACCTGCAGGCAGTGGTAGGAAGGAGGGCCCTTGTCCACACTCGGGATAGTGCCTGGGAGCAATTGAGCAGGCAGGCCCAACTGGGTAGAGCCTCAGCCCACGGTTCTTTGCAGGTGGGGGCTCCTGTCCAAGTGACAACCAGCATTTACCGCCACTCAGCCCTGGCCTAGAGTCCAGACCCACTGGGGGACTAAGGGAGGGTGGAGCCCCAGGCCACATTCTCAGGGACTGGGCCAGCTGGGGTGCAGCATGCATGGAGAAGGGGGACAGAGGGACTGGATGTTACCAAGGGTCAGCTGCAGGTCAGCCTGGCTGTGCCTTCCAACCGCCCAACCCCTGCACACCTGCTGCTTTCAATGCCACGGGCAGTTGTTGGCCATCCTGCGAGGGTTCTCCTATGCAGGGCCGGCTACGCAGTCCCCGACAGAGGTCTCCAGTCCCTTTGGCCACCCTGCCCGCCCATGTACGCACGAGATGCTCCCTCTGCAAGGGTGTAAGACTGGTTGGGTGCGGGCCGGGCCTGTGCACAGGTGCCAACTTCGGGAGCCCCGGGCTGGTGGACACCCGTGTGGGTAGCAGAAAAGGGCTGAGACGGTGGTGTGCGCTTCTCAGTCCCCAAGAGGGCCGCCTGGCCGCTCAGTGCACCGGGCCAGGCCTTCCTAGTGGCCACAGACGCGGGGCGTCTCCACAGCCCACCCTCTGGACACAGAAGCCCTGGGAGAGACGCGAAATTTCGCGTAGTCAGCTCCCGGGTCCTTGCCCCGCCCCATGCCCAGGGGCACTGGCCTCACACCTGAAATTTGGCCACACCCACTCCCTTGACTCCGCCTCACGCTCCAGGCCCTCCTGGACGCCTTTGGCTCCGCCTCCGAACTCAGGGCCCACCCCTACGCCCAGGCACAGCCTCCACGCTGTTCGCCCTTCCCAGTACTCAGGTTCCAGGTCTCGCTGCCCGCCGGGCTCCCGATGTCGGCTCCGCCCCACCCTCTCGGACCGCCCGACGCTTCGGCCCCGCCCACAGCGCGGCGGCCCCGCCCCACGTTACTGTCCTCGCCAATTCGCCCCAGCCCCGCCTCATATTACTGGACCCACCCCACGTCTTGGCCCCGCCTCCCCTTCTCAGCTCCACCCACGTTCCCTGTTCCGCTACCACGCTCCAAGTCCCACCCCACGCTTCGGGCGGGTCCTTCGTTCCTATCCCGCCTCCACGTTTCGGCCCCCACCACGTTTCGGCCCCACCCCACGCTCTCAGCTACGCCCCACGTTCCCAGTCCTGCCCCACGTCCGTATCACAACCCCGCGCTCCAAGCCCCTCCTCAAGCCCCGGGATCCGCCCCACAATAGAGCCCCGCCTCGTGCTTCGGCCCTGCCACAGGCTTACGGCCCCGCCCCAAGCCCCTGCCCCGCCCCTCTCGGCTCGCCGCAGGCTCTGCGTTGAGCTCTACGTTCCAGTCCCGCCCCACGGTCTAGGGACCGCCTACCTCCTGGCCCCGCCTCGAGCTTTCCGCCCCGCCCCACGCTCCTGTCGCGCCGCGCCTCTTGCGCTGGGCCCGCCCCACGTTGTCGGCCTCGCCCCCACGCTCCAGGCCCCGCCCCTCGCTCCGGCCCCGCCCCCGCACTTCCGGGCGGCGCCGGCGGGGGCGCTCCGGCCTGGGCTTCGGCGCTCTGGGCTAGGGCTCCCCGCTCGGGGAAGCGATCGCGGCCGTCGTAGCCGCCTGCAGGACCGGCCAGAGTCGGGCCGGAGCCGCGTTCCCCGGTGCAGGCGGGTGAGAGCGGGCGGCCGGCCTCGGCGGCGCCCCCGCGGCCTGCCCCGCGCCCGCCTCCGGGCCGCCGCGCCGCCGCTGCGATGGGGGCCGCCCGGGGCCGCGCCCCCGCCCCGTCCCGCCCGCCGCGCCGCCGCTGAGCGCATGGGCCTCGCCGCGCCGCTCCGGGAGCCGGGCCGGGGCCCCGCCGCCGCCGCCGCCGCGCGCGGGTGAGTAGTGCGGGCCGGGCGCGCGGTACTGCGGAGCGCGGGCCCGTGCGGCCGCTCATTGTAGGCCGCGTAGGCCGGGCCGGGCGGGCCGGGAGCGGGACCCGGAAGACGGGCTCGGAGGGTGCGAGCTGGGGGCGCGTGCGGGGAGGCTTGCAGCACCGAGCAGGTTGTGCGGGCCGGGCGTCCAGACCGTGTGGTTTGCGACGAAGGTGTGTGGGATTCAAGGCTATGAGGGCAGGTGTGTCAGAGGGGATGCTAGCAAGGGTCGTTGATAATTGGGCTGTGTGAACCTGGAAAAGTGCGGGGTTCGGTTCCGAAAGGGCAGCTCCTTGTTTCAGGAGAGTGGAAGAGTGTAAGGAAGAACCGGGGTTCTGAGAGGGGGTGGGGGGCGGTCTTCTGGAGGAGGCCAGGGCGCGCAGCTGATGTGTTTGATTGGTTCGTGTCAGTCGTGGGCCTGGGGCCTGTTTCGGGTGTGTACAGTGGGGTGCAGAGTAGCCGCCGTGTGCAGGGATCTTGGAGGGAGGCTGGACGGTAGCACGTCCCTTCCCGCTCCCCCGCGGCAGAAAGTAGGGATGAGTGAGTCTGAAACCCAAGGAGGGCCCTCCCTCAGAGGCAGGGGTGCCTGAGGGCTGGTTCCAGGCTGTGGTGTGGCTTGTCTGAGTGGCTGTACTCTTTCAAATTGATGCCTTGCCCCAGAACTCTCTCCTGGGTGTGGGTCTTAGCTTCTTCCTCCACCCCACATTTGGAATTCAGTCCCCCGGGAAGCCAGTGCTGCACGACCAGGGCAGTGAAACTTTTAGCTGGGCACTGAGGACGTTAAAGGACACACAAACGCACACGGGCGCACACCCGACGGGGGGACTTTTCTGGGCTTATCTCTAAGATAATTGAAGAATTCTTACTGTGCATCTCAGCCCCTCCTCCCCTCCTGTTTGCTTGCGTGCCCACTCTGCCTCTTCAGGAAGAGTCTCAGGCCCTGTTTTGAAGAACACACATGGTCCAAACCTGACCTCCCAGGATAGCAGTGTTGGGTTTCAGTTTTAAGAACTCCTCTTCAGGGACAAGGATGGACAGGCATACAAAATACGACGTTTCTGTTGGATTTTCAGCAGGTGTGGGTGTTTCTTGGGTTTCTAGCCTCAAAAAAGCTAAGTGGACTTTTTTGGGCTACATGGGTCATTGAGAATTTAGGTGGTGGAGGAATGGACTGCACTGTAAAACAGTGGCCCTAACCCTTTCCGAGTTTAATTAGTGAACAGTTAGGAGAATGCCAGAGTCATGCTCTATTAATTCCACACCCCGCATAAATTAGGAATTAAACAGTTACATTCGAGTGAAGTAAATAAACACACATACCTCCGTAGTGTTGGGCTGGCTGCCGTGGTACCCGGGGGGAGGCCTCCGCGGTGACCGCAGGAGACTTCACGTTGGGTATCACAGTTGTACATTACTTTTATGGAATCCTTTTATTGATGGTGGTTACAGGCTGTTGGCTATATTCAGTGCTTGTGGGCATTTGACTCCATGTGAATTAATAGAGGCGCTTGATGTGTGGCATGTCCGTGTGCAGACACTAAGCGCCTGGCGTGCTTCGGTGTGGGAACCCCGAGACTGCAGGAATTAGAGTGCATTTCGATAAAGGCAGTAATTTGGAGAGGTGTTCACGTCCTTCCAGGGACACCAAAGGTCTTCTGTCAGTTGACAGCCAAAAATAGATGTGAGTTATAAGAACTGTATCTTCAGGGCAGTGAAACATAGTTTAAAATGATTAGGGGGACTTGTTCACACGTGAATTTAAATATTAGCTTTTAAAGACAACCACGGTTTTTTAATGAAGCGCTAGAATCTTGAGTTTCTTGCTGTTTTTATAGCACACTATTTCAGCATCTATGAAGGGCTAACATTTGGCTTTTCAGACAATTGTCGTTTGCCTTCGTGTCAATGAATTAAATATTCATTGGTGCCTGTTAGTTGCAAGACCTTGTGTTAGGTGCTGTGGGTCCTGCAGAAAATGTTTAATCAGTCTGCTGCTGCTAATAATGTACACAGGAGACATCAGCGTCTTCAGAGCAGGTGACGGCGACATGTAATTAACCTCCCATTGGAACACAGGGACTCGGATCTTTGTCCAGTCTGGTGAACTAAAGAGTATCTGTCAGGGTAAGGCTCGGGGCCAGGCGTGGGCCTTCCTTCCTGAGACATCTCAGCCAAGAGGACCTTAGATATCCATGAGCTGGCGTGGGCTAAGACACCACAGGTGCTCATTCATGTTGAGGGGGCTCAAAGAAAGCCACTTTGCAGTCGAAGTGGTCAGTGACAGCAGGGTGCCACAGCCCACGGGGCCTTGACCTTAAGAAGCAGGCTGTTCCTGCTGAGATTACAGCTTCCCCAGTGTTTTTTTTTATAAAAAGTCATTAGCTGCCGAAATGTCATCTGGGGGACGGTATTGTGACCCATTCTCTATCCCTGGGTGCTTCTGCCTTGTAGCTGTCAGCAGCTGCGGGCAGGTGCACTGTGTACAGTGCGAGAGCACAGGTGTGGGGGAAGAGCCCCGGTAGGCCCTGGCCCAGAGTGTGGCGTGGTGGCCAGGGAGAGGGACCCTTTGTGTTGGGACTAGGTTTTCGGGGTTAATTCTCCTCCCCCTGGCTTGTTTGGTGCCCCCAGCGTTGGGACCTGACATGCTTCTCCCCAGCCCGCCCAGCCAGACCCCTTGGATCATGATACGCCGAGTAGTCACCTGTCTGGCCAGGTTGGGGGGTGTAGATGAGCTCGTGGGCTCTGTGAGCTCCCGTAGGGTGCGGCAGGGAAGGCGGAAGGCCACGGAAGAGCTCTGACCCAGGATAGCCTCCCTTCACACCTCGGGCAGGCCTATGGCGGCAACATCAACGCCTGTACTTCCCTGATCTCCAAGAGGGTGGGCGGTTTGGTTTTGAGCTCATGGGGTCAATCATGTGAGTTGTGTGCTTCCTTAGCTAAAAGTGGTAACTGTCTTTGGATTTCATTTTTTTTCCCTATACCTTCTCTTTTCCTCAGAGTACTAAATTGCCACTTGCTATCAGAAGGACGCTTTTCTTAGAAGCAAGGTCAAGTGCACCTTTCTGGTGGAAGCATTTTAAAGATTGTCCACACTGGTGACACAAGAAGGCTGCTATGTGGGGGGCCGGGGGTGTCCTTGGATCACTTGGGTGAAGCTGCTGAAGGTGACCCACCCATCGTTGTTCGTATAGTTGTGTGTTGGGAGTTAAGGGAACACCTGTGTGTTTGCACATGTTAGGAGGCACACAACATGTGATGGGGTGGGCAGAAGGCACCGTGGCTGTGGGCCTAGGGAATGTGGGGAGCAGACGTGACACCCGCTTCTGGTGTGTGATGTGCCTACCTCTCGGTACCTGAGTGTCTCGGCAACCCTGCAGTGCTGGTGGGACCGCCATGTGGAGCCAGCCGTCACCCGAGTTGACACGGCTAGGAGGATTAGGACACACGTTTCTCTCCTTCGGTCCCCCTGGAGCTTGCAGAGCGGGACCGGTTGTGGCCGAGATGGGAGGTTCCCGGGCTGCTGGTCTCCGTGCTGTTCTCGCAGAGCGACACGTGAGGGAAGAGGCGCTCTCCCTGTTCTGGGCATTTAGTTTTTAGATCCAGAGGCATTCCTGTAGTTGTGAAAGTTTCCAGAAATTGTTTTAATATAGCACAAAGCTTGTGACAATGATTGAAAACGTAAACTGAATTTCTGACTCTGAGTTCGAGAGGGAGGGCATCATTGCGAGTCTTGTCTTGAGAAAACCTCTGTGGTCGTGTGTCCGTGGACCCACCTTTCCTAATCCTTGTCCTCTTAATGGTTTCAACAGGACAGATTGACTCACTTTGGAGCTGTAAGTACTGATTATAGGGTGCAGCGTTCAGTGTACAGTGACGCAGGATCCCACAATGAGTATCCAAGAGCAGGGTTTCCCTTTGGACCTTGGAGCGAGTTTCACCGAAGATGCCCCCCGACCCCCAGTGCCTGGTGAGGAGGGTGAACTGGTGTCCACAGACCCCAGGCCCGTCAGCCACAGCTTCTGCTCCGGGAAGGGTGCTGGGGTTAAAGGTGAGACTTCGGCAGCCACACCAAGGCGCTCGGACCTGGACCTGGGGTACGAGCCTGAGGGCAGCGCCTCCCCCACCCCGCCGTACCTGAAGTGGGCCGAGTCGCTGCACTCGCTGCTGGACGATCAAGATGGGATAAACCTGTTTCGGACTTTCCTGAAGCAGGAGGACTGTGCTGACCTGCTGGACTTCTGGTTCGCCTGCAGCGGCTTCAGGAAACTGGAGCCCTGCGACTCGAACGAGGAGAAGAGGCTGAAGTTGGCCAAAGCCATTTACCGCAAATACATCCTCGACAACAACGGCATCGTCTCCAGGCAAACCAAGCCTGCTACCAAGAGCTTCATAAAGGACTGCATCATGAAGCAGCTGATCGACCCTGCCATGTTTGACCAGGCCCAGACGGAGATCCAGTCCACCATGGAGGAAAACACCTACCCCTCCTTCCTCAAGTCTGATATTTATTTGGAATATACGAGGACAGGCTCGGAGAGCCCGAAGCTCTGCAGCGACCAGAGCTCTGGGTCGGGGACGGGGAAGGGCATTTCTGGGTACCTGCCCACGTTGAATGAAGACGAGGAATGGAAGTGTGATCAGGACCTGCACGAAGACAGCGGCAGAGACCCTGCTCCCCCCGGCAGGCTCACGCAGAAGCTGCTTCTGGAGACGGCTGCCCCGCGAGCCTCCTCCAGTAGACGGTCCAGCGAAGGCAGAGAGTTCAGGTGAGTCAGATGCCAGGCGTCCGTGTCTGCGCGCACGTCCGAGCCCCTGAGAGCCGGCCCCGGAGAGGTGTGGGTAAGGAGTGCTCGTGTCGGCCAGCCCCCAAGGGGGTTTGCTCCTGCGGCTCTGGGCGAGTTGTGGTTTGATTCCTTACCTGTGAGACCTTCACGCTGGTCTCGAAAAGTTTTTAACATTTGTAAGTTGCGGAGGCTTTTGTCAAGAACGTTCTAAAATATGTGCCTTTGTAAGTCATTGAGAGCATCGGGAGTCTTAGGAATCATATTGAAACTTGTCCTTTAGCGGTGAAATCTGTATCCTCTTGCATAGAAGGTGGGTTTACTTGATAGACATCATCCTTTTGGCTTACTAGAGAGAGGAGCGGACATCTTTTAAAAGCATCGCTCCTTAGAGAATTCTGGATTGTTGCATTTTGTACGGGTTTTCTGAGATTCTTCCTGAAGGTTGGCGGGGCAGGGGGATGCTACCCTGCAGGAGAGTGTCACGGCGCTTGGGGAACTTCCTCTGCATGCGATTCTAGGGGCGGCCTTTTCCTCCTGCCTGTGGTCCCATCCCAGTGTCGTGTGAAGCCGCGGTGTAGCCTTTGCCTACAGGCTCCTTGCAACTCTGGCGGCACCAGCGGTGCTGCCGAGAGGTTGTTGCAGGTTGGGGGACCTGTTTCTTCATCCTCTTTCCGTGCTGGTTCCTTCTATGGTTACCGGAGATGTGTCTGGCCGTGGGTTGGAGCCCTGGCCGATGTTAGCACACGTTGGCAGGGCGCTCCGTGTCCCGTCCTTTCCCTGTAGCTGGTCCTGGGGACGTCTGCCCGTGAAACCTTCAAAGCCTGGAATCTTTGTGGCCCCGCCGACCACACTGACTTGATCAGGAGTCACAAGACTCGTGCTGTGGCCATCCCTTGGAATTAAACCGGGATCGTCTCTTCAGGGTTGCTGTGGCAGAGAAACTGGCTGCTTGCTAATAAACACAGGAAGGGTGGCTCAGTTGGTTAAGCGACCGACTTCGGCTCAGGTCATGATCTCGCACTCTGTGAGTTCGAGCCCCGCGTCAGGCTCTATGCTGACAGCTCAGAGCCTGGAGCCTGCTTCAGATTCTGTGTCTCCCCCTCTCTCTGCCCCTCCCCTGTTTTCACTCTCTCTCTCTCTCTCTCTCTTTCTCTCAAAATTAAATAAACGTTAAAAAATTAAAAAAAAATAAACACAGGAAGAAACATTTCTAAGTTTTAGACATCATTTAAATGATGTGATTCAAGGTAACACCATTTGAACTAATTTTTGTGTGCTTTTTGCTCACGGTCTTTAGGTAAATGCTGTTGATGGTGCAAGCTTTTTAGGACAGAACTTACCATAAAATTTTTCTAAGTAAGGCTAGCAACTGACATAGTTTTTAAAAATATTTTTTAAAGATTTGTAAAGGTGTGTATTTATTTTTGAGAGAGAGACAGAGACAGAGAGAGAGAGAGAGGCAGACTGTGAGTGGGGGAAGGGGCAGAGAAAGTGGGAGACACAGAATCCGAAGCAGGCTCCAGGCTCCAAGCTGTCAGCACAGAGCCGATGCGGCACTCGAACCCATGTACTATGAGATCATGACCTGAGCCAAAGTCAGACACTTTACTGACTGAGCCACTCAGGTGACCCAGTGCTAAGTACTATTTCATTGTCTGGATGGATCACAATTAATGTATCCATCACCTGCTGAAGGACACTGTGGTTGCTCCCAAGTTTTGGCAGTTATGAATAAAGCTGCAGTACACATCCATGTGCAGGATTTTGTGCGGACGGCAGTTTTCACCTCTGTTGGGTGAACGCCATGCCAAGCAGGCTCTGTGCTGTCATTGTGGAGCCTGACATGGGGTTCCATCTCATGAACCGTGAGGTCATGACCTGAGCTTAAATCCAGAGTAGGACACCCAACCGACTGTGCCACCCAGGTGCCCTGCAGGTGCCTCTCTTAAGCATTGATTGTACATGGAGACATGTGTCAGGAGGGCCATTATTTAGGACAAGATGACCCAGGGGGGTGTCCCCAACCAAGAGCCTCACAGTTCCTTGGGTTCTCCATCCTGGGGCTGCTCCAAGCACGCTCTCTGGTGTTGTCCTGCCTCCCTGACCAGGTATGGGTGTTCCCTGTTTCCTGGTAGGAGGCCTGAGTATCTGTCCTCACTTGGTCTTACCTGGGCGCATGTGGCTGTTTTCCATGTAGGCAGCTTGAGGAAAGTTAGATGAGTGTTTTATCTAGGTCTCTGTCAAATCTGGTAAAGCAAGAGTGCCCCTGGCCTTCTGCTTTTATCCTGCTCACCTGGCGCCATTTTGAGCCCCTGGGCCATGGGGTCCCAGAATCCCTTGCTGCTCTCTTGTGTCTCTGGGCAGACTTTCCCAGTCTTTATTGCCCACAGTTGGTGGAACTGTGACTAGCACTTTGGTTGGTTCACACCCATCATTTTCACTGGTGTGAATCGGCAAAAGGTGTGTGAATGATTCGGCATTAGGGCCCAGGGGCTGTGGGACCCTAGCTGGCATCGTTCATTTTTAGCGTCTGGCTCTCGCTCAAGCCCTGCCCTGCTTATCCTACTGCAGTGCTGGCTGGTTGTTCCTCTCAGTAGGGGGCATGAAGCTTAGGGAGAGAGCGGGGCCCCCTGACGGTCCCTCGTCACCTTCCAGATGTGTGACGACTTCCCACTGAACAGATGATCCCTGAGTGGGTGACTGGAGGCGTTTTCAGAGAAACCTCGGTGTGTGGCTGTGGGTCCTCGGGTCAGGAGTTTCTACATCTTGTCCCGCACCTTGCCAGCTGGTCGGCGAGAACGTTAAGCTTGGTGGTTGACGACCTCTCCGCCAGGCAGTGTCTTGTAAGGTCAGTCTCCTGGTTTGTGACAGAGGAAAAGTTGCCGTACCGCATACCTCTCTGTGAGATGGGGAGGACGAGGTGATACCTGCCGAGTGACGTTGTCACGGGGCCCCCTGCGATCGCACCTGGGGTGCCGCCTGTGCCTGCCCCCCACCCTCTTCGCCGTCGTCCAAACTTCAACACCGCTAGATGCCCGTGGAATTCGTACCTGGATTACAGATGGTTTCAAAGATGGGAATGCCATGTCCAGGTTTTAATACTGTATTTCCTTCTGGGGAGGCATAGTAATTCCCCACCTGTCCCGCTTGTAGTCATTCCGACCTCTGGAAGTGGCACCAGCATCTCCCAGGTCAAGCCCAGCCCTCTGATCCCTGCTCTGTTCACCTCCACACCTAGCACAGGAGCACGTCTGCGTCCCCGACAAATGTGCGTTGAATCCCTCTGCTTCCTGCTGTCTGCATGCTGGCTCCCACCGCCTCTTCCTGGGCCGCCGCCACCACAGAACCTTCTGTCTGGGCCTCTGTCTCTTCTCCCCACAGCACCAAAGCAGTCCCTCCTAAGTGCAAGTCCGATCGCGTGGTCCCTTTCTCCAGCGCCATCGGGACTTCCCACGGCACCTGACTCGACTCCAAGGCCCTGCGAGACGCGCATGCACGTGCTGGACCCCGTCCCGGCAGCACGGTCGTGCCGTCATATGCCTGTCAGTGGTGTACGTGGCCGTTAACATTTTAAAATGAGCTACAGGAGAGTCTCAAAGTGCTCTTCACTCTGCTTTGGTCGTGTAAAGCTCCGTGGTCTTTGACAGGTTTCAGCAGAGTCCGGGGAAGTATGTGCAGTTAGCCGTCAGACTGGAGGCTTCTGGAATAGAGAGGCCCCTCGGCTTGGGCCTCTGCGTCAGTGGGCTTGTGAAAGGGAAGTGCCTGCACACGGCCGATGAGCAACACTGGTGACCGGGCCCTTTGCACGGACGGTGCTGCCCGCGGCTCTGGCTCTGACGTGCCGCCAGCGCAGGACTGTTTGAGGAGGGGCGCGGGGCTGCTGCGCTGGGCCTGGCGCTGTCCCCGGGACTGAGCCGCCGCCTGCTGGGACCAGCGTGTCTGTGCCCCAGTGTCACAGAGATTTGAATTTGACCCTTAGTCCCTGGCTCTGTTACCCCTTCTGGAATCCCGACTTCATTTACATCAGTTTACCCTGCAGCTACTGGAAGGCCTGGGAGGGGGCGGACTTGGGTGAGGAGCGGTAGGAGGTGCAACTAGGAAAGAAAGGCAGTGGAAGCATTCGGGTCCAGCCTGTGGCCGCCTTGGGGCTGCCTCCCTGTGCGTGGGGAAGGGGCTCAGTGTAGCCGCATCTTCCCCTGTGTCACGTCAGCACAGATGGTCAGTTCTGTGAGCCACTCAGGGTCCTCTTAGAGCCCGTCAGTTCCAAGACGTGTTTGATCCGAGGCGACAAGTCAGTGTTCTCTTCAGTCCCTTCCCGGGACCCAGGCCGGTTGCCTGACCTTGTTCAAAGAAGCCACTCCAGTGTCGTCAGAGAGCCCACAAAGAGGCCATGCACGAGGCCTGCTGCGCGTCACTGGGTGGGTTCCAGTGCTGGCCCGTTAGCCTTTTCTGGGGACCAGGGAGATTTCTGGGAGCAGCTGAGGTTGGCTCTTGCAGTTTTAGGGGACAGAGGTGGCTCGGTGGCCGGGTGGACACCATCTGCAGCTCCCCTGCAGTGGGGGGCTCTCTGTCCCTTCCGGGGCCCGCTGCTCGTGCAGCTTTGTAGGCTGTGAGTTATTTAAATGCTTTTTGGTGTTGTTTGTTTTTGGCAGTGACCCTCTCTGGATCTTAACTAACTCATCTTCAGCGTAGGGCCAGTGTCTTCTCTTGAACCAACATTTTAACATAATCCTAACAGGTGCCCGGCTGGCACAGCCAGTGGAGCGTGTGACTCTTGATCTCAGAGTCGTGAGTTCAAGCCCCACGCTGAGTGTAGAGCCTACTTTAAAAAAAAAAAAAAAAAGTCGTAAAGAACGTTGTTTGCAGCATTGCTCGTGACAGCCAACCGCGTAACTTGATGTCCAGCAGGGGGGGTTTGCACAGGCGCGGGAGGATGGAGGCTCTTCGCTTCTCTGCGTTTTCCAAATTTCTACAAAACATATTTATAGAAATTAGATGCACACAAATATGTTGCTCGGAGGCCTGAATTACATGCTTTTCAAAAGTCTATATTTTCTTTAACAAGGATGCATGTAAATGTTTCCTTTTAATAAGATCTTAGATCTATTTATTTATATTATTTTAGTGTCATTTACGTTTATTTTTAATGTTTATTTTTGAGAGAGAGGGAGAGAAAAACAGAGCACGAGTGCGGGAGGGGCAAAGGGAGAGGGAGACACAGAACCCGAAGCAGGCTCCAGGCTCCGAGCTGTCAGCACAGAGCCCGACATGGGGCTCAAACCCACAAACCATGAGATCACGACCTGAGCTGAAGTCGGATGCCCAACCACTGAGCTACCCACAGGTGTCTCAGATCTCTTTTTTGATTCTCTTTTAAGCTTATTTATTTATTTATTTACTGTGAGAGTGAGAGTGAGAGAGAGAGAGAGAGAGAGAGGCAAGTGTAGGGGAAAGACAGAGAGAGGGAGGGAGAGAGAGAATCCCAAGCAGACTCTGCACTGTCATCGAAGAGCCCGACACGGGCTTTCGAGATCATGACCTGAGCCAAATCAGGAGTCGGAGGCTTAACCGACTCAGCCACCCAGGTGCCCCAGTCTTAGATCTTCTTCACGTTTGTACTGCCGTGGCAGTATTTTACAGTAATTTTCGTTCTTATAAAAAAATATGGAGACAGGAAAAACTCAAGTAATGTTAAATGGCTGATAACTAAACCTAGCAGTCCCAGAGGCGCCTAGTCAGCTCAGCCGGTGGAGTGAGCGACTTTTGTTCTCAAGGTTGTGAGTTCAAACCCCATGTTGGGTGTAGAGATTACTTTTTTTTTTTAATTTTTAAATGTTTTTTATTTATTTTTGAGAGTCAGAGAGAGACAGTGTGAGCAGGGGAGGGTCAGAGAGAGAGGGAGACACAGAATCTGAAGCAGGCTCCAGGCTCTGAGTTGTCAGCACAGAGCCCTACACGGGGCTTGAACCCACGAACCATGAGATCATGACCTGAGCCGAAGCCGGATGCTTAACCGATTGAGCCACCCAGGCGCCCCTAGAGATTACTTTTAAAAAAATCTTTTCTTTTAATTAAAAAAATTGTTTTGATATTTGTTTATTTTTAGAGAGACATAGTGTGAGGAGGAAAGGGGCAGAGAGAGAGAGGGAGACACAGGATCCGAAGCAGGCTCCAGGCTACGAGCTGTCAGCACAGAGCCCGACGCGGGGCTTGAACCAACGAACTGTGAGATCACGACCTGAACCCAAGTGCAGATGCTGAACTGACTGAGCCCCCCCAGGCGCCCCTAAGCGTTTTCATTGTTAGGAAGTACCACTTTTTGCCTGTTTTTGAGTTATAATAGCTGCATTTCCCCCTTTGATTAGTTATTTGGCTTTGTGAGGTAAGTCTTCCCTTACTCTGTATCAGCTTAAATAACGCCTTGTGTATATATGTCTGCATTATAAACCCTGTCAGATAAACTGTTTTTTTTTCCTCCAAGAGACCCTAAAACCCTCCCTATTCCCACTCCCCTTGAGATGGTTCTTCAGTCGTGCTGTGTAGACTGCCCTATGACTGCCGTGTGACTGCCGTGTGACTGTCCTGTGACCGTGGTGCGCGGAGGAGAGATCGAATGGGGTTGGAACTCCAGTTTGGGCGGTGGTGTCTCCTTCAGAAATGAGAAGGTTTGCCCCTCGTCTTCTTTCTTACCGCATCGTGCTGGGGAAGCCTGGCTCCATTCTACTGATAATCCCTGGCTGGGCGCCCCCCGTCTCTCAGCGTTGCTGGTGCTCGTCAGCAGCGCTGCCTCATCGCGCTCTGCCTGCCCTGCGGTGTTGGTTTCGTTGTGCTGGAGAAACCAGTCTTTAGTTCTGCGAATTTGTTAAATCTTACTTCTTTGATGATTTCCTATTTCCCACTTTCACTGTTTCCTCGTTTCAGGGTTGCTATTATTTAGATGTTGGACCATCTGGAATGAGCCTTTAAATTCTAAATCTCTTTTTCTCCTATTTTCCATTTCTTTTTGTTGTGTTTTCTGATCTATTAAATTTTTCCTGCCTTTGTTTTTTGCATGTCTACTCTAAAACAAAAACAAGGAACGTGTCTTTTTTTTTTCTGTCTTTCTGTCTTCCTTGCTGGAAGTTCTTCCCAAGTGATGACGCCTGGCCGGGGCCTGTTTTAGAGCGAGGTACCGCGGACGCTGGGTGCAAGCTGTGTGCACGGCAGCCTTTTCGAGCAGCGTGTTCACGGTGTTCTCGCTGCCCGTGGACTTTCTTTGTCGTGGTGTCTGGGTGATTTGCTTCCCTTTGAGCGGGATGCTTCAAGTCTCCTTTCTCTGGGGCCTGGGTGTTGGGCTCTGGAGCTAAGTAGGTAAAGGAGTTTGGGGTTTTCCCCGGGTGGGAATACAGACTGTCACCTAATCCCTCAGTTTTCAGTCCTCATCCCCCAATGTCTTCCCCTGTCCCTGATCTCCCCAAGTCAGGAGCCTTTCGTCTTCATTTTTCCAGAGACTGTTTGTCTGGTGTGCTGCAGGAGTATGTGAGGAAGGGCTCCGCGTGGGAGTGAGGACCGGGCCCTGCAGGTCTAACTACCCCTTCAGTGGTGCTCAGACAACCCGGTTTTAGCGTCATGCCCTCTACCCAGCCCTCGGTAGGGGGGTCGGTCGGTTATGGCCAAGAAGTCCCGCATGGATGTGGGGGACGCCTGCCCCTCGTTTCTGCGAGCCGGGCCTGATGTGCACAAGCAAGAGAAGTCTTTGAGAAGAAATCCGTGCGGGAGAAGATGTGAACCTGCCGTTTCGGGGACGTCGGCTGTGAGCACCTTGAAATATGTCATTTGGAGGTGGCAGCCTTGTGAAAGGATTCTTTCCTTTTTAATGAAAATTCACTCAGGACCCCTTTACTACCTTGAGATCGCTCAGTGGGTAAAAATGGTATGTGGATGTGGAACCCCTTGGGGGCACGTTTATCCCGTGTGTCAGGCTTGTCTGTACTGGATGGAGCCGGGGGGGTTGGGGCTTGAGGTGGACGTGGATACTGTTTCTCCCTCCTGTGTGACTCTCGGTTTCTTACCAGACCTTCTTGGTTCATCTCAGGACAGTCGATCCCTGTTCTGGTGGGGGATCACGGGGTTCAGAGAGCAGGAGGTTCAGAGAGCAGGGGGAGACGTGGCGCGCCCATGTCCGAGAAGAGCTGGGGGTGAGCAGACGGGACTGTGTGGCCCAGTGCGCTGCCCCTCTAACAGGAGAATTGACAGAAATGCAGACACATTCATTTGTTGAGTGCCCTCTATGTGTCAGATAATCTTCTAGAAGCTGGAGATTCACCAGTGAACGAAGCACACAAAAATTCCTCCACTCGTGGAACTTACAGTTTATTTTAACATGGAGTGGTAAAAGATGAAAAAATAAACCGTAGAATGTTCCAGATGGTGACAAGTACTGTGGTGAAGTATAAGGTGGGAAAGGGCAGTAAGGGTCAGAGGAAGGGTTGTGACTTTAACAAAGTGTTGCCAGAGAAGGTCCCATTTGAGAGGATGACTTTCGAGCAAGACCTCAAGAAAGTGAGAGCACGCATCACAGGAAGGTGAGTCCAGGCAAAGGGAAAGCAAGCAGGGCAGCATGGCCAGAGCAGAGCGCTCGAAGGCAGAGCAGTGGGAGGTGAGCCCAGAGACGTGACTGGACGTTCCGAGATGGGGCTAGGAAAGCCACTGCAACTTCTGCTTTGGCCTCTCGCAGGTTGTCAGTGTAGTGATGGTATCTGGAGCCGCGAGCCTTGTTGACAGACCCAGGAGTCAAGTGACTCGCCACCTCTGAGGCTTCGGGGATGGGCAGGAAGCAACAAGGAGATGAGGTAGGAAGAGGCCAGCTGAGTGTGGTGTCTTGGAAGGCGGATGGAAGGATGGAATGATTAACTATCAAATACTACTAATAGGTGAAGGGACAGGGGACTGATAGTCATAGCTTAACAATGTGGAGATTATTGGGTGATCCTGAGTGATCCTGGGTGATGGTGGCGGTGGCGGTGGTGGTGGCAGTGGTGATGGCGGCGGTGGCGGTGCTGATGGTGGTGGGAGATGGTAAAGGTATATTGAAACGACTTTCAAGTTTAGCTTTCAACAACTCAAAGCCCTTTGAGAAGGGACTATGCCTTTGTCTTATTTCTGTCTCTTGGCTTGAGATAGTGGTTTGCAGGTCTGCTCTTGATAAATATGTGTTGAGTTGAAATGATTCTAGCTATTAGAAATCATTTGCAGGATTTGCAGAATTTGATAGCTTTATGCATGGCAGTCACATCATCTTTTGGGGATTCTTTTATTAAGCTGCTACCTGAATTGTGGTTTATAGTCACAACCAGTCACAACCTCTGCGTTGGTTTTACCTTTTGGACCTCTCACTTTTGATAAAGAAGTCGATCATTTTTAAAAAAATAGGTAAACTAAGAAATTCTTTCTGATTTACTTAAGTGTGCAGAAACGAGCTATAGTTATATGTTTCAGTAGAAGCACTGCTCTTGAGTGTTGAGGCTGAATTGATTGGCTAAAATCTCCCGTTATGAATGTGATTGTTTCTGATTTTCTTAGTTTTTTTTTTTAAAGTGTAATTAACATGCAGTGTTTTATTAGTTTCTGGTGTACTGTTGCTGTTAGGTTTTGCTTTATGTGTTTTGAACCCATAGTTTGCATACATACAGATTTAGAGTTGTTATATTTTCCTGGTGGATTGACCTTTTTATTATTATGAAATTTCTCTCTTTATATCTTATCAAGCTTCTTGCTTTAAAAGCTACTTTGATATTGGTAGTGCTACCCCAAATTTCTTTTGTTAATATTTGCATGACTTAGGTGTTTTCTAATCTTTTATTTTCCATTTTTCTACGTTCTTGTATTTAAGTTGTTTCTATTATAAGCTGGATAGAGTTAGTTTTTTTCTTTTTTAAATGTTTTGTTTCTTTTTGAGAGAGCAAGAGACAGAGCACGAGCTGGGGAGGGGCCAAGAGAGAGGGAGACACAGAATGTGAAGCAGGCTCCAGGCTCTGAGCTGTCAGCACAGAGCCCGACGCGGGGCTCTAACTCGTGAACCACGAGATCGTGACCTGAGCCGAAATTGGACACTCAACCGACTGAGCCACCCAGGCGCCCTGGTTAGTTTTTTTTTAAATCCAGATTGTCTCCTTTAAATTGGCATATTTAGTTGATGTATATTTAACATAATTGCAAATAAATTTGGATTTAAAACTCATTATTTATGTTCTGTTGGTTCCAACCTTTTTCTCTATACTTGCTTTCTTTTGGATTAATTGAATATTTTGTATTCAGATTTCCTCCCAAATTGCTGGTCATAGATTCATGTACTGCTTTTTAAGTGGTTATTGCAGACATTATAATGTGCATCCTTGGCCTGTTTAAATATAATTAATGTAAGTTGTTTCTTTTATCGTTTACCCCAAAAAGGTAAAGACTTCGGCCTAACTAACACTAATTACCTCCCCCCATTGCTCTTCTTGCGGTTAGCATTTATTTTACTTTTATGTGTATTTTAAGCCCCACGCGCCTTGGTCATTATTTTGGTACAGTTAGCGGTCATTTGCTTTTATTTAAATATTTACCCTTTCCATTTTATTCTATTCCTTCCTGCTTCTCAAAGCTCCCTTTAGAGATCATTTTCTTATATAGGTGGAACTCTCTTTAGTGTTTCTTTTGGTGTAGATTGGCTGGTGACAAGTTCAGTTTTTGGTGGCCTGAAAATGCCTCCACTGTAACTTTGGAAGGACGCCCTTGGTGGGTCAAGAACTCTAGGGTCGCGGTTTCCGCGCTTCCCAGATTTCGTCCACTGTCTTCTTGCCGCGGCTGGGTCTGCGGGGAAGTCCGCCGTCAGTGTCCCTGCTGCACGTTGCAGGCAATTTGTTACATTTTAGGTGCCACTGTTAAGATTTTCCTGGTTGCCTTGGATAGTAAAACTACTGGAGTTTTACCGTCACGTGTGTTCGTTTGCTTGAAGTCTCAGGTACTTCCTGCGTCCGCATCCGGCCTTGATAGTCACTCGTGTCGGGAAGCTCTCAGTTAGGAGCCCTTCAAATACTGCTTCTGCTCTCTTCTTTCTCCTCTCCTCCTGGAATTCCAATTATTCGTATGCTAGACTTTTCTTTCTTCCTGTCTTTCTTTCTGTCTTTCATTAAGATTTTATTTTTTATTATTTTTTAAAATGTTATTTATTTATTTACTTTGCGAGAGGGAGAGAGAGTGCGCGTGTGAGAGGACGCGTATATACAAGCAGGGGAGAGGCAGAGAGAAGGAGACAGAATCCCAAGCAGGCCCCGCACCATCAGTGCAGAACCCGATGCGGGGCTTGAAGTCATGAACTGTCAGATCACGACCTGAGCCGAGATCAAGAGTCGGACGCTGAACTGACAGAGCCATCTAGGCCCCCCAGAGCTTATTTTTGATGAACCAGCGCTTCTATTAGAAGTTTCTGTGTGATTTTAAAATAGGAGTCAGAGAAGCCTATGAAAAGATGAGTGGTTGCTGATAGTTGTCCCTGTTTTCTCTGGTTGTGACTTCCAATGTCCTCTGGGCAGGGAGGCTGCTCTGCCCGTCAGTGACCATCTTACTTGTCCTGAGAGCTGTCTTCAGTGGCATTTCTTCTACAGACTGTGTCACAGCCTGCTGTGGTCAGGTACATGAGCAGAGACTGGGGTCTGTGCCCCACAGTTTGTAAAGTGCAAATATATTTCGAAAGATGGAGTGCTCCTCTTCTCCGGCCTCCCCCTCATCACTGCTGGCCTCCCTGCCCTGCGAGAACTGACTGTTCAGAGGTGAATAACGTGAGTAATTCATTGTGTGTCCTTCCACAATGTCTGCATGCATGTACGTATTAACATAAACAAACTCTCTCTCTCTCTCTTTTTAATTTTTTTTTGTGACTTTATTTTATTTTTTGAGAGACAGAGAGTGAGCGGGGGAGGGGCAGAGAGAGAGGGAGACACAGAATCCGAAGCAGCTCCAGGCTCTGAGCTGTCAGCACAGAGCCCAACACAAGGCTCAAACCCACGGACCACGCCCCAACATACTCTCTTTTTAATAATACACTTTATTGGGGTGCCTGGGTGGCTCAGTTGGTTAAGCATCCGACTTCGGCTCAGGTCATGATCTCACGGTTCGTGGGTTCGAGCCCCGTGTTGGGCTCTGTGCTGACCGCTCAGAGCCTGGAGCCTGCATCAGGTTCTGTGTCTCCCTCTCTCTCTGCCCCTCCCCCACTCATGCTCTGTCTCAATAATAAATAAACATAAATTTTTTTTTAAATAACACACTTATTCGTATTTTTTAAATGTTTTTTGATTTTTGAGAGAGAGTGCACATGAGCAGAAGAGGGCCAGAAAGAGGGAGAGAGGGAGACAGAGGTTCTGAAGGAGCCTCCATGCAGTGAGCGCAGAGCCTGATGCGGGGCTTGAACTCATGAGCCATGAGTTCATGACCTGAGCCGAAATCAAGAGTTGGCTGCTTAACCGACTGAGTCACCCAGGCACCCCAGTACTTAATACACTTTAAAGTACAGATTTTCTGGAGGTGCCTGGGTGGCTCACTGGGGTAAGCGTCCAACTTCGGCTCAGGTCATGATCTCGCGGTTCGTGGGTTCGAGCCCCGCGTCAGGCTCTGTGCTGTCAGCTCAGAGCCTGGAGCCTGCTTTGGATTCGGTGTCTCCCTCTCTCTCTGCCCATCCCCCACTCACATTCTGTCTGTCTCTCACAAATAAACATTAAAAAAATAATAAAGTAGAGGGTTTCTTATGAGAAACCAATATGATCTGGGGCACCTGGGTGGCTCAGTCAGTTAAGCATCCAAGCTTGGCTAAGGACATGATCTCATAGTGGGGTTTGAGTCCTGCGTTGGGATCTCTGCTGTCCGTACATAGCCCGCTTTGAATCCTCTGTTCCCCCCTCCCTCTCTCTCAAAAATAAACAAACATTAAAAAAAAAAAAAAGAAATGGATATGACCTAAAATGATTAGCTGATTCACAGACAGTAGGGTATATTTTGAGTACACACTCTGGATCTATTATGTGTTCATTTTTCAGTTATAAAGATGGCTTGACTAATTACTGCAAATGTTTCAAGGATTTTCTTTGTGTTTTGAATTACATAGCTTGTATCCATCTTAGTTTTTGCCCCATTCCCCATGTGACAAAGGTGACTGGATGGATTCGTGGCCTGGTTCCCTATGGACACAGCCAGCTGGCCTAAAGAGGAGCAAGCCCGGGGTCTTGGCGCAGGTAGCGTTGCCCAGCAGACACAGGCCGGAGAGGTGCGGCCGCCCGTGTGCTGTGTGTCTCGGGCGTGTCTGCACACCACAGCGTGAAGGTGCAGGCTCAGCTTCCGGCCCTGCTCAGCGGGCTAAGTGTCATCGGTCCCCTTGCTGGGGGCACAGATGACAGGGGCCCGCAGATGGTCCTGTGCTGGAGCCCTCCCCCCCTTACCTGGAGTTCCCGTTGGTGGCTCCCTGCAGCACGGCCGTGTCCCACCCTCCAGGAGGCGTCCACAGGTCCCGGGTGTGGAAGGGGCAGTGTCGCGCTCTGTTTCTGAGGTAGAGATCGGTCTGGGGCGAGGCCAGCGGCAGGGATCTAGAGATCCCAGCGATGGAGGGAACTTGCACCTTGGTTCTTGGAAATTTCATTTGCTTTGGATTGTAAAGTTTCAGGGTGCTGCGTGGAGCTGCGTTGGAGGTACTTTGAAGATGACGACATTTCCGTGGCGAACAAAGACTGACAGATGAAAGCATCCCAGGCCACGCTCTCACATGCTCAGTTATCATCACACGTCTCTTTACGAGCGGCAACGTTGTAGTTTGGCTTTCTCCTGGGTCGTCATGTTAAGTTCATTTCGATGAAGTAAAACCCCTTTAAAAAGGAAAACCTTTTGAGACACTGTGAAAGAAAACTCCTAAGCAGAAAAATCAAGTAACTCAAGCTACTCAGAGATTTTCTGTTTCTCCTCCAGCTTTTCACGTTTTGCACGGAGGCTGCTTCTCTGTGCTCAGGCAAGGAGGGTAGACCTGCGTCCTGCAGGCGTCGGGACTGCCAGGCAACCTGGGAGCTTGGGGAAGGTCTCGAGGGTCCCGATGGCATCAAGAAGGAAAGAGGGTCATGCGAGGCTTGGAGTAGCTGAGCGGCTGCCGAGTTGCTTCAGGGGACAAGCCAGGCTGTCTCGTGAACGGACTTTTCGTTGCGATGAGACTCGTAAGGGCTCTTGGGAAATGAGTTTCAATAAGCCCTGCTTTTCTGAAGCCGCCGTTCTGGGCTCCTAGCTCCGGCGCCGAGAACCGGTCTTCCGAGCAGTTTTGGGGGGTCGCAGGCTTGCGGCTCTAAGCCTCTGCACCCCGTGTCGGGTTCCTGACTGCTTCGGACCGGGGTCAAAGAGATTATCAGCCTGACATGGGCTCTGCCGTTTTGATGTCAGCCAGGCCCTGCGTCGAGAGGATCCTCTGGTTCTCTAGCTCGTGTTTGAAAGACCTCAGAGGGGTAGGAACAGATCGTATCACAGTAAATTACTCTAAATGGCCTGCAGTTAATTGGGAGTTGCTATTTCTAAATGTCTGTTGCAGCCTTTGCTGAGTTTGTGAAGTGTCATTGGCACTCCTTCTTTGGAACTGGCAAATGCGTGGGAGCTGTGGTTGGAGGGCTCGAGGCTGGGGTCGGGGGCTGGGGTCTCCAGGAGAAGGCACCAGCAGGTGCAGGCTGACCGCCACCATCGCACTGAGAAAGACGCATTCAAAATTACAACGGGCGCTTCTCTAGAATGCTTTTTGTCCACTCTTGAAACAGCATCCTCTTCATCAGATCCACGAGGATCTAAAATCAGTTGTGAAGCATTTATAGACGTCTAGGCCCCGGAGAGAACTGCGCCGGCGTCCCCCACACTGGCAGCGAGCGGGGTAGAGCTGATCTCAGGGTGCGTGTTTATGCCGAGCAGAGAGGATCAGGGCGTCCGGTTTCGTTAGCTCCCCGTGCTGCCGCTGTCCCTGGGGCGCTCCCGAAGGGGTTTCGGCGTCCCGCTTCGTAGTTTGCAGACTATTCGGAACGCGTGGCGTTCTATGCATTTCAGGACCTGTTCTGCGAAGGTAACGTATGGAGACATGTTACTGTCAAAGTTATATGAGAGAGAGATTTAGTGGCCTGGGTGGCTCAGACTCTTGATATTACCGGTTCACGTTGTGATTCACGGTCCTCGGATGGAGCCCTGCGTTGGGCTCTAGGCTGTGCGTGGAGCCTGCTTAGGATTCTCCCTCCTCCCTCCCTCCCCCTCTCTCTCCCTCTGTGCCCTCCCCCACTCTCACGCACTCCCTCCTAAAAAAAAGAAAAAGAATAAAAGGAAATACATTTAGCGCAGGAGAATTAGAAAACACAGATGAGCAAATGAGCAAAGATGATGTAATGATCCACCACTCAGAGATAGTACTGTTCTATCTAGATCCCTCTAGAGTGTTCTTGGCACATATGTAATCTTTGTATTCCCCCAGGAAGACGGGATCCCAATCCACATTACCCACGACGTGCATTTCCAACAGTCATTTTCAAGAGCTGGTTTCAGTAGCCTAACTACATGGCAGATGGGAGCAGAGAGGGGACGCCCGGCGGGCTCAGCCGGTGAAGCATCCGACTTCGGCGCAGGTCATGATCTCGGTTTGTGAGTTCGAGCCCCGCGTCGGGCTCTGTGCGGACAGCTCGGGACCTGGAGCCTGCTTCGGATTCTGTGTTTTCCTCTCTCTGTCTCTCTCTATCTCTCTGTCCTTCTCCCACTTGTGATCTCTCTCTCAAAAAAAAAAAAAAAACATAAAAAAAATTTTAAAAATGAAAAATGTTAAAAAAAAAAAAAAAAGATGGGAGCAAAGAGGAAGTGATAGCACGTGGGGGCCTGCCCTGCCTGCCTCCTCCTCTGTGAATCTGTGTGTGAATCTGGTCTCCCGGCTGTGATTCGGGTGCGCCTTTCCAGCTCATGAGCACTTGGGCTCCCGTCAGCATGATGGTCTTCTGACTTAGAGCCTTGAGTCTGGTTTGTTCAGCATTTGTATTGACTGTTCTAGTAAGTTTGGTGGAATCGTGGGTTTTAACTGCAGCCTGCAGGCTTCACCATGCAGTCTTTCTCTCTCTGGGTGTGAGGGGCACTGTGCCAGACAGCGGGGTTGTGGTCTCTCCTGAGGGCTTTCCGTGTCAGTGCTGGCCCTCAGCAGACACTTTGTGGGTGCTATTCCTTAGGACACTTGGAACCTTTATTTTTTATCTTTTTTAAATATATTTTTAATGTTTTATTTACTTTTGAGAGAGGAAGCACGAGCAGGGGAGGAGCAGAGAAGAGAAGGGGACAAAGGATCCTAAGTGGGCTCTGCACTGACAGTGAGCCTGACGTGGGTCTCGAACCCACGGACTGTGAGATCGTGACCTGAGCCGAAGTCGGATGCTTAGGTGACTGAGCCCCCCGGGCGCCCCGCCCCTCAGAACCTTTATAAAGACGTGAGTGGCCATTGTCGGTCCATTTGGCAGGGCATGAAAGGCACCTGACCAAGGTCAGTAGCTGGCAAGTGGGGGAGAAAGGGCCACTCCAGAGTCCGGGTTCTCTCCTGTCCACCCCCGGCGGTGGGGGGCAGTGGGAGTGGTCACCCGGGGGCCCAGGCCCAGTCTGCGCTCTGCCTGTTGCACAGAACGCGCGTCCTCACATCGTACTGTTTGATCTTGACCATAAAGAGCCATTTACATGTTGTGCAATTCAGAGTTCACACCCAGTGCTGGGCGGGGTGCGCCGGCCGCATCATAAACGTAAATAAAATGCCTGCGGGAACGTGAAACCAGGGGCGACCTCATGCACAGGTGGCGTCATGAGTGACCAGGAGGCTCTTACGTGGTGCCGGGTGACTCCCTCAGCCTGTCCCTCTCACTCTGTTTCCTCTGAGCTCCGCCAGGGGCAGCGCACCTGCTTGCTGGACCCTGTGCCGGTCCCCGTGCGCAGAAGGCCCCTCGCAGCACCTGCTCCTGCCCCTGGTGGTGACCCAGGTGTCTGACACCTAAAGTGATGGGTGTATCACTTGGGGAGTGTAGGGGAGTCAGTGCAGGGGCTGTTAACCTTGGCTGGTGGTCTGTGTAGAGGCCCAATTCCTGATTTTTTTATTTCTGCACAGAGCACGTAAGGTAGAGATTTTTATACCTGGCATTGGCCTGATTTCTGTCATTTTTCTTTCTTTTCTTTCTTTCTTTCTCTCTCTTTTTTTTGAGAGAGCGAGAAAGAGAGAGAGAGAGAGAGAGAGCAAGCATGAGCAGGGGAGAGAGGGAGAGGGAAGGAGAGTCTTAAGCAGGCTCCATGCCCAGCAGAGTCCAAGATGGGGCTCGATCCCATGAAGCCTGAGATCATGACCTGATCTGAACTCAAGAGTCAGCTGCTTAACCGGCTGAGCCATCCAGGTGCCCCTCTGTCATTTTTAATGCCAATTTTTCGATGTTTGGATACAAAGGTCAGTTATTTGTTTTATGAGTAAATGTGGGCACCCTGCCCTGAAATCCTCTCTGCTGCTGAGGAAACACATGGCCGTGGCATTTCTGGGGGCCGCTGCTCTGCAGCTTGTAAAGAAGTTAATTGGAAATGAGGAAACGTCCATCCTGAACCTTCTTGCTCCTTTGTCTTGGTCATTTCTTTGTGGTGTCGAAGCCTCTAGAGCATGAGAAGACAGACTTCATGCTTGTCAGGAGGCTGGCCCTCCTTTCCTCTTCCTGAGGGCTGGCTCTGTGAGTGCCACACGGGCGCTGGGCAGAGGCCCGGGCCACGGCACTCTGAGATTGGGTGATGGTCTTCTCACTCGGGGGTTGGCTCCGCAAGGGCAGTGGGAAGGAGCTCTGCCCCGGCAGCCCCGCGCTCCCTCCCCTTGGCCAGCCGAAGCAGTGGGGAGGGTGCCAGCCTTCGGCAGGTGTGAGGTGCTGTGCGCAGGAGGAGCCTGTGTCCCTGCCGGAGAAGCTCGGCGGCCACTGCCAGGTGGCTGGTGAAACAAGCCACGGGGCCTCTGTGCACGCGGTGCCACCCAGCAGGGGAGGGACAGACTTCCTGCACAGTCCCCCGCTAGGGACAGTGGGGGTGGAGGGGACTGGACGGATGAGTTCCAGAGGGGCACATGCACACTTGAGGGTGACGGGTGCCTTTATGATCTGATTGTGCCGACGGTTTCATGGGTGTGGACCTGTCACAGAAGGCACTACGGCTGTGCTTTAATTACACGCAGTGGATTGCATGGTGCACTTGGGCAGAGCTGTCCTGTGCTGTTGCGTAAGGGAGCCAGGCTTTTAGAACCGGGGCACAGCAGTGCCCGTTTGCTTCCGTGGGACCCTGGCAGGTGTGGGCTCCTGCGCACGGCTGCCGTCCCCGGGGTCTCGGTGAGGACCAGGATCTGGGGAGGGCCGGGGACATTGGAAGCTGCTTGGTAACGTGCCCCTGCTGTCCTCGCCTGCCCTGACGGCGGGCTGCTGGTTCCCGGGGTGCAGATTGATGTCAGCCCTGGTGGGGTCTGGGCTCAGCCAGGACGCCCCTTCCCCTTGGTTTTGTGGAGGTAAAGTGAGTGACACTGCTGCATCACTTTGTTTCTGGTGTAAATTACTGTTTGTCTTGTCACAATAGCTGCCAGGTAAAGGCGCATATCTGGTGACCTAACGTGTAGTTTCTGGTCCTGTGATCTCACAGTGTGAACTTGTGTTGACGCCGTTTCCAGTTGTTTGTTTTACTCCCGTGGACGAGTCTGTCTGAAGCTGCCCAGCCAGGGTCACGCGGTCCCTGCAGATCGCACCAGACGACCATCTGCTAAGTGGTGTTTTGTGCCTGAGTCCCCTTCGGTGATGGCTTGTTTCCGGAGCTTCTTTCCAGCCCCCTCCCCCGCCCCCCCCCCCAAGCCAGGGCATGTGTCCACACCACCACACTGTTCCCCAGGGCGCTCAGGAAGGCTCAGCCGGGAGGGCACCCTCCAGGTAACCCGCATCTTTGGGGCGGTGGCCACGTGCTGGCACTGAGCCCAGACATGACCAAGAACTACCCTCTGGGGCAGGCCGAGTGGCTGAAGGCGAGTAGGGGATCCAGGCTTGCGGTTATGGAATGAGCGTGTCCCCGGATCGGAGGTACACTGCACGGTGACAGATGGTAGCTACGAGCCCAGCGTGTTGTGTAGACGTTTGGAGTCACGGTGCCGTGCGTGTGAAACTAATAACATTGTGTATCAGCTATACTTAACTAGAAGAAAAGATTAAAAAATATATATATTCAAAGTTTATTTATTTTGACAGTGAGAGTGAGTGGTGAAGGGGCAGAGAGAGAAGGAGAGAGAGAATCCCAAGCACGCTCTGTGCTGTCAGCCCAGAGCCCGACGGTGGAGCCAACGCGGGGCTTGAACCCACGAACCGTGGGATCGTGACCTGAGCCGAAATCAAGAGTCGGACACTCATCTGACTGAGCCACCACCCGGGTGCCCCTAAAAAAAAAAAAAAAGATTTAAACACCGAAAAAACCACACGGCCACCTCTGACACTTGCCTGAAAGTCTCCCACCACGTGGAGCTGCTGCTTCCAGAGGGCTCTGGGCACGTGGCTTCGGCCCCTGCGGGCTGGCTCTTTGCCCCGCAGCGTTTAATCCTCTAGGGCAGTTTATGCATGTTCCCCCTTGTCCTCCCGGTGACGAAGGCCGTGTGCCCCCACTTCTGAGCTACGGGACGACGCATGCCAGAGCCCTGGGCTTACCCTCACGGAAGCCAGCGGTGGTGGCGTCCATGGTTTCCTGCGTGCTCGGTGACTGTCCCCTGCCCATCTGCTGCCAGGACACAAGGGGCGGAGGGGACTGTGATGGAGGGGATGTGGCTGAGGCTCGTCTATGAACCGAGGTCAAGGGTGGGCTCTCGGCTCGGGCAGGAACTGGTCCGTGGCCAGTGCTCAGGAAGGACTGTGCGCTCAGCACGTTTCTCCAGACCCGCTCGCCTGCCTCCCGTGACCCGCCCCGGCGCCCGTGTTGTCTTAAGCCGGGTTTCCCGTGTCTTGGGGACAGCGGGCTTCCGAGCGAGGCGCCGTCCTTGCCGCCGCTCTCTGGATGCCAGAACGCTGACTGGTCTCACAAAGCCAGCAGGTCTGTGATGGGGTATCCCGTGACCGGACAGCAGCCCCTGGGCCGGAGGCGGCTGGAGGTGGGGGACGAGGGCTGCCGAGGAGCACAGGCCCCCAGCCCCGTGGCGGAGGCGATGGCGGGAGCGGGCTCGCGTCGTGGTGACAGGCCGAGGCCTGTCTCAGAGCTCAGGCCGAAGCTGCAGGACGTGAGGGGCTGGGGCTGCCCCCGCAGGTGCTCCCCAGAGAGATGCATGTCCTGCGGACACCCGGCGCGGGCACGTTGTCCCCGAGGCCCGTGTTCGCCATCGGGTCCGGGCACCACCGTGGTGGCCTCAGCTCATCCCTGCCCTGTCTTACCGGGCTTGCTCGGGGATGAGGGTCCCGGACAGGTTACTGTTCGTGCCATCCCCCGCCCTTTAGAGCACTTGGAGGGGAAGGCCGCTTGCCTCCCAGAATGGCTGGGGGCGTCGTTCGGGAGCAGTGGCATTCTGTCCCGTGCACGTGGTCTGCGGTTTCTCCGCGGCGACGTCCACCCCCTGAAGTGGCGTGGTGGGGAGCAGCTTCCCGCTGAGGATGGGGGGCCTTGGGGGCCAGGAGGCGGGGGGGTGGGGGGCAGGGTAAGGTCCAGACATTGTGCTTGTAGGGGTACCCGGGGGCGCACCCCCCCCCCCCAGCTAGTGAACGGCCCCCTCACACCCAGGGGGAGTGGGCTGGCCACTTATTTGTTTTTGGCCTTTTGCTGTTAACATTTTTTTGCCATTAATTTTTATATCCTTAAGTGGACTTAACAGTGTTCTCTTCAAGTATTTGATGAGAAAGGCCTGATTTCCAGGCATGCAGTTTTGTAAGCCTGAGGCCTCTTGAACTGATGGGTGTGTGTATTTAAGGGCTGTTGTGGAATGGCTTGAAGCTTGACCTATTTCTAAATTTCTATTTTATTTTTATTCATTTGCTTTTTTAAAAATCGCTTATTTATTGTGTTGGTGGGGGGGACAAATGGGGGAGGGTCAGAGGGAGGAGACACAGAATCCAAAGCAGCTCCAGGCTCTGAGCTGTCAGCAGAGCTTGACAATGGGCTCGAACTCATGAACTGTGAGATCATGACCTGAGCCGAAGTCGGATGCTTAACTGACTGAGCCACCCAGGCGCCCCTCACTTTCTAAGTAAGCTCTAGGCCCAACATGGGACTTGAAATCACAACCCCAAGATCAAGAGCCACATGCTCTACTGACTGAGCCACCTGGGTGCCCCTGGTGTTGTGTTCTTACTTTGCAGAAATCATTTTAGGCATTTGTTCATTTGTGATTACTTTGGTTAAAATTAGCTGACCTAGGCTGCTTGGCTGGCGTAGTGAAGCATGTGACTCTTGATCTTGAGGTCATGAGTTCGAGCCCCATGTTGGGCCAAGAACTTCCTTTAGATACATAGATAGATAGATGGATGGATGGATGTTAGATCGATGAATGGATAGATAAAGCAAGTGTAAAATGAGCGGGTGTGGTCTGCGAGGCCACTTATCTGAGCGCACGCCTTGGCAGCTCGCTGACAGCAGATGGACAGCAGTTTGCCAAGTATTTCTCGGGGCGGAGATTTATTTTCATGAACTCTTAGTAGAAAGTCGTCAGGGAAGCTGAGAGTGTTTAGGACCAGAGAGTGGCACTGAGAGAGGACAGAAGGGAGCCTGGAGCAGGGAGAGAGGCGCCCACGGACACCACCAGTGTCTGCCTGCTTGTGGGGCTCATGGGCACGTGGGGGCGCCCTGCGTCACGGCCCCAGAGGCCGTCCTGGGCAGAGCGTACTGGGGCGGGATTGTCACGCTTTGGTCAGGGAAGCTCCCTGCGGCTCGTGTCACCCCCAAGCGGGTGAGCGGGCCATCATGACGTTGTCCCAGATCAGCGGCCCCAGGAGCTGTCTGCACCCATGCTGCCCGTGTCGTCTGTGAGACACCTGAGTGGAGGCACAGACGGTGACTCCTGGGACGCTGGCATTCCAGCGTGGTGGCCTCACCGAAGTCAGCGGGCGGCCTCGACTCCAGGCCTCACTGTGGAGCACGGCCGGGCAGCGCTCTGGGTCACCGTTGTCCCTCAGCATGGCAAGGACAGGGGAGCCGCACACAAGGGGCAGGCTCTGTGCGAGCGAGCCGGAGACCCGCTGATACCCAGGCCGCCTCCTTGGCCCTTCCTGGCTCTGACGGCTTTTCCATGTGATAATCAGAGACGTCAGCTTTCCGATGTGAGTGCCTCCCTGCCGCCCGTCCCCCATCTGCCCGCTTTTGGCTGCCGGGTCTCTGCCATGTCCCACCTTCCAGGCCAGGCCACCCCACCTCCCTCTGTCCCCTGCTCTTACTTCCACGTAAGTGGCCACATCAGCCAGCCAGTCCCCAAACTCTTCGGTGAGGCCCACCGAGCCGAGAATACAAAGGGAGGCCCCCACAGCGGCCCCGGCGGGAGGGCCCTGCCTGGGCTTTGCCTTCCAGCTTTCTGACCCCACTTCCCGCACTTCTTCACTGTCTCTCAGGCCTCGGCACCTGAGGTATTTCACTTCCCTTAGCCTCAGTTTCCTGGTCTCTGGAATGGGGATAATAAACTGACCTGTTTATATAGGGAGTACATGTTTTTAACCTTTTTTTTTTTTTTAAATATTTTATTTTATTTTTGAGACCGAGAGAGACAGAGCATGAGCGGGGAGGGGCAGAGAGAGAGAGGGAGACACAGAATCCGAAGCAGGCTCCAGGCTCCGAGCTGTCAGCACAGAGCCCGACATGGGGCTTGAACCCATGAACGTAAGATCATGACCTGAGCTGAAGTCGGAGGCTTAACCGACTGAGCCACCCAGGCGCCCCAGTTTTTAACCTTTTTTATGTCTGACTGTCCACCTGAATTACGAAGAAGGCTCTGGGGCAGAAGCAGCGCCACAGCCCGCCGCGTTCTCTTTCCGCTTGTCCCGTCATTCTTCCTGTTCCTTCCCAGACTTTCTTTGACTGGTCATTTTCTGCAGAATTTTTAAAAACACAGAAACAACAACAGAGTAAACCCCCAAAGCACAACAACCGGAAACAGAGCCCAAGTCCCTACTTTTCTCGTGGCGTCTTTCCAGGAGCACCCGGTCTGCGGGGGTGAGGCCCCAACTTGCTCCTAGCTCCCCCTGAGTGTGGGCCTGTGTCTTTTGTCTCTGGTTTGCAGGTGAGAACACCGGCCCCGGCCACAGGCCTAGCAGAGGGTGAGCGGGGAAGGTCCTGCTGAAAACGGAGAGGAACGTGCGGCTGGGGCAGAGCAGCGCTACCCCGGACCCGGGTCCAGGCTGGAGCTCCTCCCACGGGCATCTGTGTGGGCATGCGGGGCACGTGGCGGAGGAAGCCAGCACCGGCCACTGTTTGCACGATGATGAGGTCTTCTGGCTGTCCTTACACCTTGGGGAGTGTGCGGGGACAGACCGAGCGAGGGTGAGCCTGGCCCCTGCTTCCTGCCATGGCCACAGGACTTGCCCTTCTGCTGACACAGCTACAGCAGCTGAGGGCGCGCCGCGTGGCTGGCATCTGCCGCCCGGTGGTGGCAGGGGTGAGCGAGATGTGCAAGGGCCAGGGGAGACCGGCTGGTCATGAAGTGCTCGCTGCGGAGGTGAGCCTGGGGTTCATACGCTGTTCCGTCTACCTGTCTACAAGGTAGGCGTCTCCTAGGATAAAAACTGTGTTCAGGGCGCCTGGTGGCTCAGTCGGTCAGGTGTGTGACTCGGTTTTGGCTCCGGTCATGATTCCAAGGTCATGGGTTCAAGCCCAGAGTCGGGTTGCGTGCTGACAGTGCGGAGCCTGCTTGGGATTCTCCGTCTCCCTCTCTTTGCCCCTCCCCTTCACTCTCTCTTAAAATGAATAAACATAAAAAAAAAAATTGTTCCGGGGCGCCTGGGTAGCTCAGTCGGTTGCGTGTCCGACTTTGGCTCAGGTCAGGATCTCATGGTTAGTGAGTTTGAGCCCCATGTCGGGCTCTGTGCTGACAGCTTGGAGTCTGGAGCCTGCTTCGGATTCTGTGTCTCCCTCTCTCGCACTCTGTCTCTTTCTCAAAAGTAAATAAACATATATAAAAAAATGTGTTCCAGAACTGATCAGACTACACATAGACTGGAAAATCCAACGCGAAGTACCAGGGAGGATCTTTGATCGTGAGGTCAACTTGGGGAAATTTGGCACTTTCCTTCAACACCTCACAGGGCTGGGCGGCACAAATCCCAGCCTCAGACCGGGGATGCTTCTGGCCTGGGCTGGGTGGCCCGGAAGCATGGCCTCAAAGCCAGAGTGACCCCCGGAGCACAGGCCCCAAACCGGGTGCAGGTGAGTCTGCCTTCTGGCAGAAGGTCCGTCGTCCAAGCCCACAGCTAGTCCTGCAGAAAACTTTGTAACCAAACAGCAGTCGGCAGCAACGGGTGAACAGAAGTGCAGAGGGAGAGGCACCGGAAGCAGAGGCCAGAGTGGCCCAGAGATGGGGGTCTCAGCCTTTAAAAACGCCAGTGCTCCCTGGTCCAGGAATTCCCAGTTTACCCGCAGGTTCTCCACAGGACAGTAAGCGGTGATGTAGCACCTTTGAGGAGCCAAACAGATCTTGCAGGCGATGCAGGCAGTGCCATGTGAGGACTGGTGGTCCGTGCTGACCGCCGGCTCGCCGGGCCCTGGGCGCACCGTGCAGGAGCGCCCGTAATGTGGCCCGAGTGCCTGAGGAAGCGCACTTTTAATCTATATACTTTCAATTAAATTTAAATAGCACCTGAAGCTAGTAGCTACCATAGCGGATGGTTTAAGAAGTTAAGATCGACGGCGGCCATGGTAAAAGTCCCGTGGACAGATTTAGCAGATGAGTCAGTCCGAGGACGAGCCAGGAGAGGTTACCCACAAGGTAGCAGGAGGAAGAAGAAAGATGGATCGGAAGCCTCCACGTCGAGGGCGTGCGGGAAACGAGAGAACAGCAGCTGCGGAGGAAGAGCAGGCCTTCAAGGAGCAGCGGTTGGTCTCACAGTTCGGAGCGAAAGAGGGTCATGGCCACGAGGGCCATGCCAGAGGAGACCTCCTGCAGGTGGAAAGGCCCCCAGTGGGCCCTGAAACGTTCGAGTGGTCGGTGTGGGTCAACAAGAACTAATACACGTATAGGTGATGACAGTCGTGTCTCAGGCTCAAGAGTACATCCGCAGGAAATTCAGTTCCTCGCAGCAGCTGCAGCCTGCCAGCTGGGGACACAAGCACATGCTGCCCCCGTGCCCTGAGACCCGAGGGTTGCCCAGGAGGAGAAGGCGCACTTGACCCTCCGCTCAGGGAGGGCCCCTGCCGTGATTTCTGCGGCCGCAGAACTCCTCTCCTGATTTACTTGTGCACAGAGTCTAGAAGTGCTTGAGCTAGTGGGGGGTAGGCATTGAGCAGAGGGACAGGTCTGGACACAGGAGTGACTTTGCTAGGGGCAGGGCTTGGCCAGGCCCAGCAGGTGGCACTGAACAGAGGGTTTCCGGTAGAGACAAGGGTTTCCAAGGTGAGAAACGACTCCAGCTACCCAGGGTCAGGAAGTGGTGGCATGGTGCTTGGTACCCACGGTCGGTTTATTGTCTCTGTGCCGATCGCTGCCGAGCACACAGCCGGTGAACCAGCGTGGATGGAGGGGTCAGAGCAGGGGCCGAAACAAGGATTCGGATCATTTCAGATGAAGAAAATAAACAGAGGAGAGAAGGAGCCCATGTGGCTTCCTTGATGCATTAGCCGTGAGGCCCACCTGTCACCTCAGCTGACCCGAGACCGCTCGACTTGCTAGGAAGGGCGGTGTGTAGGTGTTGGTGTCTGGCCCCTGACACTCCCTGCAGAGCGACCGGAGTGCAGGAGGCGCGGTGGGGCCGGCCAATCCCAGGAGCGTGGAAGTCACTCTCGGCAAACGGGGACCTAATGTGAAGGACAGTGCAGTATGTGCCTTCACGGCTCTTCCTCCAGGGCGCTTGACTGAGGTCGATGGGACCTGCCCTGTGGGGCGAGGGCGCAGATTAGGGCTCCGGAGAGTCGGGCCGGTGGGGAGGCCTAATCGCCGCTTCACATTTCTCCTGGGTGTAGTGCTAAGTTAGGTGACATCCTTGGTCGCAGGATTTCTGGGAGATAAGAGGTGTCCCCATGTGGAGAAGCAAAACTTCTGGTATCAGGTAATCAGGCAGTTCAGGGCAGATGTCCCCCTGAGAATAGCCAGAAATGTTGAGAACTATTTTGGTTTGTTTGTTTTTGATCTGGCCGAGGGCTTTGCAGAGCTAATCAAGCAGGGAGGAGCGGCAGCCCGACCAGGGAGGAGGGAGCCCATGTAGGCGTGCTGGGAAGCATGGCTCTTGGGCCCCAGCGGGCGGCCTAGGAGGGAAGTGCCCTACCCTTGACGAGGGGCACGCTTGCGGGACACGGGCCCTCCCATGAGTCTGCAGCCTCACCCAGCATCTCTCATTTCCTGACACTGGATTAAAGTGGCTGAGGATCCTGGTGCCCCAGCCACGTGCCCTATCACATGCGAGTGCTCTGGAGAAGGACGTGTCATCCCAGGCGCCGGTGTGGAAGGGTTTTCACGCAGTGTCTGACCCTCCGTCCAGAATAACCAGCTACCGAATGAAAAGTAACCATGTCCTTGGGGATGTAAGGCAATGGGATAAAAAAAAAAAAAGAGACGGAGGGGGGCACCTGGGGGCTCAGTCGGTTGGGCATCCGACTTCGGCTCAGGTCGAGATCTCATGGTTCGTGAGTTTGAGTCCCGTGCCGGGGTCTTTGCTGACAGCTCAGAGCCTGGAGCTGCTTCGGGTTCTGTGTGTCCCTCTTCTCTGCGCGTCCCTCGTATGCTCTCTCTCGCTTTCTCGCTCTCTCCCTTTTTCTCAAGAATAAACATTAAAAAGAAGAGAGAAAGAAAACCACAGGAATCCAGATAATGCAGTTAACAGACACCTTTTTGGTGAAAACCTCAGGGCGGGGGCAGGGAGTGCCAGAGAGTGAGGGAGCAGTCCTCGGCCGCCAGGGCTGTGCCGAGTATGCGCAGAAAATAAATGAATGGATTATAATCCATTGGATGAAACAATCCGAGAGTCCACACGGATGTAAATAAATCATAGATTACCAGCCAGCTGTGGGTATACGGTCACATGAAGGGTTGGAACCTCACTGGGGGGTAACAGAATTTGTATGTATCTCAGAGTATCTCCCCACAATTGCCTATTGGTAACAAAAGAAAAAGAAGACAGTGGAAAAAACTGGCTGGCACTTGGTTCGCTATCAGAATCGGGACGAACAAGCTGATGTTCTTGATGTAATTCGGCATTACTTCTGTGAAATTCTGGCCAAAAAGTGCCCAGTGTACGTGACCACGAGGAAATAGCCGCTCGGTAGGGTAACTGCCTGGACTCTTGAGGAGTGTCGTGTTGGTGAGGATGAGGGCCCAGGTTAAGGGAGGCCGAAAGGAGAAAACCGCTCTACAGGCCATAACCGGCCGGTGAATCACGTCTGAGTTTGTCCGCTGGGTCCGCAGGCCGCATCGCATCAGTGTTGAATTGCTCGCTGCCCCTTTTGGGAGGCTCTTACAGGCGAGGGGGTGGTGTGAGCTCTGGCTTGAGCACTTAGAGTGGGAGAGGCTGCCGGCAGCCAGCCCAAGAAGGCCCCTGGCCACCTTCCACGATGTGGGCCACATTTCCTGGCACCCCAGGAGACAGATCTCTGGTCCAGACCCTGCTCTCAGTGTCCACTGTGTGCCAGGAAATGGGGTTGCTGGATCTGCCATACTGGGTTCCGGGTTCCATACTGGCTCTACCATTTTACATGCCCGATAAAGTGCGCAAGCGGCCCCTTGAAGTAGAAACCCAGCCCCGTGACAGTAGTTGTCATGAATGCAGGTGATAAAGACAGTCCCGGCTGTCAGCAGCAGCCCCTGACTGACGGAGACTGGTGAGGGTGTCCTCACGCAGAAAGAAGAGGCTGTCAGGTGCACACTCCCAAACGCAAATACGTGGGTGACCCTAGGTGACTCGTGCCGACAATGTCCTGTGGGGCGTAAGATGCTTATGGACTTAAAATACGGGTAATCCATCAGTGTGTGAGGGAAATGGCTTAATTCTGACCTTGTGTTGCCTGAGCGGAGGCAAGTGCAGGTCACTGGACTGTGCCACATCAGGGCACCTGTTGTTTTGTGTTTTGAATCTTTTGGAGAGTGAGCAAGCTGGGGGGAGGGGCAGAGGGAGAGAGGGAAAGAGAATTGCCAAGCAGGCTCTGCACTGTCCGCGCAGAGCCCGATGCGGGCTCGATCCCATGACCCGGGAATCATGACCTGAGGAGAAATCAAGAGCTGGACACGCAACTGACTGCGCCACCCAAGTGCCCCCAGGGCACGTGTTGTGATCTTCACAGAAACTACAGAAAGAAGGGTTACTTTATTAGAGACAGGAGACGGAAAATAAAAATTAAGCCAAAAGAAGGCGAGAAAGAACACAAGAGCATAGAATAGGACGGACGGCAAATAAGACAGTGGCCGACCCCTGTTCTCTCAGTCGTCTCACCGGATGCAGCAGGGCCAGGTTCTCTCATTCGAAGAAAAGACTGTCCAGCTAGATCTCGACAAGCCTAGCTTTCCCAGGAGACACGCGAAAGTAGAGTCACATGTTAAGTTAAACGTAAAAGGATGGAAAACCCAACTCCTGCCAGCGGCGGCCGAAGAGGAAAGGCAGCACGGAGGCAGGCCACGTCCCCGGTTGGGTATGTGCGGGCCCCTCAGGCTTGTACTCTGAGAACTTCGAAAGGGACAGAGCAGTGGGAAGTTTCTCGGGCTGCAGCACCTGGGAAGCTGGCTACACTTGCTGGGCCCTTGTGCGTGCGCACGCACGTGAGCACACGCACACTGTCTCCGTCTCCATTTCTGGCTGGCTTGTAGGCACACAGGTCCCCCACGTGACAGAACTTTCTGTCGTGTCAGCCTGCAGCAAAGGCCCGGGGCGCTGACGGTCTTGGTTCCAAGAGGCAGCTGTATTGTCCACCAAGTTTAAATAGGTGAGCAGATAGCTCCCTTCTTTTTATTTTTTTAAAATTTGTTTATATATTGAGAGAGAGAGAGAGAGAACGAGAACGAGCCGGTGGGTGAGAGACAGAGAGAGAAGAGAGAGAGAGAATCCCAAGCAGGCCCGGAGCTGTCAGCGCAGAGCCTGATGAGGGGGCTCGAACTAGGGAACCGTGAGATCATGACCTGAGCTAAAGTTAGACACTCAACTGACTGAGCCCCCCAGGCGCCCCTTCCTCTCTTCTGTTCTCTGTGGTCTGGCTTTTTCTTCTCTCTGCCCTTTGTCACCTGGACTCGGAGCCCGTGTAGTGGGGTTGGCTCTGTACTGCAGGCTGTAGAAAATTAAGAAACTGTGTTTTTCTTGCTTTTTACCTTAAAGATGGAGTTTTTTATACATGTGAAGGCACGCTGGGCACCCGTCAGAGGAGGCAGGCACACGGTCTTGGACACATCAGAGGTGAAGGCTCTGTCCTACCGGACGGGGCTCTGGCCACGGGGGAAGGCAAAGGCGAGTGCGTGCAGGGGGCGGAGCGCGTGTGCTCTGGGGGCTCGGGCTTCCAGGCTGGGGTGCCGTTTCCTCTTAAAGTTCAAGTTTTTTTCTCATTTGACCAAATGAGTGTTTCTAGAAAGTAACCTTCAGTTACTTCAGTTTAATACTCCTTCAATGTAACGGGGAAACTGAAAAACAGATTAGCACTTAACCCGTGGTCTGGATTTCAGTACCGCGGTTCTTATGGTGACGTATCGGTGGTTTTATGTTCTCAGTATAGCAGAGGAGTAACCGCGTCGTTTAAAAATAATGTCTCACGATGGGGCGGCCGGCTCGGTCGTCGGGCTCTTCATCGCCGGGTCATGAGTGTGAGCTCCATGTTGGGTGTAGAGCCTAGTTAAACAAAGTTTTTTTTAATTAATAAAAATAAAATTGTTTGATTCTTAAAGAATTTTGATGTTACACGCTCTCATCATCCATCTGCTTCATGGCAGGTGTGATCTAGATAAGGAACTGTACACAAACACAGGACCAGGGACAGGCGTCGTGCGTCTGTCCTCATCTCATCCCTTCCCGTGAGCCTTTGGGTGGGACATGTTCCCAGAAGGCTCCGGTGGCTGCAGGTGGGCGGGTGGGTCAGAGCAACTGTGTGGTGTTGGACAGTGACCCACCCTCTCTGGTGGACGGACGTGGAGTACCTGCTTCCTGAGCCGGTGGGGAAGGTCTGCTGCTGTCACCGTCTGGTGCTGTGGCCTCACTGGCCGGAGGAGGAGGACCACCTGGCTGGCACTCATCCCATTTTCGTGGCCTCGGGTGCCCCTCCTCCTGAGACTGGATGCCAAGGCCCCCGGGAGAGTTGGCCCCCCCTGGGTTCGGGCCTCTCTTCCGGCCCCGCTGCCTGGCCCAGCGCAGCCCCGCACATCCTGCGTGATGGGTATTCAGGACACCGAGGTGCCTGGTCCCCAGTCTTGTTAGGCACCTTTTCCTGAGTCTGTGCGTGGCACCAATCGTGCCGGTGAGGTTCCGTCCCCGTAGAGACAATCTCTTCTCCCGCTCTGTGCACTGAGGACCCTGGAGTCTGAGGGACGCACCCCTGGTCCCCTCACGTGGCGCGTGCACGGGAGGGAGCTGGGCTCTGCAGGCGTGCTCGTCACAGGTCAGGCTGGGGCTCCCGGTGGGGCGGGTGCTGCGCCTTCGGCATGGGCACGCCGGCCGCCTGCGGGGCCCCCATCGCACAGTAGCCGTCACAGAACCTCATCGCCCGTTTCTCGCTTTCCGTAAGTCCCTGTGTAGCTGTTGGAGGGTAGTCTGGGAGGTGGAGGTGCCCACGTGCTGCAGTGGCACTCGGGGAGTGGGGGGGGGTGCAGGGCTGGTGCCTCGATGGGAGAAGAGCACGGCCCCCAGAAACCGGTGCGCGCTCACATTTACGGAAGACTGGCACTGAGGGCGCCTGGCGGCCTTGGATGAGCGTCCCACTCCTGGTTTCGGCTCAGGTCATGATCCCAGGGTCATGGGATCGAGCCCCACGTCTGCGCGGACGGTGCGGAGCCTGCACGGGATCCTCTCTCTCCCTCTGCCCCTCCCCCCACTCGCTCGCTCTTTCAAAATAAATAAATAAATGAATTTTAAAAAATAAAATAATTCAGAACAAGGTAGATTATTCAGTATTTGGTACTAAGAGCTGGCTCTCAGTTTTGATTCAAGGAAATGAGGTAGATGTTACTTACCCACGCATTTTAGGTAAAGAGCTAAAGTAAAAAAATAAATAAATAAAAACTAAAAACTATTAGAGCATTTGAAGAAAACGAGGAGAATGTATTTGTAATCTTGGAATGAGGGAGGCCTGCCTACTAAGATACAAAGAAATCTATGAAGGAAATGAGCGGTGAATCCAATTTTGTAAAAACAGAAAACTCTCGTTGGACCAAAATCAGTATAAACAAAGTTTAAAAGAAAAGTGACATTTGGGGAGAAAGTATTTCTCACTCGCATCATCATCAGATTAATAGGAAGAGCATGTAAAGAATTCAGTAAGTACCAGGAGACTCACGAACAGCCTGGAGAGGGCACGTGCGGCACGAGCAGGGAGGTGAAAGGTGCCCAAACCGCCCCCGACCCCTTGCAGCGAGGTGCACCCTAAAGCTGGGTGGCTGTTCTGGCCAGTCAGCAGGACAGCCAGTGGCCATGAACTCCACCCGGGGGCACGAGCCTGCTCGCCGCGCCGCGGACAGAAGTGACCGGCGGGCGGCACAGCAGCCTCTGGTAGGCACACATGCACCTTCGCCTCCTGGCGCGCGCGACCCTTCCCAGACTCGTGCCCAGAGTCCCGGCTGGCTCCTTGACCTCCGTGAAGGGGTGGGGGCCCTGGTGTGGATGCTGGTGCAGGTGGAGGTGGGCTGTGCTCTGCGGCATAAAGCCTGCCAAGCGGCCTTCTGTAGGAGGCACAGGAGCCGGAGGGCGCATCCTGTTTCTAGTTATGTGCATAAAAATGCAAATTGAGGTGACATCTGTGTGCGTACTTACATATCTGCCTAAATGCATAGGAAAGATCTGGAAGATGCCCAGGGCTTAACCGGTCCCTCTGGGCAGAGCAGAGGGGCCAGAGGCAGGATGGAGGCACCGGCCTTTTGTGCGGTCTTTTCTGGGTTCTTTACATGCGGGGCTCATAAATCAGGGTATCTGGATGGTGCTGGGGATGTGGGTGAGCGCACACGTGTCCTTGGCCTGCTGCTGACCTTTGCTCCCTGTTCACAGGTGCGGGTCCTGGCGGGAGCCTGTCAACCCCTACTACGTCAGCTCCGGCTACGCCCTCGCCCCGGCCACCAGTGCCAACGACAGTGAGCAGCAGAGCCTGTCCAGCGACGCCGACAGCCTGTCCCTCACCGATAGCAGCGTGTGAGTCCCCTCTTCTTGGGTGAATCCCAGCGGGGGTTCCCTCCTCCTCCCCACCCCAGCTGCACAGACAGGCTGTGCTACAGGACGTGTCCTTGAAGTCCTGGGGTTGCAGTCACTGCTTCTGTCCCAGGCCAACCAAGGCCGCTGGGACCTTTGAAAGAGAAGAAACCGAGGACGCAGAACTCCCCGCCCCTCGTGCCGTGGCTCAGTTTTGTTTTCAGTGTTCACAGTCTGGGGTTCGCTTTACAGACAGGTGGCCGAGCGGGGCGGGTGGTGGGGGTGCAGGCCTCCCCCTGCAAAGCTGCTTCCTATGCAGGGGTGCCTCTCTGTTGGTGGCTGCTCCATACCTGTCACCGTGTAAAATCTACTCCCTGTCACCTACTCTGCGTAGGAGATAGGGAGACAGGAGCTGGAGGGGAGTCGGGATGACTGGGTCCGGCCCAGCCGCAGTGCCCGGACGGTGCAGGGACAGCCACTGGGGCTGCACACGTCTCCGAGGCCTCGATGACCGTCCACAACCCCCTTGAGCCTCAGCGGCTCTCGGCGGTGACAGGGGACCTTCTTCTCCCCTTGTCCTCCCCAGGGAAGCCTTCCCTTTGTGAGAAAGTACTTATTTTCCGACACTCTCCTTTGCCCTGGCAGGTGGCTTTTCGGGTCCACCCAGAGTCTGGTGTAAAACTCTGTGGTTATATCAGGGCGTTGCCTGGCCAGCCTATCAAGGTCACTTGGGGTCTTGGCCACCCATGACCATCAGACTTACCAGCTTTAAGACTATGTGCCGTTTGCCACCCGACCACCACTGATGGAAGGTCCCGGGCAGGGCCTGGGGCTGGGAGCCCAACCTTGGGCACCCTCCGACAATGTCAGGGCCAGAAGGGAGCCCTGGGCTGGGACCGCTGGTGGGAGTGGGGCACCCCTTCCCCCCAGAGACTGCAGGGCGCGTGGGGCCGGGCAGGGGTTTCTTCCCCAGCCAGCTTCCTTCTTCTCGGGAAGCTTTGTGGAGAACCACGTAGGGTTAAATAAGAAAGAGAAAAAGCGTTACTAAAGCCTTTTTTAAGTTTGTGGCCCACTCTCTGTGCCGTTTTCCTGCTTGCTGCCTCTCCTCTCCTGTGGTGAGCGCACGCCGCCTCTGCCGCCCGTCGGCCACCCTGCGTCGTCGCGCATCTGGGGCCCTTTCTCTTTTCCTCTTTGGTGGCCACATGGTGGTGACATCACAAGATGGGTCTGTCCCTTTGGGTTCAACTTGTGTGTGTGGATTGATTATTTCATTCTTCTTTGTGTCGCATTTTTTTTCTTTTTTAAGTTTATTTTTAGAGAGAGAGAGAGTCAGCAACCAGGGGAGGGGCACAGAGAGGGGGAGAGAGAGAATCCCAAGCAGGTTCAACCGATGGAGCCCCCAGACGCCCCTTTGTGTCACATCTTTAAGATGAAATGTTGATGTGTTTTTAGCAGTTTCTTACTCGAAAGGCCTGCGTTCTTAGCAGTGCCTACCGCGACCCCCCGCCCCGAGCAGCCGACTGCAGGATCGTGCGCTCGTACCATTCGCTTTTCTCGTCCCCCGAACTGGTGACTACAATGAAGATTCATCTGCCAGCACGTGTTTCTCGTAAAGTCTCTTCATTCCCTCTAAGAAAAGGACATATGTTTGCAAAAGGGAAGATCTAAAATTTTTAAAATATTTTTTTCCTGGTATTGTATTCATGTTGGTTTACACTAAGACTCAGAAACATAGGACTAGCAGGGGCGCCTGGGTGGCTCAGTCAGTTAAGCGTCTGGCTTCAGCTCAGGTCATGATCTCACGGTTCGTGAGTTCGAGTCCTGCGTCGGGCTCTGTGCTGTCAGCGCAGAGCCTGCTTGGGATTCTCTCGCCACCTTCTCTCTGCCCCTCTCCTGCTCATGTGCACTCCCCCCCCCCCCAAAATAGAAATAAACATTTAAAAAAAAGATTTTCTCTCTTTCTTTCTGTTCCTCCCCCTGTGCGTGTGCTCTTTCTCTTTCTCTCAAGTAAAAACATAATAATAAGTAAATACATATATTTTTTAAGAAACATAGGAATATGGGGCGCCTGGGTGGCTCAGTCGGTAAAGCGTCCGGCTTCAGCTCAGGTCATGATCTCGCAGTTCGTGGGTTCGGGCCCCGCATCAGGCTCTGTGCTGACAGCTAGCTCAGAACCTGGAGCCTGTCTTCAGATTCTGTGTCTCCCTCTCTCTCTGAACCTCCCCTGCTCACGCTGTCTCTCTCTGTCTCTCAAAAATAAATAAAAAACATAAAAATTTAAAAAAAAGAAATGTAGGAATAAATTTAGAATGTAAGATATTTGAATGTCATGTCTGTCAGAGACAAAAAGCAGGGTTGTCCATTTCGTATAAATTATTCTCCGGGGTGTGGCTGCCCTCGGCCTGTCAGTCCCACGGTAGAAACGGTGGCAGCATGGCTCACGAGACTCTGCACACAGGCGTCCAAGGACAGCGCCTCATCCAGAGGCACGTGGGACTGTTAAACCAGTGCCTGGTCAAAGCATATGAGAAACAAGTTGGTGGCTCGGGACACCAGAACAAAACCCTCGGGGCAGGTGACGACATTTTTTAATGCTTTGGACTCACCTGCTCCTTGACACCCGTCCCCTGGAGCGCCCCTGCTGGAGTGCTGAGCCGGTCACACCACACACCCAGCTGGTGCCTGGATAGCCAGGGACACCGAGGCAGTGACCGGAGAGACGGGCCGTCCCAGCCTCGTTCTACCTCATTCCTCCTAGACCAGGGTTCTCAGGCATGTGTCAGCAAAGCCGCCGGGCTGCCCGGGCCGTGGGGCAAGTGGCGGCTCCCCTGGGCTGCCCAGCAGTTCCTAAGTAAGATGAGACTGCGGCCGCCCGTGTGGGTCTCGCTGGGAAGGAGGCCAGAGGACACAGACCTTCACCCACTGGAGGCCAGGGCAGCCGAGGTCTTTCAGCAGCCAGACGGTCTACAGCCTCCTCCCTTCGAGCTGTGGGAGCTGGGAACCCCGTCAGGAGTCTTTCGCGAGAAGGACGTGGGGACCCAGAGGAGCCACTCTCCAGGCCTCCTGCTCGGGGCCAGTGTCGCCACGTCCCCGGGGCTCCTGTCGGCCGCTGTGCTGCTCACAGTAGCCTTAAATAGCGGGAGCGGCCTGGAGAGCTGGAGGGGTTGGCCGTGTGCAGCGGGGGAGGTGTTAGATCTGGCTTCTGTCTCGAGTAAGTGCATTTAGTCATGTAAAGACAGTATGTAATTTGATTCATACGGTTATTCTGATCTCCAAGAGGGTTTGTAACTAAAACTTACGTCAAGGAAATGAAATCACGTACCCCTCAGAGAGATTACACTGCCTTACCAGCCTACCCCGGAAGACAGCAGAATAATACAGAACCTTGGAGATCTCTTTCAGTGGGGTCTGAATTGTCTTGGCCGTCCATGTTTTGGTCCGTTTAGAGCACCGTCCCAGACAGGCACACCGTGTCCACCTAGGCGATAAATGACAGGTCGGTGAATGTTTTCAGCAAAAGACATGTAGTAAATATTTCAGGCTTTGTGGCCACATCTAGTCTCTGTCACATATTCCTTTCCTGCTTTATTCCCCGCCCAATTTTAGAGAGAGACCATGAGCGGGGGAAGGGGAGAGAGAGAGAGAGAGAGAGAGAGAGAGAGAGAGAGAGTGTCTTAAGCAGGCTCCATGCTCAGTGTGGAACCCTACACACGACTCTGGGATCATGACTTGAGCTGAAATGAAGGATGAAATGAAATGACCTGATGCTCAACCGACTGAGCCACCGAGGTGCCCCTCCTCCCCTGCTTTAACAAGTGGGCAAACCATTCTTGGCTCTCAGTCTGTAGCACTCGGGCCCCGGCAGCTGCACTCCAGATGGAGCCGGCACGCCTACACTTCGTCGGGCTGTTGGGTTTGCACTCACACCGGACTCTCTCTCCTCTGGACAGGGATGGAGTCCCGCCGTACAGGACCCGAAAGCAGCATCGCCGGGAGATGCAGGAGAGCGTCCAGGTCAACGGGCGGGTGCCTCTACCTCACATTCCTGTAAGTTCTGGCTGCGTAGCCCCCCGTGCCCTGTCTCCCAGGTTGGGGCTCACCGGCCCTCCAGGACCATGTCCGTCCCTTCTCCCTCCTCCCCAGGGCCACTGTGGCACTGGGCAGTGGCAAGGGCTTCGCTGGCTTCCTGTGAACTCAGCTTGCTGCCAGGTGTAGCATGTGGTCACCACGTGGTCACACCCTGCGGGCTGGCAAGGACAGCATGGGCGGCTTATGAGCCCACACGGTCCCTTCAGCGGGGCAGGGCGGGCCTTACATAGCACCTGCTGTGCAGTCTTCCCATCCTGTTAAGTGAGATGCTTCTCCTCGACATGGGAGAGCAGCTCTGAGCCCCCGTCACTGGCTCGAGACCAGGCCCAGCCCCCTGCACGGGTCACCTCTCTGGGGCGACGCTCGGGTACTGTGTGCACCTGCTGCGGGAGGTGCCTCAGCTTCACCTCTTGGATGAGAACAGTGAGGGGACAGTGGTGCCCCTGACTGTGGGCAGAGCAGGCCGGCAGCACCCCCCCCCCCGCCCCCCGCAGTGGAGACCTCTTCATCTTGGCGTGCTGACCGGACGGGAGAGACTTCTCGGGGGAGGAGGAGAGCTCGCAGGTGCCACCGACCCTTGGTGCTGGGAGCAGCCGCCCGCGGTTTCTGTGCAGGCAAAGGGGACGTTTCTCAGGGTCCCCGCCCGGCTGTCTGTGGCCATGGTTCCTTAGAGTCTTTTAGCTACTTGAATTTCCCGGTAAGAAAGGTGATTGATTGTGGTTGAGAAGAAAGGATGTGGATGTGCTCTTGCTTCTGAGAAAAGGATGGATGGCCAGTGTGGGGTCACCTGGGGGGACTCAGTCGGTTAAGTGTCCAACTCTTGATTTCGGCTCACGTCATGGTCTCACAGTTGGTGGGATCGAGCCCTGCATCGGGCTCTGTGCTGACAGCGTGGAGCCTGCTTGGGATTCTGTCTTCCTCGCTCTCTGCCCCTCCCCTGCTCACGTGTTCTCTAAATAAATAAATAAGTAAATGAATAAGTAAATATTTTTTAAAAAGGAAAAAAAAAGAAAAGGGTGGTCAAACATCTTGTCACCTCCTAGCCAACCTTCAGCACAAGCACAGACTTGACCTAAGCCAGGCGCTGACAGCATGCACGTGGGGAGGCGTGGAGGATGCGGCCAGCATCCTCTTAGGGCTCCCTCATAGGGTGCGCCGGCCGACTCGTGTCTTCGCCTTGCCAAACGCTAGTATGTACGTCTCCCAGAGCTCTTCATGGATCTTTTCTGTTTTTTTTTTTTTAAGGTTTATTTATTTTGAGAGGGGGGGGGTGGGGAGTGGGGTAGGGGCAGAGAGCAAGAGCAAGAATCCCGAGCAGACTCTGCACTGTCAGCATGGAGCCTGATGCGGGGCTCAATCTGGTGAACTGTTAAGATCATGACCTGAGCCGAAATCAAGAGTCAGATGCTTAACTGAGTGGGCCTGGGCAGAGGGAGCAGGAGGGGAGCCTGGGTATCCTGTGTCCCAGAAAGGAAGGGGGTGAGCGGACACGGGAGCCATACGGAGGTGCTCCCTCCTGCCAAGGCCCAGACCGCCGGAGCACCGGGGTTAGTGGTGATGAAGTGGGAATGTGTGCGTCTACACTGACGGACCGAGCACACTGTGTGATGAGCAGCAGGACACTCGCGCCAGCCCAGGTGGCACCTCGTGAAGCCATCGCTCCGTGGGAGAAAGTGACTTCGGGGCAGGGGTGCCATCAACCATAATGGGACACATGGACGCTGCCCCCTCAAGGACTGTGAGAGGCCCAGGGGCCTCTTGCCGGGGATGTCACCAGGACACAGCCCACGTTGAGGGCCATCCTGCACAAGAACTGGCTTCAGATTTTCAAAAGTCACAGGGTCACAGAAGTCCAGAGGAGACAGGCTTGTTCCAGACTGAAGGAGCGCAGAGAAACGGCCTGGCTGAGCACCATGAGACCTCGGGGTCCAGGGGTGCTCATGTCAGAGAGCCCTCCTCTGTGGGATGCCTACTGACAAATTCTAGTGATAGGGCCTTAATTCAGACAATTAAACTAAGCATATTCTACAAAACCAAAAGAGAAAATTGGTGAGTTGGAATACAGACCTGGAAAGATGTCTCACAATGCGGCACAGATAATCGGGAAGAGACAAGAGTCAAAAGTGTCATTGGGGGAATGTTCCAGAATTGAGGAAAGCTAGGAATCTTCAGGTTCTGGAAGGTCCTGGCCACGTCAGCATGAAGGCAGAGCCGAGACAGGCAGGCATGGCAGCGAGAGCCTGGCTTTGCCATGCTGTGTGGACAGTGCTGTGGCCTCACAGGCTTCCCCCCTCAAACACCCAACCCCCTGGCAGGGCGAAGAGCGTTTCCGTGCACCGTGCCCACCCTCGGGCCTGACCCTCTGGACCATGCAGTGAAAGCAGGAGGTCCTGTACATCCCGGTGACTTCGGGGTGCTGGTTACCTTCCAGCGAAGGTCTAACGAACCCCTGCTCTTTGAGCTCTTCACACATTCAGGGGAACAGGTCGTGGCTGGAATAGACCGGGATGACCAGGCGGCTAGTGCACACGGGGAGCCAGAGGTCATCGGCCTCCTCGCCCGCCTGGGCTTTGTTTTCTGGGGCCCAGAGCGAGAAGCAGCTGTCGACCGCTGCTTATCTGCGGCGCGGGGAACCTCTCGGTCTCTGTGGGGGCCGCTGCATCTGCTGGTCTGATGGCGCGGCAGAGGGGCCTGGCGGGGTGTGCAGGGGTAGCAAACCGAGGGTCGGGGCGCAGCTGCAGAAGCTCAGCCTGGGTGAGCCGGCCCCTCCCTGCAGTGGGCACCGCATCCCTGTGTGGCGGGGGCAGGGGGACCAGCCTGGCCCCGTGGTCAGGTCAGACAGGCCAGCGTGTAGTTCAGTGGCCGCGGTTGGGGGTTCAAAGTGAAGAGAGGGCGCGCCGCACCAGTCCTGTCCCGAGAAACCTCCCCCGAGTGGAGTCGGGAGGCCGGCAGGGGGAGCTCTCGCGCCGACCCGGCAGGAGCGCCAGGTGCAGGGAAGGACGCGCTGAGTCCCCTGCACAAATTGCCCCCGCCCCCAGCAGCTCAGCCAAGGAGAAGCCTCGTCACCCTGGACGCTTGCTTCTCTCAAGTGGACTTCCGTTCATGGCAGCCCCTCCCAACTTCCCCTTCCCCGTAAAGTAATGTCTTTTCCTTTGTTTGTGGGTAGTCTGTCGCTTTTGCCATACCTTGCTTGTCCCTGATGGCAGTTCTTTGCTACTCCTGAATAAAACCAGTTTTGCTGGTAAGATAACTGACTTTTATTTTTAAGGGTAACATTTTTTATCTAACAAACCAAAAGAAAATGTTTCCCATCTTGGCAGAGGTCGTGGAGCCCCCGAGATTGCGGTGTCTCTTCCCTGGCCGGTGATGTGGCTGGTGGAACCCGCGCGTGTCCACTTCGTCATTGGGTCGGAGACTTTGGAGGGGTCTCAGGCGGGTCCGGGGAGCGCGGGGCAAGCAGCAGACGCTGAGCTGTCCTGAGTTCGGTGGCGCTGTGCCCGGTGGTCCTTGCGTGGCTTCCAGGGGGTCGGGGCCGGGACGAGGGGCTGCGTGTGGGTGTCGGTGTGGGGGACCCCGCTGATCTTCCAGTCATGAAACGTCTGCTCCTTACGGCTGCGGGAGGGGCCATCTGAATTCCCCAGAGGTTCCACAGTTTTAATTGCTGGGACTTTTTCCTTTGTGACTTCTTTTGTTCCTCCACAGCTGGAAGGTAACCCGTTCTTCCACAGTTACCGTAGTCATTGTCATTTCTGACAGTTGCCCATTTGCAGAAGCACAACCATGCAGCCTAGAGGCTCTTTTCCAGAACACACGATCTTTTGCGGGGGCGGGGCGGGGGGGTCCGCCGCAGGGCCAAGCCTCGCAAGCGTCCTCACTCCGTGTCTGTGTGCTTCTGTACCGTCGGGACGTTTCACTCTGCCCTTGCTCTGTGTGTGCCGTCACGTGGTCGGCTTCAGGGTCTCGGCCTCTCAGCTGTCCCCACTGCCCAGGCTCTTCTGAGAACACTGGACACCCCAGTTGCCCCTTCTTAAGTCTGGCCTCCCTGCCTGCCCTGCACTGGGCACCACGGGACCTTTTGCACCAGCTCGCTCTTTTGAAGTGTTGGCTTGTGTCCTGGGCTTGCCCTCCCCTACTTCCCTCTGCAGACCCTGCAGAGCTTTCTGCTGCCACCCCGAGCTCATCAAGGCCGGTGTAAACCCCACCGTGTAGATGTAAGACCCACACACCGGGTGTGTGTCTCTGAGGCCTGACTGTGACTTTCTCACCTAAGCTTACGTGTTTTGAGGTTCTGTTGTTTTGTAGATGAGAATCGTAGGCAGAGTCAAAACTGTGCCCAGAGCCCCCCGACAGGACTGGGAGGGGGCACTGCCTCCACTCGAGCCCCTGCCCCACCCCGAGTCTTTCCTGCTTGGCTTGCTGCACATCTGAAGGCCAGGGTTCAAGATCGTCACAGTCCACCCGAGAGGTCAGAGAGGACCCCTGTGTGCCACCCTGTCTCCGGCTGCTCCCTCCTCCGGCTGCCCTCCTGCCCCGTTTGGGCCCCCTGGGCTCTCCCCCTCCTCCTCTCCCCTCCTTCTCTACTCTTGGCGGCTCCCTGGTGCTCCCATCCCCCTCAACAGGGGGTTGGTGGCTTAAATTAAAAAAACAAATTTTTTTTTTTTTTTGAGAGAGAGAAAGAGTGCAAGATGGGGAGGGGCAGAGAGAGGGGGGACAGAGGACCCGAAGCCGGGCTGCCCACTGTCAGCACGGAGCCCAGTGTGGTGCTTGAACTCAGGAACCGGGAGATTGTGACCTGAGCCGAAATCAAGGGTCGGATGCTTAACTCACCGAGCCACCCAGGCGCCCCAAGTGGCTTAGATTTTTAAAACATGTCTTGCTGTAAAAGACATTGTTAGGACAGCTGATTAAGTTAGAATAAGGCCTGCTGGTTAGGTGACAATATTGTCAGGGTCTCTTTCTCTCTTTGGGTCTCTTTGTTATTCACGGTCGTCTCATGGTCAGGTTCGGGAGTGCAGTTTGTTAAATACGCTGCAGTGTTCGGGAATAAACAGGCGACACATGCGCGTTTGTTCTCTGCGGGCTCAGGGAAGTGCACGCGTGTCTGCGTGTGGACACATTAACAGTACATGTGGCAGGTGTCAGCGGTCAGGGGTCTGGGGGTGTCTGGGGACCTGGGAAAAGGGTGGACAGGAGTTCTTCGGGCTAGTCTTGCGACTTTTTTGAATTTAAGATTATTTCAGAGTAAAGCTGACCCCCCAGAAAAGTTACACAGTGTGTTTCTGGAAACTGCACGGCACAGTTATTTCCTCCGAGGTGGAAAGTCTGCCCATGTCCCCTGATTCTCTTCCTGCTCTCTGAGTTTTGTGTCTCCCATCCCTCCCGAGGAGCTGCGTCCAGAGCGGGCCGATGCCCTCTGTGTCCCGGGGGCGGGGGGGGGGGGGGAGGCGCCTGCGGTGGCCACTGCCCCAGGGGCTCCAAGGCTGGCTGGCCTGCCTCTCTCTGTCTCTCTCTCCCATGCGTGCTCTCTGCCGCTCTCCCTTCCCCCCTCCTGGGTACTGGCCTGGCCAGTCCTGTTAGAGGCACTGCTCTGCTGTGGGCTGGGGGGCACAGCTGGCTTAGGACCTCGGAACGCCCCCCTCACCGGGCCCTGCCAGCTGCCCCCGTGGTGGCCTAAGCCAGACCTGGCGCGGCGCCCGCCGGCTCCGAGCCTCCAGTTCCGTGGGTTCTCCCTCCTGGGTCAGCGCGGGCTGCAGGCGACCTTTAGTCAGACGAGAAAAGGGGGCAATGAGGAACCCGACGGAAGGGGCAAGGCCGAACACTGGCTGTAAGAGAAAACGCAGGTTTCGTAGGCTGTTCCCGATCACCCGGAAGGTGCCCGCGCCGTCGTGGCGGGGGGCTGGCAGGGCAGGCTGCTCGGCCAGCTGACCGGCGTCTCCTTGCAGCGCACGTACCGAATGCCAAAGGAGATCCGCGTGGAGCCCCAGAAGTTCGCCGCGGAGCTCATCCACCGCCTGGAGGCCGTCCAGCGGACGCGGGAGGCCGAGGAGAAGCTGGAGGAGCGGCTGAAGCGCGTCCGGATGGTGAGTGGGCCCCTCCGGGATGGGCCGCAGCGCATCTGTTTTCCGATCGTCCTGTTTGGGTTTGGTTGAGTTGAGGGCAGCTTGAGGCTCCCAGGAGCTCCCAGGGATCTGGCTCCCGATGCCCTCTGACCCTGTCCTGGTGGCTGCTGTCCTGTGACACCTGCCCCTCTGAAGCTGCCACTGCACAGGCCCAGTCCTCACTGCCTCCTGGGAAGGAGGTCCCCATGGCGGGGGCCCCCGAGCCCGGCCTGGGTGCACCCAGTAGGCACTCAGCAGCCGCTCCTTGGCCTGTGAGGAGCTGGGGTTCCTGTTCATCTTGCTTCTGGGGAGACCCTGAGGAGCCGGCAGAGACCCCCCACCCCCACTGTCGTCCCCAAGCGCCAGCCAGACTGGAGCAACATCGGCTCGGCTCAGGGAGGACAGTTAGCGGACGACACATACCACGTGCAGACTGACCTGGCCTCTCCTTGCACCCTCCCGTGTCCCACACGCCCCCGTGCCAGGTCCCGCGGGCGCCGTGCATATGTGGGGAGCAGAGCGCGCGCTTGGCACGGGGGGCTGGGGGCCCCCACTTGTCATCCCGAGGGCGGAAAGGGTTACGTTCAGACATAGGCTCCTGCGTGCCCGGTTTTCTGACCTGCACCCGTGCCTGGTGGAACGCGGGACACTGGAGCCATTTCGTGTGATTTGTGACTTACTTGCTTTACTGCTTTTTGGCCTGTACCTTGCAAAGACACGCTTGGCTTCTGTGGCCTGTGCATGTCATCCCGCAGGGTTCATTCCCACACGTGCTCAGGGGCTTCCATCCTAAGGCGCCGATGACAGGCGTGTCCCTTGAGCGAGGCCTTCCCCGTGCTCCTCCCACTTCCCCAGGTTGTTTCTCCTTGAGGGCTCTGTGCCCTGGGCTCCCGGGGTCATGCGCCGCTGTGTCGCTGGAGACTGGCCTTTGGTCTTCTCCAGCAGGTAGGACGTTCCTACTGAAACAGCTGGCCAGCTCAGTCGATGGAGCCTGTGACTCTTCCTCGCAGGGTTGTGAGTTCAAGCCCACGTTGGGTGTGGAGTTTGCTTTATTTTTTTTAATTTTTATTTATTTATGTATTTATTTTATTAACTTTATAGTTTATTGTCAGGTTGGTTTCCATATAACACCCAGTGCTCTTCCCCACAAGTGGAGTTTGCTTTAAAAAAAAGGGAAAATGGTCACCACCAAGGAGTGTCTTCCATTCTCTCCTCGGTGCTTCACACCCGATACCTGAAACTCAAATCACAGTCGTTGGTGGGGGCGCCTGGCGGCTCAGTTGGTAGAGCATCTGACCCTTGATTTTGGCTCAGGTCGGAATCCCAGGGTCATGGGATTGAGCCCCACATAGAGCTGTGTGCTGAGCGTGGAGCCTGGTGGGATTCTGTCCCCCCCACCCCCGTGCCCCTCTTGCACCCACCCCTGTGCCCCTCTTGCCGGTTTGCTCGCTCTCGCTCTCTCTCTCTCTCTCAAAACAAAAACAAAAACACACCAAAAACCTGATCGTTCTTGAGGGAATTGTTCTGTACCTAATCACCCGACATTGACACTTACAACACAGACCTGAGCCCTCAGACTGTCACATCCCCCAGGAGGGGCCTGCTGTCTTCCACCGTCCATGTCCCTGTGAGTCATGTGCGCGTCTGTCTGGAGGTAGTCATGGAGCACAGCCAGGGTCACACCCGGCGGTTTCCTGTCCTGCACTCCACGCGTTGCACACGGGACTGTGCCCTTGCCGCCCAGGGTTCTGGAGCCCCCTCATAGACACCCAGGTTTGAAACAAGGCACCTGCCCACTCCCCACGTTTTCCAGATTCCACATAGCATGTCACAACCTGGGATTCATGGTGGGTGCTGGGAAGGCGGGGTGGTCACTGAGGTGATGGCCAGACGGGGTGCTCTCCAAGGGGCACCCGCATGGAAGTGTGTCCGAGCACCTGTGTCCAAGCACCTGTGTCCGAGCACCTGTGCAGGGACGCAAACTTTTCTGCCAGCGTCCTCTTGTCTCCCTCCCTCGTACTGACTGGGGACTCCCATGTAGGCAGCGCGGTGCTGGCCTGCGGGCCGTGCGTGTGCTGACCTGCTGCCTGACTGCCTGGGTTCCAGCGGGGCTGGGGCGGACGCTGGGTGCGCACCCACGCCTGTCCCTTGGAGTCCAGCAGAGGCCTCCGCGAGCCGAGGGACTGTCGGGCGCACGGCCCGTCTGGTAACCTTCTCTGAGGAATCTGCTGTCGGGAGCAGAGTTGCCGTGGGGCACAGCAGGATTTGCGGGAGCCACACCCTGGTTTGTGTGCGGTCGCGGGGCTGGCACCGTGGCGTGTCCGAGGCCCGAGCGGGCCTCCGTCAGCCCCTTGTGGGTTCGCTCACGAAGTAAAAGTACCCAGCAGTTTGTGGAAGAAGCTTAAGGAAGGAGGCATTCATTCCCTCTTGCCGTAGAACCAAGCTCTCGTAATTGTGTCAAGTTTGTCGTCGTGGCTCCGTGGCTCCGTGGCTTTGTGTGCCTCTGGCCCTGCAGGTCGCTGGGCTGGATGGGTATTTTATTTTATTTTTTTTTTTTAATTTTTTTTTTAAGGTTTTTTTATTTAGTTTTGAGACAGAGACAGAGCATGAGAGGGGGAGGGGCAGAGAAAGAGGGAGACAGAATCCGAAGCAGGCTCCAGGCTCTGAGCTAGCTGTCAGCACAGAGCCCGATGCGGGGCTCGAACCCACGAATGTGAGATCATGACCTGAGCCAAAGTCAGAGGCTTAACTGACTGAGCCACCAGCCGCCCCTGGATGGGCATTTTAAAGGCAGCCATAGGAATCCAGTGTATTTCTCTCGTGTCTGAGTCATAGTCTGTTTTTCTCCACGGCCTCCCTGTCGGGTGTGCACGGTTGTGCCTGGATCCACCAGGCACTCTCGGGGCTGGACCCGGCCCCCCAGACTGCCTGGTGCTCCGCGACTGAACACAAGATGTTCAGACGAATAGCCCCTTGTATTTCCCGAGCATCAGTTTGGGAACGAATTGGCGGGCCCACGGTGGCGTCTGGACAGGGTGCCGGGCTCTGTGTCACAGTCTTTGGCCTGCACCCACTCTGCCCCCAGAGGCCTCCCTTGGTCCCCGGGGGGCTCGATGCAGCTGGCCGTGCAGTCCCATCTGATGCACTGTGTGTTTGAAAACTGAACAAAACAGGAGAAAATCAAATTTAACTATACACGTGCAGGGAATCTGTGACGCGAGAGTCCCAATCTTGTACGATCTTACAAAATGTGGCAGGCATAACTGTGCCTTTAACTATAGTCTTTTTTTAAAAAGAAGGATAACTACAAATTTTAAAATAACAGTTTTATGGTAAATTTTGGAAGATAAGAAGAAAGAAGAAAGTGAAAACTCTTAGCTAGACAGGTCGGTAAACCTGTAACATTTCAAACCCGTAAAGCTGATTCCCTACATAAGCAGAGCCCGGAGTGTCCACCCCCAGCCCCCCGCCCCCCGGGATTGCGGGAGCCGTGTCCCTCGAGGACACAGTAGAGGGTCCGGAATGGAACATGGGGTGGGGCGTGGGAGCCCAGGGCTCCGGTCTGCCTGAAAGGGGCACACTCCCCCTCCCCCCACCCGTGCGCCTGCCCCTCTGTCCTCCTCAGTGCCACCTCCGCCCTAAGCAGGGACCGAAGTGTCTGTACCTGACCACCTGTCCTAGTGACATGGAGGTACTTTCACATGAGTGAGAAGTTTTGTGGGGAAGTTTTTGAGATTTGTTTATAGTAAAAGTACAGGGGTAGCTCCCCCATTCTTTCCCGTTATTACCGGATTTACTCACCGTTATTCCGGTTCGCACAATTGAGTGAGATGAAAAATAAATACAAGATTTGTCTTGGAATTAGACTGGTCAGATGCTTATGTTTACAGATACGGTCCTCCTGACCGTCAGAGACTCCAACGAAACCCAACTAGTTTTAACGTGACAGTCGACCAAGAATCACAGAGCAGAGTAATTAAGCAGAAAACGAGCTCTTCTGTACAAGGGCGTATTCCCTTTGAAAATACAGTGGAAAAGGCATGCCTGGGTAGCACAGTCAGTCGAGCGTCTGACTCTTGATCTCGACTCAGGTCATGATCTCCTGGTTTGTGAGTTCAAGCCCCACATCAGGCTCTGTAGTGACAGAGTGGAGCCTGCTTGGGATTCTGTGTCTCTCCCTCTCTCTCTGCCCTCCCCGCCCCCCCAAATAAATAGACTTTAAAAGAAAACAAAAGAAAATATAGTGGAAAGCATGGAAATTGAGGACTAGGAAAATCAACCGAAAAAAGGAAAATCTCTTTATTGAGAAACGTAGAAGAGAACTGAATCCCTCCGGAGGTTTCTCAGTGGGCTGGGCTGGGTGGGCGTGGTGGTCCTTGAACTCCTGGTGCGTGGTGGCCGCCGGTGTGCTCACGCTCCCCAGCTCGTCGCGCCTCACCTGGCCCTGCCTCACCCTGGGCTCAGGGCTTCGGGCCCCCAGGTTGCAGTGCTGAGGCTTATTTCTTGGTTTCCCTGAGGGTGAGGTTTCTGTGACTCAACTGTGCCAAGAGGTGACTCGTGGCCTTGTCCCGCAGGAGGAAGAAGGTGAGGATGGTGACATGCCCTCTGGTCCCCCAGGGGCCGCTCATAAGCTGCCTCTGGCCACGGCCTGGCACCACTTCCCGCCCCGCTATGCAGACGTGGGCTGCGTGGGTCTGCGGGACGCGCACGAGGAGAACCCCGAGAGCATCCTGGATGAGCACGTGCAGCGGGTCATGAGGACGCCGGGCTGTCAGTCGCCAGGGCCCGGCCACCGTTCCCCTGACAGTGGGCATGTGCCCAAGATTGTGGGGGTGCTGGGGGGTGTGCCCTCAGGGCACAGCAAGCACGCGCCCAAGTCCGGGGCGAAGCTGGATGCGGCCGGCCCGCATGCGCACAGGCACGGCCACCACCACAGTCACCATGGGGCAGCCAGGCCCAAGGAGCAGGCCGAGGCCGAGGCCGTCCGCCGCGTCCAGGGCAGCTTCGCTTGGGGCCCGGAGCTGCATGGCCACACAGCCAAGCCCCGCAGCCACTCAGAGAGCATGGGCGCTGCCCCCACCGCCGGCGACAGCCTGGCCTACAGGTGAGTGTCCGTGGCAGCCTGAACCTTGCTTTGGGATCGGGGCTCTGGCTCCTTCGTCCCTGAACCTGTGTCAGTAAGGGCCACGTGTGCCTCCCCGGGTGGGGGGGGGGAGGGGTCCCAGTGAGAGGCTGTCTCCCCTGAGGGTTCTGCTCAGGTTTCCAGGGCCAGAATTCCTCTTTAAAAGTCGTTGAGCCAGGGTCAGCTGCACAGATGGCAGGCAGGTGGTGGCCCGAGGGCCCCAGCGCCAGGCCTGGGTGCCAGGTCCCGCCTGGGATTCTGGGCCAGCCAGGGCTCCAGCCTTGAAGGGTGCTTGGATAGAGAGCCACCTGTTTCAGGGGGAGGCGTCTGGGTGAGGAGTGACTGGGTCCCGGTGCTGCCACCACCAGCCAGGTGACTGGGCTGGGAGGGCGAAGGACAGGGTGCTCTCACCCTCCCAGCCGGTGCTGCCTGGACACCTTCCACTCCCCATCAAACACTCAGACAACCCCGGCCCCCGGCACTGGGGCGGAGCCCGTGAGGACGCACAGTGCTGTCAAAGCCACTGTGTTCAAGGCGCCACTGTCCAGCGTCAGGCCAGGGGTAAAGTCAGCAAGTGACTCCCGGCCTCTTGGTTTTGTAGTGGAAAGGCTGGCACCGCCTCCAGAAGAAACGCCAAGAAGGCTGAGTCAGGGAAGAGCGCGGGCGCCGAGGTGCCAGGCCCCTCGGAAGACGCGGAGAAGAACCAGAAGATCATGCAGTGGATCATCGAGGGAGAGAAGGAGATCAGCCGGCACCGCAAGGCCGGCCACGGGTGAGAGGCGCTGGCGTCCTGGGTGGTGCGGGCACCAGCATGTAGCACTAACGGATGAGCGTCTGGCATGGTTCTGCCAGGGTCTTGGAAGCTGCGGCCTGGCCCCACCCACCTGTCCTTATGCACCGTGGCAGTGTGCTTGCTGGCAGTGGGGTCCTGACGCAGCTTCCATGTCCCGGGCAGGAGTGCCCGCTGCTGAGTTCAGTCTCAGGTCCCCACACTTCTGCCTGAGCTCCTCTTGCTGCGCCCAACCCGCCAAGGTGGGGCCTGCTTTCACACAGCTGCTCTCGCGAGGTTATTTCTGGGGTGGTGACGCCTCCACGTGACAGTGACCTAAGTTACTGGGGAAGTTAGGCAGGTACCTGACCGTCACTACAGACTGGGCCCACAAGAGAAGCCTTCTGTGATGGCACACGGTCACCCCCAGCCATCGGTGGTGTCTGTACCCTCTGAACTCTGTACTGGCCCCACAGGGCCCGGGGCTGCTCTGGAGGGCATGGCACCAGGCCCTCAGACACGCTCCTGTTGCCTCCCATGGGTCTGTCCATTGTGGGGATGGGGCATGGGGGCTGGCACTGCCCCAGACGGCATGCATCACACCCCGGTCAGCTTTCTGGGCCCTGGGGCTAGTGGGGTCTGCCCGTTGGTGGGCTGGCCACCCCTCCTTTCTCAGTCTCCCACTTCCCGGACTCTCTGTGTTGGATATGGTTGGAGAGGGTGAAGTGTGTGTGTGTGTGTGTGTGTGTGTGTGTGTGTGTGTGTGAGAAAAAGAGAGAGAGAGAGAGAGAGAGAAAGAGAGAGGGAGAGAGGGGGAGAGGGAGAGGGAGGGAGGGAGAAGCGGGTGCACACCTGCCAGCCAGCCCATCCTGAGCGGAGACATGGGACCGTCCACCCCTGGGTCACTGTTTCTGGTCTCCACATGGCCATGGGAACAAGCCTCCCGCCAGTGTCCAGACGCCTTTGCAGTCACAAAACCTGTCCTGAGTGAGGGGTCTTTCCAGAGCCCCTCTCCTGCATTGGTTGGGTTTCTCTTGATTTCTTTGTCGGGTATTCACAAGCAATGGCTCTGCCCTGGCCATTCCTCCCACGCCACATGGAAGGCTTCTATGGTTGAAGAGTAGAAGGCACATCTGAACACAGTCTCAGGTTGGAAGGTGCTTGATGTCGGGATGGGCCATTTTAAATGGTGGCATTTCAGTAACCCTGCCAGGTCTCCCTGGCCTCCCTGGAGTTGGGGGGCATTGTGCCTCTGTCTTTGTTCTTAACATTGCAGGACAGGTAGGCAGGGGGGTGGAGGCATGGGGCAGCGGAGAGAGGGAATACGTGGTGGGGCCAGGAGGTGGGAGGTGGGGAGTGGGGCCGGGAGATGGGGAGCAAAGAGCGGCAGGGGGATGGGCCCCCTGTGGGCGGCCCTGTGGGCTTCTGAGGAGGGAGTTCCCGTCCGCCCTGGCTTTACTTCCCTTGGGCACGGCCGGGGTTGGGAGGGCACTGAGCCTGGGGGGCCCTCTTCCGGGGTTGCCTCCTGGTGCTAAAGCCCCCCTTTCCAAGGGCTCCAGCCAAGGCCAAGAGAGGCTGCTGTTTTCAGTCTGATTCACTCAGTTGCGTGGCGAAGGCTTATTGCACAGGCCTAGAGCGTTTTGCGTTGGATAACGAAGGCAGAGAGGTGTGCAATCACGTGGAGGAAGCGTTAGAAAAAATTGAGAAATTGTATGTTTAGAGTTGTGCTGATTACGTGTTTTTAGCGTGAAGGAGAATATACCAATATAATGAGACTAGGTATTTCTAAATTATACGATTTTAAATTGTGTATTCTTTGAATTTCGTATGTATTTCAGGTTTCTCACAAAGAGCACTTCTCTTGATACTAAAATGTTTTTTGAAAACAGTAAAAACTTTTTTTTTAAAGTTTTTATAGAGGGCATGACGTATCTCAATAAAGTTGTTAAAAATTAGTTACAAAATGGGCGCCTGGGTGGCTCAGTCTGCTAAACCTCCAACGTTGGCTCAGGTCATGATCTCACGGTTCGTGAGTTCGAGCCCCACATCGGGCTCTGTGCTGACAGCTCCGAGCCTGGAGCCTGCTTCAGAGTCTGTGTTTCCCTCTCTCTCTGCCCCTCCCCCACTTGCTCTTTCTCAAAATAAACAACCTTTAAACAGTTTTTAAAAAACTAGTTACACGGGCACCTGGGTGGCTCAGTCGGTTAAGCATCCGACTTCAGCTCAGGTCATGACCTCACGGTTTGTGAGTTTGAGCCCCGCGTCTGGGTCTGTGCTGACAGCTCGGAGCCTGGAGCTGCTTCAGATTCTGTGTCTCCCTCTTTCTCTCTGTTCCTCCCTGATCACACTGTCTCTCTCTGTGTCTCAAAAATAAATAAATATTAAAAAAATTAAAAAAAAATCAGTTACTAAAGAAGAAGTGTACGATGGAGGAGCGCTGTGTCATGAGGTGGGGGCGGGGGGGGAAGCTGTGCCCCTGGCGGCCTGCGCTGGCCCCGTCCCAGCCCCTGCATGTGGCCGGGTTTCAGATGCTGCCACGCCTGTTGGTTTGCTCCCAAAGGTCTTCCGGCGCCAAGAAGCAGCAGGTGCACGAGAGCCCCAGGCCCCTCTCCGTTGAGCGCCCCGGAGCCGTGCACCCTTGGGTCAGCGCTCAGCTCCGCAACCCCGTCCAGCCCTCTCACCTCTTCATTCAAGACCCCACCATGCCACCCAACCCGGCCCCCAACCCTCTGACCCAGCTGGAGGAGGCCCGCAGGCGCCTGGAGGAGGAAGAGAAGAGAGCCAGCAAGTTACCCTCGAAGCAGAGGTAGGGGGGCATCCGGGAGAGCAGGCCGCACCCCCAGGCAGGGCTGCCGGGGCACTGCTTTGCACCCCCAGCAGTCCTGGTTTCTCTTTCACTGAGCGCCACCGGGGGTGGGGCGGGGCGGGGCGGCAAGAAGCCTTGCCTTGCGACAAAGGGCTGGGAGGGTAGGAGGTCATTGCCGTCCTTCTGGGGGTGGGGAGAGGGCCGTCTCCCCTCTGTGAGTGTGCACTCGCCCCTGCTCTCTGTGGGGCAGTCAGGTTCCCCCGGCCGCTGTGCAGGCTGAACTCAGGGTGGGGGTCCGGGGGGTCCTTGGACGGGGAGCCGTAAGCGGCATCATGTGCAGGTAGGCCGGCGCACGTTGCTGAAGTGCGTGTAGAGGTACAGTCTTCTCCGTGAGGGGACCCGAGCCCCACTGTCCCCCCTTCCCATGCCCTCCTCGGCCTCGAGGGCCAGAGAGGCCCAACCCACTGCGGACACAGCCTCAGGCCAACTCGGCCCCCGTCCCACCGCCCACCCTGGAGCACCTCTCTGTGGACGGCAGGCCTTCTCTCCAGGCCAGAATGTGGCTTCCCCTGCTCTTTCCGCTGGGCCTTGACGTCACTTTTCCCAGATGTACTCGCTCACTGGAATTCCCGGATGGATCAGGGAAATCCACGTGTCCCTCCGAGGCCCTGGAGCATGGTCACACAGTGGCCCTGTTCTCGGACGTTGCCGCGCCCCTTGCCCAGTCTTCGGTCACGGGACATCCTTCCTGGGGACCTCACTGTGTGTGGGGCCGTCCCGCTCTTGGGAGGCTGGTGTCAGGGTGCAGACCGTCCCCGGTGCCTGTCTCATCGGGCAGAGCCAGAAGCCTAAACGTGTCCCTTGCTCGTTGAATGTGACCATGTCTATGGCCACCTGTCTCACACCCTGTGACCCTGTCAGCTAGAACCAGAGAGCCGGCTGGTGCTGTGGGTGCCGCTCCCTGACAGGGCCTGTGACCTGGAGGCAGACAGGGCAGCAGAGGACCGACGGGGAAGGGGCTGGGCCATGTGGACAAAAGCCTTTCCTGCTGCACAGACCCCGGGAACGTCGTCCTTGCCACATGAGGGGGTGCAGGGCTCATGTGCGCTCTCCCGCCAGCACCCGGCAGGCCCTGCGCGCGCTCTCACTGCCCAGAGACACCAAACGGAGCCACACAAGCCTTTTGGGAACCCGTATTTTGGGCTGTGAGCCTCCTGACAGGGTTTTGGCCACTGGCTCCATCTCCATTTGTCGCCGGCCCAGGGCACGTGGGCCTGTTATAAACGACTCCAGACCCCGAGCAGAGGTGCCAGCTCCTTGTGGGGTGACCTCCGCCCCCACCCCTCCCCCTGCCCCGGCTGGCAGAAGAGAAGTCACCGTCAGGGCTGCACAGCATCACGTCCGGGGCGACAGCCATTTGGAGAGCTGCTGCTGGCCTGGGCCTCCCCGGCTGCTCGGGGCCGAGGGGCCGCAGAGCGCGGAGGGGAAAGAGCCAGGCCGTCCCCAGAAGGCTCCTCTCCGTGTGGAGGAAGCGGCAGGATCGGTGGCTCCCTCGTGTTGTCCGCCGAGGAATCCAGGAGCTCCGGGTTACCTAGAGCGACGTTCCTGACCGGCCCCGACAGAGCCCTCGAAGCTCCAGTCGTGGGGTTTGGCGTTTTGTCCGCCTCGCACGGTGGGCGCCCGGTGTGGTGGTGACGGGCCCTCCCGGGGGCCCCTGCTCCGCCGCCTGCCCTCGGCCCCAGCGCGCGCAGCTCACTGCCGCGGTTGTTCCCTAGGTATGTGCAGGAGGTCATCCAGCGGGGGCGCTCCTGTGCCAGGCCAGCGTGCACACCCGTGCTGAGCGTGGTGCCCGCCGTGTCGGACTTGGAGCTCTCCGAGACAGAGTACGTGCGCCCCCAGGGTCTCGCTTCCGCCTCCCCTGCCTCGGCGGCGGGGCCGCTGCTCCCGGGACAGGACCTGGGACGCCGCGCCGAAGCGCTGGGGCTGGCCAGCGTCAAGCCTCCCGTCTCTGTCAAAGGAGACGCGGGCCGTCCTTGTGCGACACGTGGCCAACAGGCCGGAGGGGAAGCTCTGGTCTGCCGCCTCCGCTCTGGCCCCGTGTGCCCCCTGCCCCACCTGCCTTTCCTTCCCTGAGCTTCCCAGCCAGGCGTTGGGGGCTCACTGGTATGCGCCCGGCGGGGTCTCTCCCGGCCCAGCACCGCTGGCGTGTGTGTCCAGGTGCCCTGGGCACACGGAGCCTGGCTCTGTTCTTGTGTGGAACGTGGGGATTGGGGCTTGGCACGTCCGTGCCCCAGGCCAGCGTGGTGCAGGGCGGGTATTGGGGACCACATGTAGACGGTGGCGGCCACCCAGCACCTGTGCTTCTGCTCAGGACAGCAGAAACAGGGTCCCCCACCTCATCCCACACAGTGGTTCGTCACGTCCAGCCAGATGCCTGAGTGACTCAGTGCCTCCCCACCGGGTCACTCCTCAAGGGTGGTCTCCGGGCAAGGAGGGACCCTGCACCCCTTCCGTACAGAACGGCTCCCCACCGGACCCCCGTGCCCGGTGAGGTCGCAGCACTCGGGGAAGGAAAGCAGGCACCCAGGGGCTTGGCTTGAGCAGCGGATGGCCACCAACCCCAGTAACCGCCTGCTGTGGCCCCCGGAGCACCAGGGAGCAGAGGGTCCCAATGTGAGCTCGGGGGGTCTCTGACATGACACTGCACCTGCTGCTGGCAGGGGTCGGGGCTGTGTCCGAGCACACCTGGGCAGCTCCCGAGTGGTCACAGGGACGGGGGCCGCTCGAGGATGGCGGGCACTCTGCCTGTGTGGTCTCAGCACCCGTTGGGCCACGTGGCCCTTCGGAGCGGTCCCGGGCAGGAGACCGTGCTGGCCTCACTCCCTCTCTGCAAGTGTGGCCGGCCACCGCCTCTGCTCTTCAGACCAGCTCTGTGCTGTGGGGCAGGTCCACGTCCAGGCCCCGCGCGGTGCCGTTTGTCCAGCCTCTGGCCCTCACGATCCCCGAAGCCATAGGGCTTCAGGCCTCTCCCGGGTGCGAGGCGCGGGGCGCAGCCCGGCGCCGGGGCCGTGTCGGTTCCGGGAGCCCGGGCGTCCTGAGACCTCGCGGTGGGATCCGCCGTGGGCTCCGGCCCTGGGAAGCCACGTTCGTGCGGTCCGGGTGGGCGGTGCCGTGCTCCAGCCAGCTCAGGCCGCGGGGAGCCCGGAGGCCCCGGGCAGTTGGCCGAGGGATGAGCTGGCGTCCGGGCTGTGGCTTTTGGAGAGCGTGGCGTCGGCGCAGGCTGGGGCCTCTCTGGTCGAGACCCCACACGGAGCGACGCCGCAGGGCACACGGCCAGGCCCGCCCACTCCGCTCCTTGCCCTTTGTTTATGGGGGGGGGGGCCTGAAGCCCTTTGGGGTGTGTCCTGTGTGACCCCGAGCTCAGCGGTCACTATTGCGCCTCTGCCCCCAGGACGAAGTCGCAGAGGAAGGCGGGCAGTGGGAGTGCCCAGCCATGTGACAGCATCGTGGTGGCCTACTACTTCTGCGGGGAGCCCATCCCCTACCGGACGCTGGTGCGGGGCCGGGCCGTCACCCTGGGCCAGTTCAAGGAGCTGCTAACCAAGAAGGGCAACTACAGGTGAGGGCCGGGCGGCCGGGTGGGCACCGCGCCCGTGTGCACGTGGGGGGCTCGGCTCTCACCTCGCCGCCTGTCGCCCGCGTCCCGCAGATACTACTTCAAGAAGGTGAGCGACGAGTTTGACTGCGGCGTGGTGTTTGAGGAGGTTCGGGAAGACGAGGCCGTCCTGCCAGTCTTCGAGGAGAAGATCATCGGGAAGGTGGAGAAGGTGGACTGACCCGGCGCGCCGGCCTCCGCGGGTCACGCGGGTCACGCGCTTCGCGTGTGCGCAGACACGCGACTGCGGGCAGGAGGCCCGGTGCTGCCTTGCCCTGCGGCCGCCCGCCTCTTCGCTCCATCGGTGTCCAGATGGGCGGGGGTCCCTCTGGGTGGCAGCTGACAAGGAGGGCGCGTGGTCCGCTCCTCAGCAATACTCGGTCCGCCTGGGCACACCGACTGCCCTTGCCCGACGCCCTGCTGCTGACCACGGGCAGGCCACCCGCCCCTCGCCCCGCGCTCACACTGCAGGCTCTGCCCCTCCTGGGACTCGTCCACCACGCCCTGCCCCGCCTGGGGTGCCCGGGGCCCCGCGGGGGCCTCTGTCAATTGTACATGTCACCGAGTGCCTTCAACACAGCTTGTCTCTTGCCTGCCACTGTGTGGACCCGGCGATGGAGCCCGTAGCGCTCTCCCTCCTCTGCCCTGCGTTTCCGGAGCGCGGGCTCAGCGGGTCCCGGGCCCCTCCCTCCCCTTTAAGGGCCCGTGTAAATATGTACATTTCTCAGGCCAGGGCCGGTGGGCGGGCCGAGGGGGGGGCTGCCCCAGCCCATTTTTCATGCGCTGACTTGTACAATTATCTTTTCAAAGGTACTTGGATAATAATGGAATAAAATCATTTTTGAACCTTCTCTGGCCGTGGAGAGCACCTGTTTTCTGTGGGTGGAGCCCGGTGGCGTGCTTGCCAGTGCCCGCCAGCGCCCACCAGCGTCACTTGAGACCGCCGAGGGTCCCGTGGCCGGGGGTTGGGGGGTCAGGTGGAGGCACACTGACAGAGCTCTGAGTGGGTGGGTTCCCAGACCCAGAGCTGAGTCAGAGATCCACCCAGAAGGTTTGGGGGCAAGGGCTCGGCCCCATTCAAGATGGAACGGGCCCAGGAGGCTCTGGCCAACACCAAGGGCCAGGGGCCAGCCGTGCTCAGGAACCACACACACAGTCCAGGATCAAAAGCTCTTTATTCACTGGCTCCTCATGAACCATCTGGGGTGGGGGCCCCAGATGGTGATGTGGGGGGACGACTACAGCTCCTCTTTGGGGTCCGTGGTGGCATTGGCCTCTGTCTCCTGGAAAGGGTCACAGAGGCCCAGCTGGGAGCTGCGGCCTTGACTTACCGCTGCCCCTGGCCACCGCAGTGCCACGTCCAGGGACCGGGAAGCCCGGGAAGGAGGCACCCACCGGGAAGGGGGCTGCGGGCTCCTCTGCGGGCTCCTCTGTGGGCTCCTCTGCGGGCAGCTCACCGCCGTTGTCCAGAAACTTGGAGAAGGTCTCCAGGTCCCTGGCGCTTTTGTATTCAATCACCTAAGGAGGGACACGAGGCTCCGGAGAACACGCCTCACCCAGCCATGCCTCTGGAGGCCCTGCCCCAACCTCTTGGCCGTGGCCAAGGCCTGAGGGAGGCGCAGAGCAAGCCCCAGCCCGAGGAAGATGGGGTGTCTTGCCCCGCCTCACCTTGCGCCCAGGGCCTGCGGGGAAGAACTTGAGGGTAGGGAAGCCGTGCACAGGAAAAGCCTCCAGCTCGTTGGCTGTGGCGTCCAGTTCTGCGATGATAATGTCCTCGTGGTCCTTGTACTTCTCAGCCAGGGCCTCCCAGGCCGCGGCCATCTCCTTGCAGTGGGTGCACCAAGGGGCGTCTAGGACAGCGGGGCGTTGGCACAGCCAGCAGAGGCCCCCCCTGCCCGCTGCCCACCACCCATGGCCCTCTGCACTCACAAAACTTGATAAACACATTCTTGGTTTCATCGAAAGCCACCTGCTCAAAATTCTTGCCCACGAGGGTCTTGACCAGCCGCTGATCCCAGTCCGGGGGCACCTCCTGGCTCAGGAGGTAGGGCTGGGGGAAACCGGGCCAGGTGCTTCACTGGGGAGCTCTCCCTCCTGAGCATCGCTCCTCTACCCCCATCCCCCCAGGCGGGCAGATCAGCAGCAGACCTTGACCTCGCCGCCGAGGACGGCATGGCAGAAGGCGGTGACAGAGGCCGCGGTGACCAGCTCCCCGCGTGCAGGCGCGTACTTCTTGGTGGTCTCGATGTTGATGAAGCGCAGGGTGGGGGCCTCCTCAGCCTTGAGGCCAAAGTACTGCAGCACGTGGTCGTTGCTGGCACCGACGTCCACCACCACGAACAGCACCTGCCGGCGGGGGTTGGTGCTGGTCACTCCACATCCCTACCACACTGCCCGCCCCCATTCCAGCCAGTACCTGCCCCCGGAATGGGGGGGCGGCCTCCCCAAAGCCAGCCAGCAGCTCCTGGTGTGAAGCCAGCGTCTGGTTGACAAACAGCAGCAGGTGGTTGAGGATCCTGGCCGAAAAGATCCTGGGGGACGTCTGCAGAGGCAAACCGCACGCACTGGGGGGCTGGCTCCCGTGGACACACCCCCACCCCTGCAAATGTGCTTGCAGCCCGACTTACCTGGCTGTTGAATTCTGTGACCAGATGCATGCTGTGTGTGAGGAGGAAGTGCGACAGGTCCCCCTGGTCCAGGCCCAGCTCTTCGTCCACTGGGAAGTCGGCCCGACCCTCGTCAAACTGGACAACACTGGGCGGGTCAGCGGGAGCCACGGCCCGCACCCCCAACCCCCACCTGGGCCCTGACCCACCTTCTTGAAGAGCACCACGGTGTCCTTGGTGAGGCCAAACTTCTGAAAGAGCTTTGGCTGGTCAGTGAGGCCAAAGTTCATGTCCAGGGCATCCTGGGCCAGGGCCAGGAAGGTAGCCACGTCCTCATCCTGCAGGTCCTAAGGAGCCCAAGCCTGTGAGGCCAGCTGGCACCACAGACCCTGCTCCCTCGGCCTGGACCCTAATACCACCAGCTCACCTGGAAGAAGCCAATGACCACGACATCCCGGCCATCGATCAGTGCTTGGGCACCCTCTTCGTCCTCCAGCCGTGTGGCACTGGGCCCCGCCCGCCGCCTCAGCCACTCAGCGATGCCCTCGGCTTCTCTGGGGCCTGCAAAAACTCCCCTCAGCCGGGGCCCAGCCCCCAGCCTAGCACCCCTCCCCGCCCCCGCGTGCCTGCTCCCCGCACCGGTGTACTCCTCCGGGTGTGTGCGGTTCCCATCACGGAAGAACTTGAGCGTGGGGTACGTGGTCACAGCGAACTCCTGGGTCAGCTCTGTCTCTGCGGGCCCGTCCACCTTGGCCAGCCTGGCTTTGGCTGACTCTGCCGCCAGCAGGGCTGCAGCCTTGCTGTACTCGGGGGCCAGTGCCTTGCAGTGCCCACACCACGGGGCATCTGGGGGACAGGGCCATGAGTGTCCCTGGCCTCCACAGCCCCAGCCTTAGCCCGTGCTCCCTCCCAGAGCCTTGGGGTCACTCAGGTCTGGCAGGGAGCACTCCTGTCTGCACTTCCCTCCTTTGGGGGCCCATCTGACCCTCTGCAGCAGAGCCAGACTCAAGACCCCACGCCGGGGGGTGCAGCCAGCACCTTCCTGACAGCACGTTTGAGAAGAATCCTGCAGCTGCTGCTCCCTGGCCGCCTGTGTCTGCTGGTGGAACCTGTGATCTAGGCATGGCTTTCACACGTGTAAAGGTTTGTAAAAATCCACAGAACAGGGGTGCCTGGGTGGCTTAATCGCTGAGCGTCTGACTCTTGATTTCGGCTCAAGTTATGATCTCACCATACGTGAAGTAGATGAGATGGAGCCCCACACTGGGCTCCGAGCTGACAGTGCGGAGCCTCCTTGGGATTCTGTCTCCCTCTCTCTCTTCCCTCCCCCACTTGTGTGCCTGCTCTCCCAAAAGCAATAAATAAACATTAAAAAAAATGTTTTCTTTAATGTTTATTTTTGAGACAGAGAGAGAGAGAGAGAGAGAGAGAGAGAGAGAGAGAGACAGTGTACGTGAGTGGGGGAGGAGCAGAGAGAGATGAGGAGACATGGAATCCGAAGCAGGCTCCAGGCTCTCAGCTGTCAGCACAGAGCCCAACACGGGGCTCAAACGCACAAGATCATGACCTGAGCCGATGGACGCTTAACCGATTGAGCCACACAGGTGCCCCTGTGGTTTTTTTTAATCCACCGTAGAATATGCAACGCCTGAATGCTACATGGCCCCTTACGGACAGTTTGCAGATGGACGATGATCTAGGGTCTTCCCTGCACATGCGCCTCCCTCCCCTGCCCCACCCTCCCCTGCTCAAGCTAGACGCCCGCCCCCAGGCTCAGCTCAGTCCCAGGGCTCTGCTTTAGATGCCCTTTGATGGAGCCCCAGGAGCACAGTGGGGGCCAGGGGCCCACTTGGGAAGCCCCGGATCCACAGGGTGAGGGTCTGAAGCCCTCAGGGGGCCCCTGTGAGTCCTCCAGCCCGCTGGTCCGGTGCACTCACAGAACTGCACCAGCAGAGTGCGGTGCTTCCGCAGGGCCAGGCCCAGGTTGTGCCGGGTCAGCACCAAGATCCCATCCTCCTCAGGGACTTCCTCCTTGGGGGGCTCCTCCTCAAGCTCCCCAGGCACCGGGCCCTGGCCCTCTGGGCCTGAGGCCCCAAGCAGCAGCAACAGCAGCAGCACAAGCAGGAGCTGGCCATCCATGGCGGTGCTTGGCCCACAAGGCAGGGGGCAGATAAGGGGGCCAGGGGCCAAGCAGCAGCTGCCACGTGGCACCCAGTCCTAGTCCCAGGAAGATAAGGCCACAAGGCTCCCCCCACCCCTGGGGGAGGGGAGGCAGACAGAGGCAACACCAAGGGAACCGAGACAAGGTGACGTTTAATTAGGACTGTTCAGGGCACAGTACCAGCCCAGGAAGGGGGTGTCCCAGGACCGGAGCGGAGGGTGTGGGGGGGGGGTGGTCACTGACTGAGGGGGCAGGGGAAACAAGGATCCCAGGTGGGCTGAGGACAGCCCCTGGGGTGGGGGGCGTTCAGCTCTTCCAGTCTTGGCAGATGTGGAGGCCCCACTCCCAGGACAGGTGGTCTGTCCTGTCGTCGTCAGTGAAGAAGGACGTGACCACGTAGGCACCCCGCACCAGGGCTCCTCGAGGCACCTCCTCCACCGGGGTCACAAACTCATACTCCTGGGTGCTCGGGCCGTAACTGCCCACCATGTGCACGGCCTTGTCCACTGGGGGAGGGGGAGGCTGTCAGGGGCCACCCTGTGCCCCAGCGGCCCCTCCCCACAGCCCCCCAGGCCAGCCCCTCTTCGCCACCCTCACCACGCAGGCCCTGGCGGTAGGTGTGATGCAGACACTTGAGGCCACTGACGATCTCCTTATTGACCTGGGGGACAGAGGGTGTTAAGAGCCCCTCGGGGGTGGGGGGGGCTGGCCCTGTGCTGACGGGTGTCCCCATGACAGCTGCCCTCACCTTGAAGGTAATCTTCACTTTGTAATCCACACCCTCCTTCAGGACAAACACCTGGTTTCTCAGCGCAGCCAGCTCCCCTGTTAGGGAAAGTGCTGCTAAGGAACGGGCTCCCTGACAGTGGAGACCCTGCCCGGGAGCCCCGCGGCGGGCGGTACCTGTGAGGTCCATGGTGATGGGCCCCGGGGCCTGCTCAGACATCAGCGTCAGCCTGGTCACCTGCACGTTGGGCACGCTCAGGTCTGAGGAGAAACCGGAAGTCACCAGGACGGCTCCCGCCTCCCCAACCCCCCCCTCGCCCCCCCCCCCCCGCAAGCGCAGGACGGACATACCCACGAGGGGCGGCAGGGGCCCCAGCAGTGCCTGCTTGTACTTGGCCAGGCTCTCGTCATCCGGGTCCAGCTGCTGGATCTCTTGGAGGCTCTTCCTCCCCGGGGCCCGGTACTCAGGCACGGCCTCATCCAGGGCCTCGTCGGGCGACAGCTGTCTCCCCTCCTTGTCAGTCAGGAGGACTGAGGGTGGGGAGGTGCGTGAGCAGCTGCCGCCAGCTGACCCTGGCATTCACGCATCAAACTGAAGCCCCCCACCTGGCTGGCTGTGCCTCTCAGCGCCCAAAGGAACTTGAGAGGAAGCAATGGAGGCTGGGGGGGAGGCGGTTAGGGAAAAGGGTGTGGGTTCAGAGAGGGAAGGGTGCATGGGGGGTCAGGGGAGAGAGGTGGGCTGGGAAGAAACAGAGCAACACCCACACCCAAACCCTTTAGGAGGAGCCTGGGGGGTTGGAGAAGGCTCCTGAGAGAGAGAGCCAAGTGACATCCGGGGGCACCAGCTGCCTTCTCTGGCCCAGCCACCCATCCATCCAGGGCTCCTCCCTGACTCTGAGGCCAAAGGTGGGGGGAAGGAAGACCCTGAATGGGGGACAACCCCAAGGCCTGGAGGCCACCGCTGTGAAGTGGTGACCTCGGTCTTCCCTAGAGCAGAGGCCCTGCCCTTCACGTCTCCGAAAGCCTTCCTGCTGTCCCAGGGGGTCCTCTGGGTGGTGTTCCTGGAGCATGGAGGGGGTTCTCTAGAAACCCCTGCCTGAGCTTATGCTCTGAGGTTACCTCCCCCAGCGCCTTCAGACTCGGAGTCTCCTAGAGCCCCTTCCCATGGTGCTTTGGAGCAGGGGTCTCGCTAAGCCCCTTCCTATGGCGCTTTGGGACAGGGTCTTAGAGTCCATGCCCACTGCCCTCCAGGCTTCTCAATAATCGCCACACGCCCTGAAGGAGCCCTAGCCCCACCCAAGTGAGAGGGGATCTCAGGGGCAGGGGCGGGCAGGCTCCCAAGAGGAGAGGGTCTCCCTGCCACCCCGGCTTCACAAACAGATCCGCCCACTCTTGGCTCCTCTGCCCCCAAGTGTCTAGCCTGGACGAAGCCCCCCACCCCCGCGAGAGCCCAGTCGGGGGACCACGCCACGATTTCCCCTCCCGCGCCCCCAAAGTTTCCGCGGGGGAGGGCGAGCTCCCGCCCGGGGCCGAAGCCTCCACCCCCCCACCCACCCCGCCCAAGACCCCCGCCCACGTGGCCGCCCCGGCCCGGCCCGGCCCGCTCACCTCGGGCGCACAGCGCCAGCCGGAGCAGCTCCAGCAGCTGCGCCCCCAGCTCACATGCGTCCAGGCCCAGCATGGTGGCCCGCGGCCCGGCTCCGCCGCGGAGCCGCCGAGGAGCCGCCGCCCGCCCCGCCGCCGCCCGGCTCGGCGCTCAGCCCCGGCGCGACTGCGGTGAGCTCATCCCGGCCGGGAGCGCCCCCCGCGCCCAGCGCCGCGCCCGCGCCGCGCGCCCCCAGCCGCTCCGCGGACCCCGCGCAGCCCCGCAGAGACGCGCGTGTCGCCCGCACGGCGCCGGCACCTGGTCGTCCCTGCCGTGGACGCACCAGGAGCCCGCACGGCCGCCGCGGTCACGGTCCCAGCCGCCGGCCCAGCCCGCACCCCGCTCTGTCCGTCAGAGCTGCCCCACCCCTACGGCGCCCGCGAGAGCCTGGAGGATTCTCCGGGGAAGCCCTCTGGGAGGGGCGGGTGGGGCTGGGGGCGCCCAGTGGAGCAGCTGTGCCCCTCCTCCGCCAGGTCCCTAGGCTCTCATTACCTGCAGGCGGTACAGGCCGCACCTGGGGCTCGACAGTCCCCCACCCCACCCCCACCCATCTTCTATCTGGGCAGAGGGGACTCCTGGAGTCTGCCCAGCCTTGGGAGCTGGTGTGCGTGCGCGTGCGTGTGTGTGTGTGTGTGTGTGTGTGTGCGTGCGCGCAGTCTTCTGGCTTCACGTCCCAGAGGCTCACAGAGGACTGTGTCCTCATACCCAGAGATACCCAGGTACCGGGGGTCCCACCACGTTGCGAGATGCAACATGGAGTCGCGTGGCCGTTACTCTAGTGTTTACGGACCGGGCTGTGTGATGCGCTCTGGTCTCTGCAGGCTCTGTGCACCCAGACCGTAGGAAGGGCCCTGTCCTTGAGGAGGAAAAGACACTGACCGGAAGTGGAGTCCTGGTGGTGGAGGACTGAGATGGGGGCACAAAAGGGGCTTTCTGGTCTTGATGTCTGGACAAACTTTGGGGTAGGTAGATGGGGGCAGCCAGGGCTGGGAACAGAGGTGAGCTGGGTGTCAGGCTGGGGACAGCTACATTGAAGGTGTGAGTGAAGGACGTGGAGGAGACAGAACACCAGCCTGGGTCCCCCTTCTTCCTTATACCTTTCTGCCTCACACCCCATTTCTGAGCACACCCGGGGATCAGACCCACCTTTGCCCAAAACAAAAGGGGTCCCCTGCCACCCTGGCTTCACAAACAGGCCCACCCACTCTTGGCTCCCTTATCGCTGAGTGTCTAGCCTGGATGAAGCCCCCATACCCGCACCAGAGCCCAGTTTGGGGACCATGTTACCATATCCCCACCTGCACCCCCAAAATTTCCACAGAGGAGGAACATGGATGCTAGGGGCCCTTGGGCTTGAGTGGGGACTATGCCCCTTGGAGTTCCATCTGCCCACAATCTTTCCAGGGCAGGATTCCCCAGCAGGGGCCCAGGCCATTCTGGGGCCCCATCCCTGCTGCTCTTTCCCTGCGGCAGGGTAGTTGGTTAGGGAAACCACTGTCCCCAGGTGCACAGCAATGGCCTCTGGTGGCCTTCAGCTTCTGTGGATGCCCACTCATCCAGAGAGGACGGTCAGGCCAGGGACCAGCCTGACCCTACCTGTGTGGGTGGGGAGGGTTGGGAGAAGTTCACTGGGATCTAAGGGAGATCCTTGGTGGAGGTAGGACTCCCCACTCCAGTCCCGCTGCCTCCCCTCATCCTGGACCTGGCCTCGCTAGCAGTGGAAATGGATCAGTCTGAGGCTGCAGGCCAAAGGCCAACCCTCCACCCTGCCCTGTCCCAGCACCCGCTGAGGCAGGAGGGGAGGAGGAAGACTCTATCTCCAAAAACTGGAGATAGACCTGTTTGAACTTTTTTTTAAGTTTATTTATTTATTTGTTTTGAGAGAGAGAGAGAGCACGCTGGCACGCACAAGTTGGGGAGGGGCAGAGAGAGAGGGGGAGAGAGAATCCCAAGCAGGCTCCATGCTGTCAGTGCAGAGCCTGACGCAGGGCTCCATCTCATGAACCGTGAGATC
>CM053564.1:97137-184239 GCA_028646485.1 Cryptoprocta ferox | reverse complement strand
TGCTGCTGACCAACCCCTGGCACGTCCCTGTGCCCAGCGCCCCCCCCCCCCGGCACGTCCCTGTGCCGTTTCCCCGGCGTGGCGGCACCCGTGAGCTGTGACCAAGTCCCCAGCACGTCCCCATGCCCTGTCCCCCCAGCGTGGCTGTGCCCACGAGGCTCCGTGTGGAGCGATGGGGCTTCAGCTTCCAGGAGCTCTTGGAAGACCCTGTGGGACGGGCCCATTTCATGGACTTTCTCGGGACAGAGTTCAGTGGTGAGAAGCTCCCTGCCCTGCTCGAGGTCCCCGGGGGGGGGGGGGGGAAGCGCTGCCCGGGACCCTCCCCCCCCAGGTTTCTGCCAGCACGGCCACGGCTCCGGCCGGCCTGACCTGGCGTGCGGGCCCCCAGCTGAGAACCTTAGCTTCTGGGAGGCGTGCGAGGAGCTGCGCCACGGAGGGCAGGCCCAGGTCCGAGCCACAGTGGACGCCGTGTACCAGTGAGTGCCGAGGGGCGGGTGCTGGCCGGCCGCCGGGCAGGCGTGCGGAGCCCAGACCCACCGGGCCCGCCTCCCCTCTGCCTTCTGCCGACGCAGGCAGTTCCTGGCCCCTGGCGCTGCCCGATGGGTCAACATCGACAGCCGTACGATGGAGCGGACCCTGGAGGGTCTGCAGCAGCCCCACCGCTACGTGCTGGACGACGCCCGGCTGCACATTTACATGCTGATGAAGAAGGTGAGTGCGCAGGCCTGAGAGCGGAGAGCGTGGTGGGCGCCCCGCCCGGCCCTGCACCGGCTGCTGACGTGCTTAGACCTGCGGCTCAGGCTCCCCTTCGCACAGGGGCACGCTGAGGCTCAGAGGGGCTGAGGGCTGGCCCAAGCCACATGCTTAAGGAGAAGTCCAGCCCTGATTTTAAAACATGTTTTAACGTGGAGTGCCTGGGGGGCTCAGCTGGTTGGGCATCTGTCTCTTGATTTTGGCTCAGGTCATGATCTCAGGGTTGTGAGATTGAGCCCCATGCCAGGCTCTGCGCTGAGCATGGAGCCTGCTTAAGATTCATTCTCTCTCTCTCTCTCTCTCTCTCTGCCCCTCCCCGACTCATGCTCACTCTCTCTCAAAAACAGTATTTTAACATGGAGAATTCCAAACGTAAACAAAAGTATAGTAAAACGATGCCTCCCCACATACCCACTGCCTGGCTTCAGAAACAGTCAACTCAGCGCCTGTCCTGACTCTGTCTGTCCCTGCCCACTGCCCCCCGCCCTGTGACTTAAAGCCATTTCCAGACTTCCAACCAATAGATATTTCAGGATCTTCCAAAGGACGTGGACCTGTCCCTCCCTCCCTTTTCAACGTGACCCCAGATGCCAGCATCACGCACTGAACACAGGGTATTTACTGTGTTGTTAAAGAGCCAGTCGGGGTTGCAACTTCCCCACTTGGCATCTGTGTTTAGTTTAGTTCCCTGTTGTAAAAAAAAAAAAAACAACAAAAAAAACCACCACAAACTCGTTGGCTTAAAGCAACACAGATTTATTCTCTTACAGTTCTGGAGGTCAGAAGTCTGACACGGGTCTCCCGGGGCCAAAGTCAGGTTGTGGGCAGCACTGGTCCCTTCTGGAGGCCCCAGGGGAGAGTCCCGTGTCCCGCCCTTTCCAGCTTCCGGGGGCACCTGGCCCCCCTTCGTCTTTCCGCCAGCAGTCTGGCATCCCTGACCTGTCACTCGGGTCCTCCTGCAGCCCCGTTTTTGACGTTTAAGGGCCTGTGGTGACACAGCCCACCTGGACAGTCCAGGACATCTCCCTACCTCAAGATCGTTGACTTATATCTGCAAAATCCCTCTGCCTTAAAAGGGATACCGTCACAGCTCCAGAGGGCAGGGTGTGGATATCCCTGGCACCTTCCCCTCTGAATGCCGAAGCCAAAAACATTTATCTATTTTCTTTTCAATTTGATTGAATTTGGGTCCAAACAAGGTCCGTATATCAGAAGCGGTTAATAAACCTCTTAAACCTCTTTTTATTTATTATTATTTTTTTTTAAATATCTTTTTGGTTTTTTATTTTACTTTTGTCGACAGAGAGCGAGCAAGAGGGAGACACAGAATCTGAAGCAGGCTCCAAGCTCCGAGCTGTCACCACAGAGCCTGACCTGGGGCTTGAACTCAGGAACTGTGAAATCATGAGCTGAAGTCGGATGCTCAACCGACTGAGCCACCCGGGTGCCCCTATTATTATTTTTTTAAGTTCCTTTATCTCAAGAGACAGAGTGTGAACAGGGGAGGAGCAGAGAGAGAGAGAGAGAGAGAGAGAGAGAGAGAGAGAACAAACCCAAGCAAGCCCCACACTCAGCACAGAGCCCAACGCGGGGCTTAAACCCACTTAAACCCACAAAACCACAAGATCATGACCTGAGCCAAAATCAAGAGTTGGACGCTCAACTGACCAAGCCCCCTGGTGCCCCTTAAACCTCTCTTTAAAGCATAGGTTTCTTCTCCATCTTTTCTCCTTTTTTTGTTTTGAAGGAACTGGAGGTCCTGTGTCCTGTGATTTCCCACAGGCTGGGCTTTACCAATGTTGCCCTCGTGGTGTCCTTGTCATGTCTTTCTGTACATTGGTAGTTACGTTTAAGACTTGATCAGCTTCGTCTTCAGTTTTGTCATGTTTGGTTTGCTGGGAGTCTGCTTCAGAGAGGGCGTTTGGTGTGTCCTCCCATCAGGAGGCACCGGGGGCCCAGCTGCCTCTCCTTTTGTGACTGGTGCCGCCCCTGGCAGTTGGCGACCGGCCTAGGCTTCCGTGCAGGCGAGGAGCCAGCCGTCCCTGCCTCTTGTCTGAGAGCGGGGACACTGCTCGGCTCTTTGTGGTGCAGTCGTCCAGGGAAGGTGGAATCAGTGCTTGGTCCCTTCTTTTATTTTATTAAAAAAAAAAATTTTTTTAATGTTTGTTTATTATTGAGACAGAGAGAAACGGAGCGTGAACGGGGGAGGGGCAGAGAGAGAGGGAGACACAGAATCCGAAGCAGCTCCAGGCTCTGAGCTGTCAGCACAGAGCCCAACTTGCGGCCTGAACCCATGAACTGTGAGATCATGACCTGAGCTAAAGTCAGGTGCTTAACCAACTGAGCCACCCAGGTGCCCTGACACTTCTAATTCAGGTTCAGGATTAGAGAATTTCCTTAACCTTGCTGACTTCCATCTCTGTCCTCACTAACCCACTGAAAATCTTGGTTCTCAACAATGCTAACATGATGACTCGCTTTTTCCTCCCATTTCACTCAGGAGTCTCAACCGAACAGCACAGCACTGCCACTTACCACCCAGTCACTGCACTGCACATGGTTTCCTTTATTCTTTGCTCGGTCCTTTGCATATCCCCATGTGGTCAGGGTGGTGTCACCCACTGGGTGCCTGGCTCGCTTGTCCCACTTTACTTCCAGTGTTTGCGAATTGGCTGTTGTTTTGTTTTATAATTATGTAAAGTATCTACACAGTGTCAAAATCCAACCTACAAAGAAGGTACGTAAAGCGTACCTTCAAGTAAACGTAGTTATATCCTGATCCTTCCGCCGCCTTCCCTCTTTCCCACTAATATTAATGATTTAAAATTTATATTTTTCTTGGGGCACCTGGGTCGCTCAGGCGGTTAAGCGTCTGACATTGGCTCAGGTCATGTTCTCGCGGTTCGTGCGTTCAAGCCCCGCGTTGGGCTCTGTGCTGACAGCTCAGAGCCTGGAGCCTACTTTGGATTCTGTGTCTCCCTCTCTCTCTCTCTCTGCCCCTCTTCCACTTCTGCTCTCTCTGTCTCTCAAAGATAAAGAAACATAAAAAGGGGCCTGGAGCTGCTTTGGATTCTGTATCTTCCTCTCTCTTTGCCCCTCTCCAGCACATGATCCTGTCTCCCAAAAATAAATGTTAAACAAATTTATATTTTTCTTTTAAAAATAGAAGCAATTTAGTTCATAGATTTCTCTTCCTCTTTATTGTATACTATACAGTGTTTCTCGACTTTGCTTTTTATTTTGCTTCCTGTCCTGCCCCTCACGATCTGGGGCACAGAGCCATGGGTGGCACAGCTTGGGATTTCCAGCTGCAGGTGCCAGGGTTCACTCGCCCGCCCGTGGGCACCAGGCCCCTGCCCAGTGTTTGTGGGTACACTGGATAGGAGCCCAGGTCTCCCCAAGTGTGTCTGGGCCAGTCGCCTCCAGCACTGTCCACCGTGGGGGGGCCCAGGCCTGCCGGAGGCCCCCGCGTGCCAGGCTGGGCCGACAGCGGGAGCCGACGGGACGCCACGTCTTGCAGGACTCCTACCCGAGGTTCCTGAAGTCTGCCGCGTACAGGGACCTGCTGGCTGACGCCGTGGTTCCCGCAGAGGCCAAGAAGCGGTGAGCTTGTCCACCCCTCGTGCCCGGAGCAGTGCAGACCCTGCAGCGAGGCTGCCGGGACCCACTGCTGCCCTGTGCTCAGGTCCCCTTGTGCCCACAGCGTGTTCCTGTTCCCTCGGAAGCTGCCGCACTCAAGCCCCAGCCCTGCTCTGCTTCCTGCCTCCGCGTCCGGGGAGCCTGAGGCTGCTGCCAGTGGCCCTGGGTGTGGCGAGGGGGACGCCTAGGTGGGCACATGCGCCAGGAGGGGAAGGTGACTATCCTCACCTCATGCCCCGAGGGCTCGGCCTTGCTGTGGGGCAGACGGACAAGCCCTCTCTTCCCCAGAAGGAACTGGTCTGGGTGGTGATAGCTTGGGGCACCTGGAGAAAAGTGGGATGAGATGAGCAAACGGGATCAGGCCACACAAAGCCCCCCGGCACTAAGTGGTCTGCAGTTCCGGGCTGGGCGCCTGCCCCTCCTCCACAACCACTGAACTGCTGGCAAATACCAGGTGGCCTCCAGCAGGTGGCACTTGTCACAGGAAGAAACGCAGGCCTCGGGGTGGGCTTAACCACGGCACTCCACCCAGTGCAACCCTGTGGGGACCGCACACCACGTCCCCGCTTCTGCTGGGGCCACCTCAACCTTCCACCAGCCCAGTGCCGTCCTCACATGTCTCGCCCACACTGTGGCCGTCACTGCGCACATCCCAGACCTCACCCCGTGGGGGTACCTCTGGCCGGTGTCCTCGAGGCTGTGGCTTCTCCACCAGCGGTGCTCAGAAACAGCCCCAGTGTCATCACCCCAGTGACAACGGGTCCCAGCTTACGCCCGGGGCAGGCGGAGCCCTTGGGGGAGGAGGAGATGCCAGACCCAGGGTGAAGGGCAGTTGCTCTGGGAGCAAAGGTCTGTGAGGCCAGCGGGAGCAGTGCCCCCTTCCTGCTCCCACCCATGCCCAGCCCAGAAATAAAAGACCTCAGCCCTCACTCTGAGCCCACTCTGTTGTCCAAATTGTGGAGTGCGCGTTGAGTGTGTCCCGTGAGGCCTGTGGCACGAGGTGTCTGTGAGGTGGGTAGTGGCAGAGGATGGGGGGGTGGTGTTTGGTGTCAAAGGCATCAGCAGGGAGGGTCCCGTGTGGGGAGCAGAGGAGGGACTCAGCACAGACCCGGGGGTCTTCAGAGGAGACCTAGGGGTGGGGGTGATGCCATCTGTGCCCTGCCAGGACGAGGATCCCCGAGTGCTCCAGTGGAGAGCGCAGGCTCTTGGTGCCAGGCCAGGTCTCCTGGCCGGGCCTGAGTCGCAGGGAGCCTGGCATGGGTCAGGGCCCCAGAGCGATCAGACACGCAGCTGCTTCGGGAGCAAGTCCATGGGGCGAAACGCCCACCCGTGCGGGCATCTCCCGGGGCCTGCACCTCACCCCTGCCCATGGCCCTGGAACCTGCGGGGGGGCCCCTTCCATGCAGGCGCGTCCTGGCACCGCTGCAGCTGCCAGCCCTGTGCCACCACTAGTGGCTCCCGTCTGTGGACTGGCCACCACAGCCCCGCTGTGCCCAAGGCTGTGCGCACTGGGCGGCTTCTCACAGCAACGAGGGACCCGCTCCGTGGCAGAGGACGCCCCCTGCACTGTCTCTCCCTGGCCTTGGTCTGTGCAGCTGGGAAACGAGGCTTTTCGTATCCACACACACATAGGAAGTCCCCGCAGGATTCTCTGACACCCCCCCCCCCACCTTGGTTCCAAAGCTGTGTCTCCCTGGAGCCCCCCCACCCCAGGCTCTTGCTGCCTGGACAGCTGCCCTCGGAGTGCACAGGCTGCTCAGGGCCCCTGCCCTTCCTGGTGGGGGCACATCCCCGTCACAGGCCAGGTTCCTGACTTGAACCGGAGAGACCGGGGCGAGGTCTTCAAACCTGAGCTGCATTTAGAGGCCCTGAAGAAGTCCTTGTGCCCCCACTGCTGATCGGGCGGGTGGGCAGGGGCACGCCGGGGACCCGGTAAAGGACCCCCCACCTGTCCCGTGGATCCTACAGCCTGGCCAGCACCACGTCCACTTCGCCCTGCTGGAGCAGCCACACATGAGGCGCACGCTTTCAGACAGTGCAAACCATTTATTCTGGCTTCTTCCGGTGGTACTCAGGGTCATCAGGGGACACTGAGCCCCAAACAGCACCGCGGCGGGCCTGGGGCACAGCAAGGCACAGAGGTGAGTCCTGCATCAGGTGACACTGACCGCCAGGGACGGCTGAGCACCAGGAGGAGGCCAGGCACTGGCCAGGGGTGTGGGGACCCCTGAGGGACAAGCAGCTCCAGTGTGTACTGACGGGGGTGCAAACTGACCCTAACGCGGGCCTTCTGGCCAGCTCCTCAGAGCATTCACAGCACAGGCAACACAGGGATGAAGAGGCCCCTCGGCGCATCCACGAGCAGCAGGCCAGCCTCACGGCTCCAAGGCAGCCCCATCCCTCATGGGCCCGTCAAAGGGGACCCCAGGGCAAGTGTCCACCAGCCACCCCAGAGTCTAGCCCCGCCCTTGCTCTGGGAAAGGCCAGAAGCTGGAACCGCCTCAGGGCCCAGCTGTCACCCTGCCACCCCAGGCCCCAGGGGGATGTGCGCACAGGGTGGGTGCAGACGGGACGAGGTCGAGGACTGGCCCCTCCAGCCAGGTGCGGACAAGTGAGGGGGTTGCCCTAGGGCCCAGCTCTGCCCAGGGCAGCCCAGGGAGACTCTGCTGAAGGCAGCCGGTCCTGAGTAGGGCCCCAGTGGGGCAGAGCGAGGACCTACAGCACAGGAGAGGGAGAGGCCCGGCCATCCCCTCACCCACGCACGTCCCTGGGCACGACGGGGAGGAGAGAGGTCAGCGTGCAAACCGAGCGAACGCCCGACTCGCCATGGTGTTGAATCTCAGCCGCCGGAGCGTCCCGCGCATGCGCTGGCCCCCCTGCATCTAGGCCCCGCCGCGGTACCGCAGGCGGGAGAACCGGTCCCGCACAGCCTCGTCACTGTCGGGGCTGCCCTCGGCCAGGCGAACCACCCTACTGCTCGGGACGAGGTCCCGCACCTTGTGCTTGGCCACGGAGACCACGCCAGGAGCGTCCGGGTGAGCGGGGCCCGTCAGGACGACGTAGGCAGCATGGCGGCTGGGCTCAAACAGGACGGCTACGGGGGACACCGCCGGCGGGGCAGTCAGGACCAGCCGGGGCGGACCCCGCCAGCAGCCAGGCCCCCGGCCCACGCGAGGCCGCACGCACTCACCTCGGAAGGCAACGACGTTGGCGGAGACGCTGGCCAGCTCCAGCAGGACGCCGGGCACGGTGGGGTGGAACATGTACAGGCCGTGCCGGGCGTCTTCGGGGTCCTAGAGCGAGAACCGGTGAGGGAGCGTGAGGCTGATGGGGCCGCGGCCGTCCCGGATCGGAGAAAACAGGCGTCCTTGGCTCAGTGGCCGGGCTGTGCCGCGCCTGCCGTCACTCTGTCTGCCCTGACAGAGTGACACTGCCCAGAGCCGTGTCCACAAGGTCTCGACTCTGCACCCGCTCTGCACTCCTTTTCCTCTGGCCTCCCCAAGGGGAGGTTCCTGCCCCTGCCCCTGCCCCTTCTCCGGGCGTGCTCTGGCTGGAAATCTGCACCTGCCCTCCTTCACGCACCCCTGCTTCTTCCCCAGTCCCCATCATCCGCTTGAGGCAGACCTCAGCCCTGGCCGCCCTCCTGGCCCACCCACTGTCCCACGGCTTCTATCTATGAGTGCACCTCCAGTCACCCAGTTGGCTCCCTGGCGCCTCAAGGCAGCACCCACGCCCGGCCTCTGGTCTCCGGCCCCGGCACAGGCATGTCCCCTCGGCACCTGCCCCCCGCCCGTACCGTCTGGTTGGGGCCCATCAGCTCGTGGAGGCCCCAGAAGAAGAAGGCCGAGCGGTGGTCTGCGGTCGGCAGGCTGGCGGACTGCGGGTCCCCAGGGACGCCCGGGAGGGCCTGCTTCCACAGGATGGCCCCTGTGCTGAGGTCCAGGAGCAGGATCTAGGGAGGGAGGGGGACAGCGTGGAGGGCTGCGGGTAGGCCTTGCACAGGCCCACGGGCCAGCCCAGAAGCAGTTCCTTCCCAAGGGCAAGCAAGACACCTCTCAGAGGCCCCTCCTGCCCTGTGGGCTCTTCAGACCCATGTCCCTCAACTACGAACAAAGGTGGGGCCTCGAAAGGAGGTACAGCCGACCTGTCTGTCGATGCCGGTGCCGTTTTCCACGACCACAGCCAAGGCGTCAGGTTTGTAGTAGCCGAGGATGGGTCTTCTGTGGGGAAGACAGGGCAGGAGCGCTCACACGGAGCCTCGGGAGGAAATACCTGGGAACAGGTGCACCCCGGTCCTCCCCTTGGCCACGCTTGCCCACATGAGGGCCTGCACGGGAGGCCGAGGCCAGAGCTGAGAGGACTGCAGCGGCCGCTCCTGGGCAGGACAGCACCAGGTGACAGGCAACAGGCCTCTGGCAGAAGCACACGGGCACCCCCCCCACACACAGATGGCAGGCTTCGTCCCAGGGCCGCGACGGAGGGACGGGCTGAGGGTGCCTGGCCTGCAACCACCGCGTGGTTCCTGGACAAAGACACTGTACCTCAGGACCTGGCCTGCGCTGAAGGTCCACCTGGGGGCCAGGTCCTGCCCGTCCAACAGCACACAGGCCTCTGAACTCACGAGGAGGAGGTCCTCACCCGCCTTCCCTGGAACGGTCATCAGGTAGCGGATGGCTCCGGGGCTAAGGGAGGACAGCCAGAGGGATGCGGCTGGGACACAGAGGTGGGAGGCAGGACCCCTCCACCCCACGGGCTGGGCTGCGTGTCTCAAGCTCCCGGCTCAGCCCACGTTCCCTGCTTCTCTGGCTTAAGATGAGACCAGACCCTGGCTGTGGACAGGGATGAGGGTGAGTCCACTGTCGGGGACCTACCTTCCCACTGGCTTTTTCTCAGAGGCTGTAGGCCCGCTTCCCATGTCTGAGCCCAGGACAGCCCTGGAGCCGAGCGGCAGACAGGGGCTCGCTCCTTGGCCTGCTCAACGGCTCCGAGCACTGGGACGGGGCCACCTGTGCCATCTGCCACCCAGACCAACCTGCGCCAGAGCAGCCCGTGGGCGGTGGCGTTGAGCATGCCCTCCCAGCGTGGGTCTCTCTTCAGTGGGCTCCCTCTCCCGGTCACCTTCTCATGGAGACCCTTCACGGAGCGGCCACAGAGGGAGCTTGCTGTTGGAAACACAGAAGCGCCTTGAGTCGCTGCCGGCAGGAAGGAGGCCCCTCATGAGCCTTGCTGCTGGGACATAAGGTGGCGTCCCTGAGCCTCGGGCGCAGAGACCCTCTGGCTTTCTGAGCCTGTCAGTGAGCAACTCGTGTCTCTCCTGTAAGAGTAGGAGTTGGCATGTCCCCCCCTCCCCCCAATCTGCTCTCTCAGAGGAGCATGGCTTCGATGACAGGGACAGTCCTGGAAACGGCAGCACGACATACCGCAGGGGAAAAGGATGTAGTGAGCGCCCGTTCTGGTGACATGGAGGAGGGAGCCACTGGTCCCACCCACACCAAGGCTGCCTCGGTGGCCAATCTGGTGCCCAGTGCTGCCTGAATAGATGTAGCCGCTAACCTGTAACACAAAGGAGAGGGCGTAAAAACCCTCCTGGGAGTCGCGGGCAGCCTCACGCCAGCCTACAGGGCCCCACCCCCCCAGGCTGCCATGGCCCAAATGGCTCCCCCATTCTTGGGGAAGCCCAGAAGCTGCCCAATAGGGACAGAGCCGCCCCAGTGTGCTGGCCAGCAGGTGCCAGAAACACAGGGCCCTGGGTGAGTCCCCTGATCAATGATCAGACCCAAGTTCTGCCAACAAGTGCACGTGGACCAGGGGCAGAGAAGAGGCCTAATGGTGAGTGGGCTGCAGGGAGTGAGGAGGGGAGCGGTACCTCCTTTTCCTCCTGGGTGAGAACCAGCAGGTCTGGGGCCCCATCAGCATCAACGTCGGGCAGTTGGAATAAAGAGCTTGGGACAGAAGCATTCCTTCCAAAGCTACTAGGGTGGCTCCACAGGGTCTCCCCTAAAACCAAGCGCATCACTGGAGGACTGGCCTCCAGATCCCCTTCTGCCTCGGCCCGGCTGTCGCACAGCACCCACACTGAGAGATGGGAACGCCGGCCAGCGGGAAGCCAGAGGCAAGTGCAGTGTGCGCACCCCTGGCCATCAGAGATGCGGTCACATGCCACGACATCAGAGGCCCTGGTTCTGGAACCACAGAGCTCCACCTCCCTTTTTTGCTTCTCCGTGTCTTCTCACGTTTGGCTCTAGAACGTCTCAGGGCCAATCCTGACACTCCCGCCTGGATGGACAGGGCCTGACCTTGACACTTCCTAAGCCCCTCAGGACCCCTGACTACCGCTGGGATCACAGGTGGACCCTCGGCCTCCACGAAGACGCCTGCGCACAGGAGGCAGAGACGGAAGGTGCATGCTTATGGCTGGACCCACAGAAGACCAGCTGTGACATAACAGCTTCTTTTCTACCCAGATGCAGTCTTGTCCACACCCTTTTTAAGACGAATTCCTCTGTTCTTTCTGCTCTTTATTTTCCTCTAGATCCTTAAAACCACAGCTGGTAAGGGAAATGCTAACACTCAGCATATCTAGTGTCAAAGGCACAGAATTCCTTAAGACCCTGGTGAGGGATGGGGGCTAACCACAGCCTGTTACATTAAGGCCCGGATACGAACACCTGTGTATCCAGAGCCCTGACAGGCCCACACCTCCCCTGTGGGCTCAACCCAGGCGCTGGCCCGGGTGCTGCAAAAGGCAGCCGCCACTGAGCCCCCCGTCTCTGCTGGCCCCGCAGGACTGAACCAGGAGGTGACAAGACAGGGTGAAACGTGACGGGTCAGGGTAGCAGGGTGTGACTGCTAGGAGGTGGCATCCCCGCAGAGGTTCCCTCCCTCGCCTGGAACCTTCCTCCCTGTTCCGTCCCCTGGCCCGGAGAACACAGGCTGAACCTCCTGAGAGCTGCCTGGTGGGGGAACTCCCATGTGGAGCCGCCTACCTGTGAACAAGTCCACAGCGACGAAGGAACCGGGTCTGCCCAGAAGGACGCAGGCAGACGCCGTCCTGCTGCCCTGTGGCTGTGGGACAGCACACTGCACAAGGGCCCCATCCTGGGCTGCGGGCCTCTCCCAGAGCACGCTGCCATTGGCCCCTGACACGGCGGCCACAAAGGTGCAGGGGGAAGAAAAGCCTGGAGAGGAGAGACCCAACTCTGCAGGGCGTGTCAGGCCCTCTTCCCCACACCCCCTTTCCAGGCCCAGGCCGCTACCCCAGGGCTCACGGGGACCCTAGTGCTGGCCCCACGGGGTCGGGAGCCGCACGGGGGCCAGGGCACTGGGACCAGGGCTTCTAGTCCTGCTGGGAAGGAAACTCTACCATGTGCTCTCCTCGAACGTGGCAAAGGGGGAGGATCCCTCCACACAGGAAGTTCCTCCTTTTTCAGATAAAAACGCAATTACCTTCGTCAGTACAGGACACGCTGAAATTGTTGCTGCTGTTGGAATTTTTATAAAGAAAGAGAACATCTTGGATCCTGTCCCTGTTTATGTCTTCTGTAGCCAGAAAGTCATAAGTGACTGAAAAGGAAAACCAGAGTATGCCCATCAGGCCATGCCCGGTGTAAAGGTCAGGCCAAGTCCGACACGACCTACTTTTTTTTTTTTTTTTTTAACTTTTCTTTTCTTTCCTAAGTAATCTCTATGCACAACATGGGGCTTGAACTTACAACCCTGAGATCAAGAGTCGCACGTTCTTCAGACTGAGCCAGCCGGGTGCCCCAACTCAACCTACTTCTGTGCTCCCTGAGGCTTAGTGCCAGTTGGCACGTGCCAGCGTGAGCCCACCACAGAACAGCGGCTTCTCAGCACCAGCATCCTTCACCAAGACGATGGATGAAATCAGCCATCAGCAGGTCACGGGGTGCACACATGCATTCTCTGAACACCTTTCCTTCAGGAAAGAATCTCTCCCGACATCAGTCTGGGGTCCAGAAGTCCACACTCTGGACCGTACTCATAACTGTCTACTTCTTACCTTTGTTTAAGGACTCAGATGATAAATTAAATGCATTACAGTCAAACACCAAAAGAATGAAGCTGGGCCCTTATCCTACACCATATACAAAAATGAACTCAAAATGGATCAAAGACCTAAACTTAAGAGCTTCCTAGAAGAAAAGATGGAGAAAAGTCTTCATGACACTGGATCTGGTAATGATTTGTTGGATGTGACACCACAGGCACAGGCAACAAAAGAAAAATTAAACAAACTGGAGTTCATCAAAATTTAGAACTTATGGGCATCAAAGGTCACTGTCAAGAGCATGCAAAGACAACCCACAGAGTGGGAGAGAATATTTGCTAATGAGATATCTAATAAGGGACTGATACCCAAGAGAGAGAACTATCAGTCCCCAACCCAGTGCAAAAACAGGCAAAGGACTCGGAGAGGCATATCTCCTAAGAAAAGGCATAAATAGCCATGGCACCCAAAAGATACTCGACATCACTGGAAATTAGGAAAATTAAATCAAAACCATAAGGAGACACTACCTCACACTTTTACCCAAAATAACTGACGACAGGGACTCAATTCCCACACAGCCAAGTTCACTGCATTACTCACAGCAGCCACCAGGTGGAAACGAGCCAAGTGTCCACCAACAAAAGATAAACCACGTCCAGTCCACACACAATAGACAGGATTCTCCCATAAAACGGAAGGAGATTCTGACACCTGCTATGACACGGACAAGCTCTGAGGGCGTTAGACTCCGTGAAAGCAGCCAGATACAAAAGGTTAAATATTGTACGTACAGAGTTTCTGTTGAGCTGACAAATTTTATATGTACAGAGTTTCTGTTGAGATGATTAGAACTTCTGGAAAAGGGCACCTGGGTGGCTCAGTTGGTTAAGCATCTGACTTCGGCTCGGGTCATGATCTCAAGGTTTGTGAGGTGAAGCCCCATGTCGGGCTCCATGCCAGCAATGTGGAGCCGACCTGGGATTCTCTCTCTCCCTCTCCCTCTTCCCCTCCCCTGATCGCATGCTCTCTCTCTCTAAATACATAAAAACTGATAAAGGGTATCTAAACAAACCTACAGCTCACAGCTCTATAGTGAATTCTGAAAGATGCAAGTTCCCTTCCTAAGATCAAGAAGAAGGTATCTGCTCTAACCATGTCTGTCTGACATTGTCCGTTCTATTGGTTGCAGGTTTTAGCCAGTAAAATCAGGCAAGAAGAAGAAATAAAAGGGAATCAAATTGGAAAGGAAGAAATACAACTGTCTGGTTTGCATATTACATGATTCTGTATGTAGGAAATTGCAAACACACACACACACACACCTTCTAATCTAATTAGTGAGTTCCACAAAATCACAAGATAAAAGATTAATAATAATAATCAGTATTTCTATACGCTACCAATGAACAGCCTGAAAATTAAATTCACAAAAGCATCAAAGAGAACATGTTGCGATAAATGTAACAAGTGTAAGACTTGTACACTGAACACTATAAAATATTGTTAAAGAAATTAAAGCTCTAAAGAAGTGGAGTACACTCTACACATGGACCACGGCATTTAATATTGTTAAGTAGTAATTCCACCCAAACCCATCTACAGATGATTCTATATTATTTCCATCAAAACCTCAGAAGGCATTTTTATAGAAACTGATAAACTCATCCTAAAATTTACATTTAAATGCAAAAACCCCAGGGCATCTGGGTGGCTCAGTTGGTTGAGCGTTGGACTCTTGATTTCAGCTCAGGTCATGATCTCACAGTTTGTGAGATCGAGCCCTGCATCAGGCTCTGTGCTGACAGTGCAGAGTATGCTTAGGATTCTCTGTCTCTCCTCTCTCTCTGCCCCTCCCCACCTCACATGCACTCTTTCTCTCTCTCAGAATAAATAAATAAACTTTAGGGGGGAAAAATGGACCATAGACCTAAGTCAAAGAGCTAAAACTATGAAGTTTCTAGAAGAAAATACAGGAAAAAAATATCTTCATGGCTTTAAATTAAGCAGAAGTTTTAGGCACCAAAAGCATGATCCACAATAAAAAGCATACACCTGACTTCATCAAAATTTACAGCTCTTGTGCTTTGGAAGACACCCTCACAAAAATGCAAAGACAAGCCAAAGACTGGTTGCAAATATTTGCAGATCATGTATGTCAAAAAAGACTTGTATCTACAATGCATAAAGAACTTGTATAACTCAATAATTAGAAAATTGTATCTTTTAAATGAGCAAAAGATTTGAATAGACATATACCAAAAAAGAAGATTCGAGAATGGCAATACCCCATGAAGACATGCTCAGCATCGTTAGTCACGAGAGAAATTCAAATTAAAACCACGACGTGACACCACTTTATACCCTCTGGGATGCTGGAAGCAGAAAGGCAGAAAACAACGAGTGTTATCAAGGATGTGGAGCACCTAGAATCCTCTCCAGCCCTCTATAATTGTACAGCTCGGCACTTACCAGGAAAGCTAAGCATGAACTTGCCATGAGCCTCAACAATTCCACCTCTAGCAATCTACCCAACAGACAGGGGAACACATGTCCACAGCAGTATTAGTCATAAAAGCAAAACACTGAACAACCCAAATGTCCACCAATGGGTGAACAGATGAACGATGTGGCCTACCCCCTCGGAAGAGCCCTGCTCAGAACCAGAAAGAACGGGGGGTGGGGTGGGGAGGGGGGGAGCGTGCTGTGACCGACAGACTTGTCTCAGTGCGGGAGGCCAGGCTCCAAGATACAGGTCTCATGGCTTTGTTTACATGAAGGGTCCAGAAAAGGTAAGTGTGTGGACACAGACAGTGAACAGTGGCTGCCTGGGCTGGGAGAAGGGGAGCGGGGAGGACAAGAAACCTTGTCGGGATGACGGAAATCTGCTAAAACTGGAATGTGCTGATAGTTGCACAGCTGCTCTGTAAATTGATTAAAAATTACTGAATCGTATACTTAAAACAAGTATTTTGACATATAAATTATACCTCAAAAAAAGCTGCAAAAATAAACATAGAAACATACAATATTCCTCCCTCTCAAAATTAAGCATGAAACTCTGAATAGAACTGGCTGTGGGGTGAGACGAGAAACTCCCCGTCCCGCCCGGCAGCGGTCACGGAGCCTCCGCGGTGCCCGCTCGCGTCGTGCTGCAGGCGCTCCCACCGTAAGAACGAAATAGTAAGAACGAAATAGAGTGTCCAGAGAGGGGCTGACTCGGTGGCTTTTCATAAAGGCCACGAGTCCAGACCGCGGATTTCCTGAGAGAGACCGACGGTGCTGGAGTCCGACGCAGCCGGCTGGAAGCTTAGCCGGAGCGCTTCAGGAGCCCGGACCTCCGGATCTGCAGGTTCCGCCTCACCACGGCCTCCCCTCTCTCTGTGCGGCCAGGTGCTCTGTTTTATTAATTTTTAAAAATTCCAAAATGTAACCCAATGGGCTGCTTGACCGACCCAACCCAACCTTCCTAAAACGAGAGTAGGGCACCGTGCCCCGTGGTCGTGCCCCGCGTTTACCGCGAGGCTGCTCTCCAGACCCTACGGTCCCACGAAAACCCGGGGTGCGGAACTGGCAGCCGCTTGGGGCTGCTTCTTGCTCGCAGGCCACACTGGCCTCTGCGACTCGGCGCCCCCCACTCCCCCACCCCCAGGCACACCTGCTGCGTTGTAGTGGATCCTCCACGCCCCCTGGGATGCGGGCCGGTCCGGACAGGGGATGATGAACGAAACCACGAACACCACAAAAAGGCAGACAAACAGTGAAAGAAAAAACGCCACTGTCCGGCAGCGGGAGAGGCGGGGCTGCCGAGGCGAGCCTTTCAAGTGATCCTCCTTTTTTGCTTGGTTTCCCAGGTTCTCCTGCAACTTCTTGTCTTCATTCTTCAAGGGGTGGATTTCGGCTTCTAAGTCCTTGCTGTCCATCATCGCGTGCACATCCCAGAGCGCCACTGCTGGTCACTGCGTCAACAAAACGGACAGTCAAAAGGTTGCCGCACTGGGCGGCCTTCCAGGGCTCCGCTGTGTTTAGCCTCTCGGCCTACCTGCAGCCACGACTGTGGACCACTGGCCCGAGAAACAAAAGGTAAATGAGTGTTGAGGGTATCACAGATGCCACCTAAGAAAATCTTTAAGTGGCAAATCGGTTGTGTGGAGCCAGCAGGCAGGGAAGACTTTCACCCCTCACACCCCAGTGTCTCCCGTCTGCTGACGCCGAGGCAAGGCAGCCGAGGGAGTGCAGGGCAGGGCTGGGGCCTCGGTGCGTTACACATTAACTAAGCCCCACCAGCGCAGGGTCCGGGCACGCCCGCCCCGCCTCCCACCAGCCTGGGGTACAGATGGAAACGGCTGCCCATGTGGGAAGGCTGGGGTAGCTTTAATAAAGAAAAAAATGAGGGGCGCCTGGGTGGCTCAGGCAGTTGAGCATCTAACTCTTGGTATCGGCTCAGGTCGTGATCTCGTGGTCATGAGATCGAGCCCCGCATTGGGCTCCACGCTGAGCGCAGAGCCTGCTTGGGATTCTCTCTCCCCGCCCCCCTTCGCTGCTCCTCCCCCTCCCGCATTCTCTCCCTCAAAATAAATAAATAAATAAATAAATGTTAAAAAAGAAAAGATGACAAGCATCGGTGAGGATGTGGAGAACGTGGGACCCGGTGCAGCCGCCTCGGAGGACGGTCTGACAGCTCCTCAAACGTTTACACAGAGTCACCCTATGACGCAGCAATCCCTCTTCTAGGTGTACACCCGAGAGAACTGACAACAGACTCACACAAAAACTTGTAAACAAGTGTTCATGGCTTCACTATTTCTAACAACTCAAATGTCCTTCGACAGATGGATAAACCAAATGTGGCAAATCCACACAACGGAACGGTGTTCTGCCATCCAAGCAGCGACACCTGCTGCAAGACGGATGAATCGTGGGAACATCCATGCTCAGTGAGGTATGTGGACACCAGAGCCGGCACACGGAGGGCTCCATCTACGCGAAATGTTCGCAGAAAGTAGATCACTGGTTACCAGGGCTGGGGACGAGGGGCACAGGGCGAGACTGCTCATGGGTGCAGGATTTCCTTTTGGGGTGATAAAAACGGTGGCCATGACTGCAAAACACTGTGAATGTATTCCATGTCACTACGGGTAAATTCTAGGTATTAAATGTTAAGTGTATTTTACCACAATTTAAAAAGAAAACCAAACGACGCTGTGTGCATTCTCCTTAGTGCAGAGGCATGACTTTTAAGGTCCTGGAAGTCAGAAAAGGTGTGCCTGTCCAAGGTAATGAGTTGCACACAAGAGAATCAAACAATGACTCATGACCAAGGCCCTCATGAAACCCAAGCGCCTGACATGGGGTGGGGAAGTGGGGTAGGCGTGTCTCGAGGAGGAACTAGGGGAAGAGCCGAAGCAGAACCTGGGGTCAGGCCTGGCCATCGGGAGAGCTGCTCATTCAGCAGATCTCTACCTGTGTCTGCAAGGGGAGGATGTTCGACATATTTACAACACACACATCCCTTTGGCAAAGGAAAGAAAACGGAATGAGATCAGAATGCTACAATGCTAGATTTTAAAAGCTCCATCCTTAACGCCCTCTTATTTCAGAGCTTTAACACACCAGGCAGGAAGCTCAAGGTCTCTGAGCTGCAGCTGCTCTTACTGTCAGAAGCAGGGTGTCCCCCAGGGCACAGGGGAAAGGCACCCTAAGACTATGTAAGAACGAGGGCTCCGTTCAGAGTGACACAACTACTCTCACCAGCCTACAGACCTGGTCTCCCACACCCACCTTGTGGAGGAGCCTCTGGACGGCCATTGGCCCGACTGGGGACTGATCTGCACAGGGAAACTGCTTTCATGAGGCCAGGCGGTCTCAGGACCGTGAAGCTGCTGGTAAAATGGGCTGGCTGAGGGACGTAGGTCCCCCCTGGCCCTGGTTCCACATCAAAACCGCTTTCACAATCCTGATGCGGCGCCGCGGCCACACCCCGAGTCAATCTGGGTGGCGGTTCCAGGCAGGGGCCGTGGTCAATGCGATCCAGGGAACAGCCGAGCGGAGCAGTACTGGCCACGAAGTCTGCCCTGCTCTGGCTCTGGTCACCCCCCCTTCGCCACCGGTGACGATGAGCTGTCTCCTGTCTTCTGGCCCCTGCAGCGAAGGGAGACCCCACCTCCCCACTGCCAGCCTGGAGGGAAAGCACAACAAAGGGGGAAGGGCCTCTCCCTTGAACCAAGTTGCTGGAGGTCAGTTTCTGGGCGTTCTTTTCCTTGGAATTCTTGGCAAGCTTAGTAGAGCCCAACCTAGGAGGCTGGAGTGCTCTTTCCCTGATCAGTCTTTGAATCCCTAAGCTACAGGGGTCCCTAAGGCTAAGAACGGAGGCCAGTGCCAAACAATGATTACTGATGTTGTCAGCGGTAAATACATGTGATACATCTCTGAAAGGTGCGGAAGTGTCGCTCTCACCCCCTTTTGTGGCCCTCAGGCTTGAGGGGAAGCGTGTTACCGGTTTCTTATGGCTCCCTCCAGAAATATTCTATGCACTGTCAAGCATAAAGTGTGTTCTTAAAATGTGACTGGAGCAGTTGGCCCGTTAGCTCGGTTGGTTAGAACAGCCGAGTGATAAATCTGAAAAAACGTGGAAACTGAGCCCACACCATTCCCTTGCTTCTCCTGCATGGTTTACGTTGCCGAATGAGACCAAATGGTGCATCTCATGGCAAGAACAGAGGGAATATTGTCGTTTTCTCAGTGACCTGGCTGTTGATTGGGAGCCCAGAGCTCGGAGAGCATGCATTTCCCCCGCACCACTACCTGCTTCCGCGGCAAGACTTAGAAGCAGAAAGGGAAAAAACTCTCCATATGGTCACCAGTAACAGGAGGTCGGGTGATGTGCCTCTTGTCGGCATCTACAACCGGGCCATGCATCAGAGACGCAGGAACACAAGCCCAAGGCTTCCGGAGGCCAGCCCCCCTCCCCAGAGCCTCGGCCGGGAACTATTACTGCCGTGGGCCAGGCAAGCAGCTGTGCGAGACATTTTTGTGGGAACCGTCATTTGAAATGACAGATGTTGGTGTCTAAAACTGAACCAGCCACTAAGACATCTGTAGAAGGTCATAAAATGATCTGAAATTGGGGCGCTTGGGTGGCTTGGTAGGTTAAGCATCCAACCCCTGATTTCAGCTCAGGTCATGATCTCACAGTTCATGAGTTTAAGCCCTGCTTCGGGCCCTACACTGACAGCACAGAGCCTGCTTGGAATCCTCGCTCTCTGCCCCCTCCAGCTCTTTCTGTCTACATTAAATAAATAAATAAATAAATAAATAAATAGCAACCTTCTCTGCTGTTGTTTTTAAAATGTAGCCATTTGACCATTTTGACTTTTTATTTTTTTTTTAAAGCAATCTGTGTCTGACCTAGGGCTCTAACTCACCCTGAGATCAACAGTCACACACTCCACCAACTGAGCCAGCCAGGTGCCCTTAAAAAACCTTTTTTAAAAAGTTTTTTTATTTATTTTGAGAGGTGGGGGAGGGGCAGAGAGAGACTCTGAAGCAAGCTCCACACTATCAGTGCAGAGCCCAACACGGGGCTCCACCTCATGAAACTGAGATTTGATCTGAGCTGAAATCAAGAGTCAGACACTTAACTGACTGAGCCACCCAGGCGCCCCTATTTTCACTTTTTAAACACACGTATCTTTTTCTTTTTTAATGTTTATTTATTTTTGAGGGAGAGAGAGACAGAGTGTGAGCCAGCGAGGGGCCGAGAGAGAGGGAGACACAGAATCCAAAGCAGGGTCCAGGCTTTGAGCTGTCAGCACAGAGCCTGGTGTGGGGCTCGAACCCACGAACGGGGAGATCATGACCTGAGCTGAAGTTGGACACTTAACCAACTGAGCCCCCCGGGCGCCCCATAAACACACATATCTTTAAGCAAGTGCACTGATAGGTCTATTACTGGTGATATTGGCTCAATAACCATGTGTGATTGATTAAGTCATTTGATGGAGATAAGCACCGTGAACAGTACGTGTTCTGAATCATTAATAGAGTTCCAAGACTTTGTCCCAGTAAAATTAAATATACTTTATAACAAGGGCACCTGGGTGGCTCAGTGGGTCAAGTGTCCCGACTGTTGATTTCGACTCTGGTCATGATCTCATGGTTCGTGAGATAGAGCCCCATGCCGGGCTCTGGGCTGACAGTGCTGAGTCTGCTTGGAATTCTCTTTCTCTCTCTCTCTCTGCGCCCCTCGCTGCCTCTCTGCCCTCTCGCACACCGCGCACTCTCTAAATAAGTAAACTTAAAAAAACCTTTATTAACAAATAGATAAAAGATACTGCAATCCTTCTCTGAAGGTTTCCATTCTTTGAGAGAAAACTAAGTAGGGACCACATACCCAACCCAATAATGTAAGTTTATTTACCTAAAATCAAGCTGAGGTGGCCAGATGGAGAGAGGATAACCCCACTATCGACTCCTTCAGGAAACGACAGTAAATTACATCCAGCAGCTCTTTGCCTCTGGAACCCTGGAGCTGAGCTGGGTCTCTAGGGCACGGCACCCAGGAACAGCCACCCCGGGGCAGAAGCTGGGGTGGAGGGGTTGCCTGCAAGTCTCTTGTCCTGATGGTCAGCTCTATGTCTGGACTGTGCTGCCGGCTGCATAAATACCTACTTGTGATAAAGATTCACACCATGAGACACATGTACAAACGAGCGTGTGTGAAAACCAGTGAGATAGGGAGTGAGGTCTGCAGCCTGGCTAACTGCTTTGCGGCAAGGTCAATTTCCTGGTTTTGATAAGTGCTCGGTTATATAAGACATCTGGAGGGCATGAGGACAGCTCTGCACAATTTTTTTCGTAACATTTTGTGAGTCTATAATTAGTTCAAAACAAACTGTTATAAAAAGAAAGCCTTTGGCAAGAGGGCGGGGGTCGGAGCTCCATACAGGCCAAGAGGAAGAGCCAGCCTCCCCACGGGCAGCCCTGGGGACGCCTCGAAGCTCCCTAAGCAGGGACTTCTTTTGTTCCAACCCTGGGGAAGTCTGTGTGCTTTGTTTGGTTTGGTTTTGGCGGAAAGTCAAGGGCAGTGGAGTTCTTCTGTGTGTTGCCTCGAAGGCCTCTGATCAAACAGCAGAATCCATGACCTGCCACAATTCTCTATTTCAAAATAATGCCCAGCTCTCTGAGAACCGCCCCAAGCATCCCTCCCCCTTCCTGCTGTGGGAAAGGAAGGCACTGTAGCTCTTCACCGTAACCCGCTTACAGTGACCCCCAAAATGCGCGGAGCACAAAGCAAATGCCAGAGTTCATAAGGGGCATGAAAGCCCAACAACACGATGACAATGTAAGCGCCCAAAGGACAGGAGTTTTTGCTGCTGGGTATCCTTTCTCCTCCACCCAGTACACAAAGGCTTGCTTCAGAAAGAGGGTGTGGAAAAAAAAGAAAGGGCGTGTGCACTCTGGAAGATTAAAATCAGGCACAAGCCAATAACCAAAAGGTTTCTCGATCCCAGTGTGAACCTAACATGATATATGGGTAGGCTCCTGGAGCGAGGACTTTGCACTTTCCTGACTTACGTGGGTTTCTCAGTCTTTCTTGTGTAGAATGAGAAAACTTTCAAAGGAAAGAACATGAAGAAAGTGTTTCTATATGAAGTCTTACCCCGACTGGACTCCCCACCGTGGGGCTCGAACTCACGAACAGTGAGAGAGATTATGACCTGAGCCGAAGTCGGACGCTTAACTGACTGGGCCACTCAGGCGCCCCGCCATTAGATTATCTTAAAGGTAAGAAGTATATAGAACAGAATATGCTGCATCTCGTCACATATTCCCTGGGCATTTGTGCTGTCTGACTTGTGACCTGCCTTTGCCCACCTGGCTTGTGCTGTGACGTGATCGGGAAGGGTTACTGATCCTCAACGCTTCCCACGCACTGGTCGTCCTGCCTGGGAAGCCCTCTCTCTCCAAGCCCCAGCCAGACCAGTGTCCAGCCTTAGGAGGTTCTACGTGAGCACCACTGACCTGGCTTGGCCACCTTCTCCCTCAGAGCACTCACGATGCCCCCGGGGCAGATGGAGCGCTGTTCTAGGGCAGGAAGAGTCTGTAACATTCCCTGTTCAAATTCGGTGGACACAGCAAAGGTCAGTTAAATGGGCAGCAGTTCTCTGTGGGCCCTGTCCCGGGACAGGAAGGTACGACCCTGCAGCACAACTGTCTCCTGAACTTCAGGGACCATCTCTGCACAGACTTCGGGGACTGTCCTCACTAATCAGTTCTATAGCAAGTGTGCTCAAATGCTTGTCCGTAAAGCTGCTTGCTAAACATACGAGTGGCTTATGAATGTCTTTTACATTAGGGAGCCTGTGTCATGGCCAAGAGTGGCCCAAATATTCTGGCAGCAGTTCAACATGAGGCATTTGAGAGGCACCCACAGATCCAACTAGGCAGCACCGAATTTTTGGCTGAGCACAGCAGAAGCCAGACAACGACAGCCACAGTGTTCTGTTGTTTACAGATGAACAAGTATTTCCTCTCTTCACCCAGTAACCAATCTCAAAACACAGAACAGGGCCCTAATCATCTTTTAAATGAGAACAAATTTTAAGGTCACAGTTCCTGGATAAAGGCAAATAAACGTATCACAGCATATGTGGTCAGCCCTCACAAGCCTCAAATTTTACAACCACAAAAATTTTTACAGCGATTCAGCACAGTTCACAGTGCCTCCTCCGTATAAGTGAAGGCTGAACATCTATCTGCATGTCAGACACGTCACTATTATACAGAATAGCTTTTATAGTTTGTCCAGAAAATAGCATGGAGTAGCCCTTTTCCCGAATTCCTTTATTTCCTTTGACTGCCCCACCAGTGTTACTTCTTGTCCTTACATGGTGGGGTGGGGGTGGGGGGGGTGGAAAGCAAAAGGTCTTCTTAAAAAGACAAAGTAGAACTCTTAATCACTTCTGATTAACTTTTCAAGACCAGTAGATCTTAATGTTTTTTTTTTTTTTTTAATTTATTTTTGAGAGACAGAGAGAGACAGCGTGAGCAGGGTAGGGTCAGAGAGAGAGGGAGACACGGAATCTGAAGCAGGCTCCAGGCTCTGAGCTAGCTGTCAGCACAGAGCCCGATGCGGGGCTTGAACCCACGAACCGTGAGATCATGACCTGAGCCGAAGCCGGACGCTTAACCGAGTGAGCCACCCAGGCGCCCAAAGACCAGTAGGTCTTAAACTGACTGATTTTTTTTTTACCATTATTTATTTTTTAAAACCATTTGTCACATAATGTTTAAATATTCATAGGAGCGGAGCCCCACAGCCCCATGTGCCCATCACCCACATTCACAAGTACCAACACGTGGCTGAATATTTTCACCTATAAGCCAGTGCACTTCTTCCCCACATTCCACCTCCCGTCTTTCAAAACTGTGTTCCGCTTTATTTTCTTTAATATTTACTTATTTATTTTTGAAAAGAGAGAGAGAGCATGTGCACGAGCAGGAGAAGTGCAGAGAGAGAATCCTAAGCAGGCTACACGCTGTCATCGGAGAGCCGGACATGAGGCTCAAACCCACAAACCTTGAGACCATGACCTGAGGTGAAATCAGGAATCTGACGCTTAACCGACTGAGACACTCAGGTGCCCCAAAACCAGATTTAAAAAAATTTTGTTTCATAAAATGTTTATTTTTGAGAGAAAGCAAGGGAGGGAGGTGCAGAGAGAGAGGGAGACAGAGAATCCCAAGGGGGCTCCGACGTGTCAGCACAGAGCCCGATTTGGGGCTCGCACTCACGAACCTTGAGATCATAACCTGAGCTGAACTCAAGAATCAGACATTTAACTGACTGAGCCACCCAGGTGCCCCCCAAAAGATGTTTTTTAAGTTTCTTCATTTATTTGGGGGGGGGGTGAGGGGCTGAGAGAGAGGGAGAATCCCAAGCAGGTTCCGCATTGTCAGCACAAAGTCCGATGTGGGGCTCTAACTCCCTAACGCTTAACTGACAGAGCCACCCATGCACCCCAAAATCTGATTTTAAATACTGGTATAAATCACATGTAGGGGTCACTTTGACTACCCGACATCCATTCGAATTACAGCACCTTGATTTCCCTTGGGGAAATCCGCTTTCCTACATGCTCAACATAGTTCTGGAAGGACTCACTCCTCTCCATTCAGGGGAGGGCTCTTTCCCCAGGCCTAGCTAACTAATCAGACTCCTACTGATCCGCACCCAAATGAATATTGGGTCCAGAACTCAGCTTGAATTATAGGTCATAGGTACTCGTTTCCCACAGGAGTGGTAAGTGGAATGGTGGTTTTAGAATAACCTCACCAACTCTGATATGCCTCCCTTCAACGGTGAAGTCTTTTGTACTTACTAATACTGACAAACAGAATATGGCAGAGAAGTGACAGTGTCAGAATTCCAAAGCTGAGTCACAAAAAGCATTATGGCTTCCATCTTCCTCTCTCTCTCCCTGATGACTTGCTCTGAGAGAAGAGCACCACCATGTGAGGACACAGACCCTATGAAAAGGGCCACCAGGCAGGGAAATAAGGACTCCCGCCAACAGCCAACAAGGAACTGAGGCCTCCAGTCATTTGCCACGTGAGTGTGCCATCTTGGAATCAGCTCCAACAGTCCCAGTCCAGACTTTAGATGACGACAGCCCCAGCCAATATTTTAGTCGCAACCACATGAGAGTTTCTGAACCATAATCACCTCACGAAGCCACTCGAATTCCTGACCAACAGAAACTGTGAGATAATAAATCGTGGCTGTTTTAATCCATTAAACTTTGTGTTAATTTGTTAAGCAGCAGCAGATAACTACAGAAGTAGGTAAGACAGAGGCAGGAACCTGAGAAAAAAGCCAACACAGACAGAAACAAGTCAAAGAGAAGGTATTTGAGAGGATGGGGGACTAACAAGCCCCCCCCCGCCCCCACCATTACCAAGTCCTGATGATCTCATTTAAGCCACTCGCCTCTCCTATTTCTAGTCCTCTGAACTTTCCTGTATGAAAGCCAGGGGAATCCCTCCATAAGTTGAGCTACTTTTAATGGACTCTCGACACCTGAAGCCAAAAGCATTTTTTTAATGTTTGTTTATTTTTGAGAGAGAGCGAGCAAGCTGTGGAGGGGCAGAGAGAGGGAGACACAGAATCCAAAGCAGGCTCCAGGCTCCAAGCTGTCAGCACAGAGCCCAATTCAGGGCTCTAACTCACAGGCCTTGAGATTATGACCTGAGCCAGGGTCAGACACCCAAACGACCTGAGCCACCCAGGCGCCCCAAAGCCAAAAGCATTCTAATCAGTGCAACAAAGGACCAGAGAATGGGTAAAATGCACAAATAAACATCCACTTGATACTCGTGTCATTTCCATTTCATCCTTCCTTGCTCTGTATTTTGTCTTTAGCATGCTCTACATTTTGCTTATCATCTGTATCCTTCCCTAGAAATGGAGCTCCTTGAGGACAGGAACTCTGTTTTGTTGAGAGCTATACCCTCAGCACCTAGAACAAGGCCTGGCACCCAGCAGGCACTCAGTATTTGTTAATGGAAGCTGCTCTAACTGCATGCTCCCCGGGAGATGGTTGCAATGAAGCAAGTGGGGCAATCTGGTGGCAGCGTCAAAAAGACATTGCCACCCATTGCCTGGAAATGAGCACATAACACAAGCTCCTTAGCTGAAAGCATAGAGTTTCTAAGAGAACCCGAAGGTAACTGCAATCGCCTATTCTGATACCTGATCAGTCTGCTCAAGGTCAGACTGTCTAGTCAGCTCACCACCAATCAATTCATAGGTGAGCAAGAAACTCTTTCAGAGCCCCAGTGCCCTTTTCCCTTTCAAACTCTGCCTTGCTCTTGTTCCCTAACACAGGCTATGTCTGGGTAAGTGATCTCCCCCATACAAGAATAGATGTCAGTTGAGTTTTGGGTTACTTTGCCGGTCTAACAGGTCCTGATGAGAGGACCTAGGGAATTTCTGCCCCTTGTGAGAGAATTCTCACGCCCACTCTGTTTTCGTATTTTTAATTACACTCAGGCAACCAACGCAGCATCCTTAGTAACACAAAACAGTAAAGGCTGGCTTACTTACTGTGCAGCTAACGTGGGGTGGGAAGTTTCCTACCGGGAGCAAATCCTGTCTTTGGGGAAACTGGGGCTTGAGCTGACGGCCACTGAAGCCCGGGCAGCGGGAGTCGATCTGCTGACCGGCTGGGGTTATGGGGGGACTGGAGAACTGGAGCGCTGGCGGAGCTGGCTGGCCCCGGCTCCTGCGGCAGCCTTTCCACCCACACCGCTGCACGCACACGCGTAGACCCGATGCTGAGGAAGGCGGGCCACAGCGTGGGCAGGGTCCCTCGGGGCTGCAGTCTCTCTCCGTGGCCGGGTAGCCGAGGCAGAGAGGCGCGATCGCGAGGGAAGAGGTGGGGCACCGCGCGAGAGCCCCACCGCGTTCACTCACCTGCCGCCGCACTCCTCAGCCCCGCCCCCGAGCGTCACTTCCGGCCGGCTGGAGCGGAGGCGGAAGCGCGCGGGCCGGATTCCTACCCCGCGGCCGGCCGCTGTCGCTGAGCGACGGGTCGTGGCCGCGGGCGGTGCGGGGAGCCGGCTGGCGTGGGGGGTCGGGCGCCGCGGCCGCGCGGGCCTGGTGGGTCCCTGGCCTTGCGGTGGGACCTCCTGTGGCTTTGCTCTGCGTCGTCGGGTTTGGGCGTGTGTCCACATGTTCTGGGGGCCAGGACGTTTCCCCCGTAGCGCCTGCTCTTGCCGTTGGTGACTCCCGTGCGGGGCTGCCTCTCGGATGGTTTCGTTGCGCTGTGTTTAGGGTAAGAAGTCTCTGCCCTTGGGTCACCTTTAGGGGGCCGGGAAGGAAGGGCTCGGCCCTGGCAGGCGCGGTGCGATGTGGTTCGAGATCCTGCCCGGGATCGGCGTCATGGCCGTGTGCTTGGTCATCCCCGGCGTAGCCACCGCGCGCATCCACAGGTTCTGTAACGGGGGCAAGGAAAAAAGGGTTGCCTATTATCCCTACCAGTGGAGTTTGATGCAAAGAGATAGGCGCATTTCTGGAGTTAATCGTTACTATGTGTCAAAGGGTTTGGAGAATATCGATTAAAGCCGCCTTTTCCTGACTGATGAAGAATAAATCAGTTATGTTCACCTGCCCTTTCTAGAAGGTTGTGCAGTATATCAACATAGTACATAATAAAAATAAAAAAGTAAAATCAAAAAAAAAAGTCTCTGCCTTTGATGCGCGTGGTGAATGTCGCCGTTGGCGTCTTGGCGTTTATCGTGCCTTTGAAGTCCACAAGTTTCGATTTTAACATAGAAAAATGTATCAATCTTCTTGATTAGTGCTTTTTGTGCCTTGTTTAAGGAACCTTTCCCTACCCCTGATAAGTCCCCCCCATTTTTTCTAATGGTTTTAAAGTTTTCATTTTAACATTTAAGTTTTAAATTCCATTTAGAATAGATTTAGTGTGATGTAAGGAGGTAATTTCATGTTCTTCATCATTTGGATAACTTGGAGTCCTAGTGACATTTACTGAGTTAGTCTCGCTTTTCCTCAGCAGTGTGCAAAGGCACCGGCCATATGTTTTAAAAATCTGGACATGCGTGAGTGTCTTTATTAATTAATTCCATCCTAGTGCCCACAGGAGGTGTTCTGGATCAGATAAGATTTCTTATTAATTACCCTGTTGTAGTAAGAAGCATGTTGAGTCCCTCAGACCTCCTCCCTCCAGGCCTTACCCTGCAGGGAAACCCAAGAAGAACCAATGGAATTTTTTCTTACAGGAGTGGCCCTACAAATAGGTGAGGGACGAGGAAAAGTGACTTTTCTCTGTTGATATAAAGGGGAAGAGGCAGCTGTCCTCCTCCCCTCTGGAAACGGTCTCCTCCCAACGCCAGCCCTTGTAAATCCACTTAAATGAGTTTCTCCAGGGGCCAGACATCGCCCTACTGTCTCTTGTCTAGACTTTTAGGACCTAGAGTTGTCTCCAAATTCCTGGTTCTCATTCTTTGAAATGTAAATACCTGGAAAAAGAACACTTTTTCCCAATACCTAGCTGCCTAATCCAAGTTTTACCCCTTGGCCCTCTCAGAGAGGGATGAAGGAAGTTGTACTTCGGGAGCAGAGCAATTGATTGGACAAATAAATGGTTGCAGATCCAGTTCTCAGTTCTCATATAGGTGAAGGGTCTAAGGAGACCAGGGGTTTTTACAGGAGCTCTGGGAACTTGGGGGAACCTCCCCATAGCTTCTTTGTGGGATCTTTATTCTGTTATTGTTCTCTCCATTTTTGTGCTGAAGAGAATCTCATTTACACTATTTCAAAAAATTTTTTAAATTTCTTTTTCTAATGTTTTATTTATTTATTTATTTTTTAAGAGAGAGAGAGACAGACAGACAGACAGCGTGAGCAGGGGAGGGTCAGAGAGAGGGGGAGACACAGAATCCGAAGATAGGCTCCAGGCTCTGAGCTAGCTGTCAGCACAGAGCCTGACACGGGGCTCGAACCCACGAACCACGAGATCATAACCTGAGCGGAAGCTGGACGCTCAACCCACTGAGAGCCACCCAGGCGCCCCTCAAATTTTTTTTTAATGCTCATTTATTTTTGAGAGACAGAGACAGAGCGTGAGCAGGAGAAGGGCAGAGAGAGAAGGAGACACAGAATCCGAAGACAGGCTCCAGGCTCTGAGCGGTCAGCACAGAGCCCGACGTGGGATTCGAACTCACAAACTGTGAGATCATGGCCTGAGCCAAAGTTGGACCTTTACCGGCTAAGCCACCCAGGCGCCCCTCCATGCATTGTTTTTTAACCAGCAACCATGTTAAATTCTTTTTAAATACTTCTTGGTGGCTTCTTTTGAATGCTCTATCAACATCATCATATCATCTGAATAAAGACGATTTTGTTTCTTCCTCCTCAATTCTTGTGTCTCTAATTTCTTTTTCTTGCTCTTCTGGGCTGACTGTGAAATAGAAGCAATTGTCGGCATCGTTGTTCCTAGTTTTAAAGGGAATACTTTTTTTTTAAGTTTATTAATTTTGAGACAGAGAATATGTGTGCAGGGGAGGGGCAGAGAGAGAGAATCTGAAGCTCACTCTTCCATTAGCAGCTCAGAGCCTGACTCAGGGCTCCATCGCATGAACTGTGAGATGCCAACCTGAGCCAAAATCAAGAGTACAATATTTAACTGAGCCACCCAGGCACTTTTATACACCAGTTTTAAGAGAATAATAAATCTTACTTTAATTAATTAATTTTATTGAGAGAGAGAACGTGTGTGCTCACACAGAGGGTCAGAAGAAGAGAGAGAGAGAGAATCTTTTTTTTTTTTTTTTTGAGAGAGAGAGAGAGAGAGAGAGAGAGAGAGAGAGAATCTTAGGCTCCGAGCTGAGCCTTGACTCGAGGCTCAGTCCCACGACCCTGGGATCATGACCTGAGCCGAAATAAAAAGTCGGACGCTCAACTGACTGAGCCACCCAGGCACACAATAAATCTTATTTTAAATTTCTTTCTCAAAGAATAAATGAGGCCCACATAACTTTACAGGTGAATTCTATCAACTTTTAAAGAAGCAGAGCATTCCAATGTTATATAAATTTTCCAAAAAATAGAGAAAGGTTAAATTTTCCCCAATTCATTATGAGGTCCATATAACCTTGATACTAAAACTAGAAGAGAATAGTACAATAAAGTGACATTATAATCCAGTCATAAACACAGAGGCAAACATCCTAAACAATATTAGCAAATGGAATCTAGCAATATGCACAAAGTAAACAAGCCGTGAGCAAATTGTTTTATTCTAGGAATCTAGGATCATTTATCATAAGCAAAGTTCATGGCATTTACTACATTAAAAGCTTAAAGGAAAAAACCAAAATCGTCTCAAGGTAGGCTGAAAAATCAGTCAAAATTCAATGTACATTGATGTAAAAAGTCTTAGGAAATTAAGAACAGAAGGAAACATATTTTTAAGTGATTATCCTTGAAATTTAACAATGAATATTTAACCAAATCTAAATTTAAACTATATTTTTTAAGTTCATTTATTTCGAGAGAGAGAGAATGTGAGTGTGTGTGCATAAATGGGGGAGGGGCAGAGAGAGAGAATCTCAAGCAGAGAGCTGGACTGGGGGCCTTGATCCCACGAACCCTGAGATCATGACCTGAGTCGAAGCCAAGAGTTGGAGGGGCGCCTGCGTGGCTGTCGGTTAAGCATCTGACTTCATCTCAGGTCATGGTCTCGTAGTCCATGAGTTTGAGCCCCACGTCAGGCTAATAGCTCAGAGCTTGGAGCCTGCTTCAGTTTCTGTGTCTTCCTCTCTCTCTGTCCCTTCCCTGCTTGTGCTGTCTCTCTCTCAAAAAATAAATAAATGTTAAAAAAAACTTAAAAACCAAGAGTCAGATGCTTCACCAACTGAGCCACTCAGATGTCCCTAAATTTAAGCAATATCGTAATGCATCTCTGGGCCCATAGAACACTTTAATTACTCATCCTTCTGATTCATGTGCTGCTGTTGTTCAATATTTTATCAGTCTTTTAAAATTTTTATTATTTATTTATGTAAGTATTTTATTTATCAGGGCACCTGGGTGGCTCAGTTGGTTAAGCGTCTGACTTCGGCTCAGGTCAAAATCTCCTCGTTCGTGGGTTCAAGTCCCTCATCGGGCTCTGTGCTGACCGCTCAGAGCCTGGAGCCTGCTTCAGATTCTGTGTCTCCCTCTCTCTCTCTGCCCCTACCCCAGTTGTGCTCTCTCTTCTCTCTCTCTCAAAAATAAATAAACTTTAAAAATTTTTTAAATTTATTATTTATTTTTTAATTTTTTAAAATGTTTATTTTTGAGAGAGAGAGAGAGAGACCGTGTGAGCAGGGGAGGGTCAGAGAGAGAGGGAGACACAGAATCTGAAGCAGGCTCCAGGCTCTGAGTTGTCAGCACAGGGCCCGATGCAGGGCTCGAACTCATAAACCAGGAGATTTTGAGCTGAGCCGAAGTCGGATGGTTAACCGAGTCACCCAGGTGCCCCTAAAATGTTTTTTAATAAATAATTTAGTTATTTTTAAAGATTTTAGTTATATTTTATATTTTTAGAGAGATAATTTTAAGTTTATATATTTCGAGAGAGACAGTGAGTGGGGGAGGGACAGAGAAAGAGGGAGAATCTCAAGGAGGCTCCACATTGCCAGTGCAGAGACCAACGCGAGGCTCGAACTCACAAACTGTGAGATCATGACATGAGCCAAAATCAAGAGATGGAGGCCTAACCACCTGAGCCACCCACGTGCCCGGAGAGAGAATCTTAAGCTCCACACTCAGCTCAGAGCATGATATGGGACTCAATCCCAGGACCCATGGATCATGACCTGAGCTGAAATCAAGACTTGGAGCCTCAATGAGCTGAACCATGCATGCATGCGCCCCAAGGTTTTATTTTTAAGTAATCCCTACACTGCTATGGGGCTCGAACTCACAACTGCGAGTTCAAGAGTTACATGCTCCACTGACTGAGCCAGCCAGGCGCCCCATTTGTCTTTTGCTAAATCCCACAAACTAATTTATTATTATTATTATAATTATTATTATTTTGTGCAGGTAGTGTGTTTCAATTTTTACATGTTCATTTTTTTGTTTTCCATCTGGCATACTGTAAAGCAGCTTGTGCTAGACTTTTGAGTGACGTGATCTCTGTACAGAGAGAGAGGCCAAGTGGAGCGTCACAGAGGAACCAAACATGTCAGTGAATCTTTGGGCCTTTGCCCAGTTCCATACCAGCAATTTTGTGAACCCAACCAACACCACGTCGAGTAGGAGAGCCCAGGCCCAGCTAAGCCCTGCCTGAATTCCCCAGAATGATGAGAAATAATAAATCATTTTATGTGTTTTATGCCACTAAGTTTTTGTGAATGGCTTGCTACACAGAAATAACACCCTATCTGCTTTACCATGAAACATATCTGTTGATGTGAAGCAGTGTTGTGCAGGATTCCATGTCAATGAATCAGGCATTCTGCAAGCTGTTGGATGTGTGTGCCAGTGTGGAGGCACTGTTGTCAGGAAAAACAAACACATCTGTGTGAGTTGACAGTTCCATAAGGGTGAATTACTGTCGGCCTAGAGTAAAAAGGATCCAATGTAATCAACCTACCTTCACGTGGCTGGCTGCTCTACTCAAGGGAGAGTACCTCATCGTCAATCTCTGGTGTGGCTAGAGCAAGAATGGCCTTGGTGGATGGCCCACTGAGCTCACAGATGGACTACCATAAAATGGTAATCACAGAATTAACATTAATACGAAGCTTGATTTAACTCTCACAAGTCATAGGGCAGGCACCATTAGAATCCCCATTTCACAGAAGAGAAAAATGGAGTCCGGGAGTAAAAGGGTTTCATCGCCAGCAAGAAAACGCATGAGATTTATTTTCTCCTTCTGTATTGTCCATATTTAATTTTATTGCAGTTTAGCCTCAGTAGAACATATAGGTCTTGGGCCCTAGATTAAAATCAGGGTTGGGACTTTTTTGGCTTCACCTTTTGGACAACTTCTTTGCACTACTCCTGCGGTCTTTTCCAGGGCGGAGGGTCCTGCCCTATCCCACCTTAGAAACTACATTTCCCAACAGCCTCAACGCCGGCACTGACGCACTTCCTCCCGGCGTCCCCCGCGGCGGGAAGGAGCTAAGTGGGCTCGAGGCCGACGCGACCCGCCGCCGCCGCCGCCGCTGCTGCCGCCGCCACCACTGTCCCCGCCGGTGAGCTGAGAGGAGTCTTCGCGGCCATCCCTGCCGCCCTCGCCGGCCATCATGTCCGCCCAGGCGCAGATGCGGGCCCTGCTGGACCAGCTCATGGGCACGGCCCGGGACGGTGAGTCGGGGCGACCGGCCAGGCGAGGGGCTGGGCAGGAGTGAGGCGAGGCCGCCGGGCGGCCTGAGGCGGGGGCCGCGACCGTCTGCGCCTGCGCCGGGCTCCCTTCCCTCCCCCGCGCGTCGACCGCAGGCGCCGGGCCTTTGTCTGAGCCGGTTCGCCTTGGAGGCGGCCGCGGCCAGGCCCTCCCTTGCTGGCGGTGGGTCCCCGGCGGGCTTTTGCCTCGGAGCCCGCGCCGCGCGACTCCTCCCCGCTCCCGTGGCCCCGCGCCGCAAACCGGGGAGTTGGCGAAGGGCTGGCGCCACCGTGGGCTCCAGGTCGCTGACAGCCGGGTGGTGGAGCTCCTCCGAGGCTCCTCGGGAAGAAGCTACATACACCCGAGGGAGCCGGATGGGCCTCGAAACCCCCGCCGTTCCTGTTCTGTACCAAGGGGAGCCGTAAATCGAGCTTTTCTAACGTGGGTTCCTGCCGAGTACTTTTCCAGCCCCCTTTCCCCCTGGTCACACAGGAGAGCCTCTGTTTAGCCAGCGCTTGGCAGTCGTTAGGTAGGTTGTGCAATGATTGCTGTAGGGAGGAGCGAAAGATCATGATGGTTGTCTCAGGAGAAAGGGTTGCACCTTGCAAAAGGGTATACCTGCTGTGGTTCGTGTTTTCTTTTCTACTGAAGTAATGAAGTTGTAAGTTCACATTGACACATTCGCAGGGCTGTGCAGATTCTTTGCACTTTATTTCATAGGTGAATAAGTGCTTTTTTAGCTTTCTTTGTATATTGAGTTGCTTTTGAATTGCTTCCCATATTTTTATTTCATACAAACTGAACAATTGTGGCCCCTCTATTTTATTTATAAAGGTTCAGTGTATCTTTGCCTGCCTACATCAATCTGCAAGGGAGTTGCAGAAAAGCCTCATGTTCATCGAGCCGTGAGTCACAACCAATTTCTAAGCTGTTATAACAAAAAAGTGTTTGCTTTTTTTCACAAATAACTTTAAAAGTGTAGTTTAGAAAGAAAACATTTTCAATAAAAAGACACAACATTAATCCTGGATGCTTGCAAATCCTAAAATATATTCCTCCGTTAGTATTACACAGCTCTGTGGATACACAGATTAGCTTTAAAATTTGTCACATTCCACTTTGCCTTTACTTTTATGTATCATTCCCCTGACTTCCTTACTGCAGGTTGGGCAAGAAAACTTTTCCTTTAAAACTTTTCAACAGCGGGCATAAAATTCTGCAGCTGAGGTCTTGAAGAATGCAGATGGGTACAGTATGTGTTGGAACTCACAGTGTGTATTGACTAACCTAGTTCCTTTTTTTTTTTTTTTTTTTTTTTTTTGGTATTGTCTTGTTAAAAGTGACTCCCAGGTGCCAACTCTTTTTTAAGGGTGGGGGTGCAGGGGGATAGGAAGATTAGATCTAGATTATTTATCAGTCAGTGGTAGAGTTTGAAAGCTTTCTCCTTCATGTGACTTTGGGCAAAATACTGCCTATGCATTTGTCCATAGCAAATGATTAGATTAATATGTAGCTTCTGTTGGTGGAGAAACTACCAGCTGTAAATCATATGTGGTGATTCATGGCCCTCTGATTAGCATGAGTTTTGGTATCATTGCCCACATGTATGTGTGGGGTTAATGGCCTTTTGGTGCTCAGCCTCTTACTTCAGATTCCTTGACTTCTTTGGCACAATGACGGAGTCAGATCTCATTAAGTGTGATTCTTCATGATACATTCAGCATCAGAAACATCTGTATTCCGCTCCAGTTTTAAATTTTCTCTAGATCAGCTTTTCATTGTATTTGGTAGTCTGCCAATCATCCAGGTGAATTGTTGTACCAGATATACTTTTGTGTTTAACATGATAATATTGTCTTATTTAAAACCACAAATGAATTTCAGGAGACGAAACCAGACAGAGGGTCAAGTTTACAGATGACCGTGTCTGCAAGAGTCACCTTCTGGACTGCTGCCCCCATGATATCCTGGCTGGGACGGTAGGTGTATTTGGGTTTGGGAGAACATCACAGAACACTCAGACGAGGGCCGTGCAGACAGTGAAGGGTTTACAGGTTGAATTCTATTTTGCTTTACCAGGCAGAAATCATCCATTGTCCTTCAAATGATAGACTTAGCTTGGTGGCATTTTATGTTATGGGACATGTGTTATTGCTATAAACTTCATTCGGTAAGTTATCAGATTTTAATAGAATCACTTATGTGGAGAATATTCACAACTAAATACTGTGAGTAGTGTCATTTCGCCAAACCCAAAAGTATGCTTTAGGTCAGCCTATACTTTGAAAATTCTGGGTTGGTTTGTTTTCAAATCAAACATATGGTAGACCTTTGATACAACAAGGTACATTTCCTCCCCAAATTTTCAGGTGTTTTTTTTTTTTTTTTAATTTAATTTTGGGAGAGAGAGAGCAAGTGGGGGAGGGACGGAGAGGGAGAGAGACAGAATCCTAAGCAGGCTCTGTGATGTCAGCAAAGAGCCCAAAGAGTGGGGCTTGAACTCACAAACCATTGAGATCATGACCTGAGCCGAAATCAAGAATAGGATACTTAACCCACTGAGCCACCCAGATACCTCCCAGATTTTTAGGTTTTTAAAAAATCAGTTGGGTATGACACTGAGCTTTTAGTTTTTAGTTTCGTTTTGTTTGAATCTGAGTTTTAGGTTTGTGTTATGCCACCCTTTCAAGAAATCAACACATGCTCCGGTGAATATAGACCCCTAAAATTTTATGTTCACTTGAGACAAACCAAACAAATGCTAGTTTTATGAAATGTGCATTTATTCAAAATCAGATAGGATCAAAAAAGACTAACGTGTGGAGAATTATCTACTGTGATTCAGCTCCTTACGGAAAAGGAGTCCACTGAAGATGACCACCGTTTTCAGATTGCATAGCCACTTTATGGAGTTTAAAAACTGTACTTTTTATTTTTTCATTTTAAGGATCAAACGTGCATCCACTAGGGAACATTTTCTTCATGATTAATCGTTGCTTTTGTTATTACTCTTGTGGGGGGAGCAGCCCATGGAAAACCACTCATGTATTAAATATTCTTAAGCTGATTCTTTAGAGAATAAGAAATAAATTTCAAACCCTACTCTTTGTTATCTGAGGTTTTTTTGCCTGTTTTTTGACTAGGTGTAGAGATACCTTTTGCTCCAAATTGTTGTGGGTACCATCAGTGTAGATTAATGGTTTCTACTAGTTAAAAGGAGTTCAGCTGAAGGAAAATCCTGTGGGGGGGGGGGGCATCACAACCTGGAATTGCTGATTGATCTTAGTGGGAGATGCCAGAAGGAGCAGAGGGGGGTGGATGTTCATGAGAATTACGCATTTCAGTTTGATAGTGGGGAGGTCAGATTCCTCGGTAGCATTGTTCCAGAATGCCGGTGAGAAAAATAAAGAGAATGAGGGCATTTCCTACAAGTGTTTATTGTGATAGGTACAGATTAACTCACCAGATATTTATTGGACACCACCTGTGTGCCAGGCACCAGGGAAATGGTCTTTATCCAGTGACGGAAGAGGACAGACAATAAATGGATAATGGATTGTTCTGGGTAAAGTGATAAGCAAAGGCCTCTCAGGGACTTTGGAGCAGAGGCTTGAATGGTGAGAAGGAACATGAGCACAGTTGAAGATTTTAATGCTCTGGGTGGAAGGTGAAGCTAAAGGACAGTAGGAATGCTGCTGGTGTGTCTGAAAGAGGGAGTGGGAGAGGCAGGCAGAGGCTGTGGAATCAGATGAGTTATGAGAAAGCATGGAATGATCAGGGTCACTCCTGGGTGGGGTTGGTCAGGGGCAGCTCTCCAAGGGGAGTCTAAGAAGAAGCAGACTAAGGAGGAGGAAAAAACCCAGGAGAATCCATGGTACTGTGAAAATGCAAATAAAGAAATGTCAGGGGCTGCTGAGGGTGTCTTAGGATGAGGATTGGAAAACTGGAGGGAGCTGGTTGTAAAGGTTAGGCCTCACTTGTATGGGCTACATAGGAATGGGAAATGGGGGGTAGAGTTGAATGATGGGTCTTCTGAGGAGTTTGTGTTTTGTGTCAAATTGAAATGGAATGAATGTGATTCTTTATAGCGGCTAGGGTTGCCTGGGTGGCTCAGTCCATTAAGCATCCAGCTTCAGTTCAGATCTTGATCTCACGGTTCCCAGGCCTGCTTGGGATTGTCTCTGCCCCTTCCCCACTTATATTCCCTCCCTCCCTCTTCCCCCCTCCTCAAAAATAAAACATGCAAAAAAAAGTATAGTGGCTAAATGAAGGTGGTTATAACCTTCAGTCTTCCAAGGGCTGCTCCAGGCCCAGGTTGTTGAACAGAACCATCTCCTTGACGCGCGCCATTAGGTCCGCGTCAGGCAAGGAGGAATGGATGTTACAGTTTTATTAAGGCTATGAGGCCCCAGGATGGCTCAATCAGTTAGGCGTCTGACTCTATCTCAGCTCAGGTCATGATCTCATGGTTCATGAGTTGAAGCTCTGCATCGGGCTGTCTGCTGACAGCGCTGAGCCTGCTTGGGATTCTCTGTCTCTCTGTCTCTGTCTCTGTCTCTCTCTCTCTCTCTCTCTCTCTCTCTCTGTTCCTCCCCCACTTGTGCGCATGCTCTCTCTCTCTCTCAAAGTAAATAAAAACTTTTTATTTCTTTTTTGATTTTTTTAAAGTTTATTTTGAGAGAGCCTTAGACAGTGCAAATGGGGGAGGGGCAGAGGGCGAGGGAGGATCCCAAGCAGGCTCCCTGCCACCAGCACAGAGGCCAACGCAGGGCTCGAACCCACGAAACCGTGAGATCATGACCTGAGCGGAAACTGAGAGTTGGATGCTTAACTGAGTGAGCCACCCAGGCGCCCCAAAATAAATAAATAAACTTTGAAGAAATGGCTTAATGGGAAAACACAGTATTGGTTATTAAGTTTTGGAGAGTAAGATAGCTGGAGGGAAGGTAGTGTAACTTGTCTCAGTGGAAGAACTTGTTTTCCAAATGTTCTGGAAGGCGCCTTTAGTTCCCTGCCCTGTCAGCAGTGTGAGACCACTAGGAGGTAGAGAACACAGATGTTTGTTCGGTAAAAGAGATCTGACATGCTGGATATAACAGCCAATTGAAATCTTCTGGAAGGGACTTGTGTGGCATTGCAGCTCTGCTTGGTGCCAGCTGCCAGGGAAATTAGCCAGTACTTTGTTGCCTCCTTTGGCAAAGCTGAAAATATATAGACAGAGAGTAACCATTGGACCCAGCCTTGTCCACTGCTTGCATTAGCAGTGGCTCCTTGAGAGTTCTCACCCAAAGGAAGACAGCAGTGAATTTTTTCTTCCTGTGTGGTGCAAAACGTCAAAATTTACCTGACTATTTAAGTTTTTATTTTTTGAATTGTTTGTTTTTTTGAGAGAGAAAGCAAAGTTGGGGACGGAGAGGGAAAGAGAGAATCCCAAGCAGGCTCTGCACTGTCCATACAGAGCCCGAGGCGGGGCTTGAACTCATGATCCGTGAGATTGTGACCTGAGCCAAAGTCAGAGGCTTAACCGACTGAGCCACTCAGGTACCCTGTGGCAATTTAAGTTTTTGGAATGGAGATTGATTTGTACTTAAGATGCTTAGTACTTAATTCTATGACCCAGCAATTGCACTACTAGGTTTTTATCCAAAGGGTACAAAAATGCTGATTCGAAGGGGCACATGCACCCCAGGGTTTATACCAGCACTATGAACAATATCCAAACTATGGAAAGAGCCGAAGTGTCCACCAGCTGATGAATGGATGAAAAAGATGTGGTTTATATACAACGGAATATTGTTAGATGATCAAAAAGAATGAGGTCTTGCCACTTGCAACAAAGTGGATGGAACTAGCGTATATTTGCTAAGCTAAATAAGTCAGAGAAAGACAAACACCATATGGTTTCACTCCTGTGTGTAAGAAACAAAACAGATGAACCTAGGAGAGGGGGAACAAAAATAAGATAAAAACAGAGAGGGAGACAAACCATAAGAGACTCTTAAATACAGAGATGTTGGGTACGGGGACAGGCTAAAGGGGTCAGGGGCATTAAGGAGTACCCTTGTTGGAATGGGCACCGGGTGTTATATGTAAGTGATGAATCACTAAATTCTATTCCTGAAATCATGATGACATTTCAGGTACTTAAGGCTTAGTACTTAAGGTTTTAGTGCTTCATCTGGTGGTAGGTTTTCTTGGAGATACAGAGCTTTGATTAGCTTTTAAGCCTTACTGGTGTTTCAGTTAGTTGCAGCTGTAGCACTTACGTTTCTTTTGTGGAGGCTATATTTTAAAGAACCCTATTGATACTAAGAGAGTGAATGAAGTAGAAGTTGTCAACAATACAGGGACAGCAGTTCTATTTGCAACTTTGGCTTCTAGAACTACTTATTGTCCTGTCTCTAGATGCCCCTGTGAACCAACAGACATGAGCTAGGTATGACTTCACAGTAAGAATAATGAAGGAGAAAAGAGGTCTTTTGCATTTAAATGGAGAAGTTGATCCAAATGAAGATAAGCTCCAGACTAGGAAGCGCACTATTCGTTCTCACTAGTGATAATAAAGGACATTTTGTTAGTGAGCATGGCACACACCTTCTTTGAGACCAGGGTTCAAGATTTAGGTACTGCCAGGCTCCCTAATTTGCGTAAGATGTTAAGGACTTTATGGTCCATGAAGTTTTTAAATTCATTTTGGACATAGTTGTAGTTTGAGCTTACGGGGGGTCCTGGACTCTTTATTATTTATTTGCTAGTTATGTAGATCTTTGCTTTTGTCCCCAGTGTTTGCTTTTCAGAGGTATCTTCCTCATTGTGTTGGCTTTTGTTAACTTGCACTGTCTGGCTTGATAGCATGAGCCTCAGCATACAAACTTCCCTTGTGCGCTCTTGATGGCCAGAGGTGGTGGGTGCCGGCACAGAGTCCCACTCTCAGAAGTTAGTTAAGGAATGTGCTCTGTTGTCTAGTCGTTTAACATGTGTATACAACACACAGTAGCACACCAGGCTGATGTCACTGGTAACACAGGTCATTTGTTTTAACAGAAGAGCCTTTTGTGGCCCAGTCTGTGTCCCCAGTTATATCAGGGGTCATGTACTAGGTTAGGAGAATGTTTGGAGGATTCTTTTGGCTCTGAATTGCCCTATTCTGCGTTACGCCTTCTGGTATACAAAGAGCTACACAGAGCTCAGCATTAGGTTGTTTTATAATTGCCAAAACCTGATTGCTATCTGCTGTTTCCTTTTTCTGGTCTCTGCACCTTAGGCATGGAGCATCCTGAGTAGTGAGGGTTACAGGAAGGAATGCCTAGAAATTTGTTGGTATTGATGATACCTTGGTTTATGGCCTTTTCCTTGCCACCTTCCTCTCCCCCATGCTGATGTTCACTGAATAGACGTTTCTTCTATGACTGATGCAAAATAAAACTAGCAAAAGCTAATTGATGTTGTTTTCATTATTTCTCCAACTATTTCTGGCTTTAAAAGAGATACAAACCTTCACGCTTAAATGCGTACGAGTGTCATAATTGTGGTGAAAGAAACGTAAGGCTTCTTGGCTATATATGGTTTCTTCATTTTTTTATTCTGGTTTAGTCTTCAAAGAGGTATTGTTTATTTTGGTGACACTTGAAACAGCAGGCCCTGTGCTTTCTACAATGAGTAGATGCTCATGTGTAAATTTTTGTTTCTTTCTTGCAGCGCATGGATTTAGGAGAATGTACCAAAATCCACGACTTGGCCCTCCGAGCAGACTATGAGATTGCAAGTAAAGAAAGGGACCTGTTTTTTGAATTAGATGTAAGTTTTATTTGGTGTTAGTTCATCCCTACTGTGAAACAGAGCCAAATGCCAACTAACAAGAATAATGTGAGGTTTGTAAGTTATGAAGCAAAATAATTAAAGAGGTACTTCCTGTCCACCGCTCTCCCTTAGAGCCAGAACGTGGCCAGTATCGTTCGGGATCTACCTGTACGTCTGGCCCGCCCACCACACGTTTGTGCATTTTGTATGTATCCTTTCCTTTTCAGAGTGTTTTTTTATTACATATTATTATGATTCTTTGGACATTTTTGCTTGTTTTTAAGCCTTAGAAGAATCGTTCCATAGCATAGATACTTGATAATCTTATTTTTTCAGTTCACTATGCCTCTGTGTACCCAGTTTGTTGGGTATGGTTTATTTTCATTGCTGCTTGAGTGTTCCCCAAACTCCATTATTCATAGACAGTTGGGTTGAGTCTAGGTTTTTTGTTTTTTTGAGGGTTTTTTTTTTTTGGGGGGGGTTTTTTTTTTGGCTTTTGCAAACAGTATTATGAATATTCTTGAATATCTTTTTGGTGCACATGTATTAGGATTTATCTAGGGTCTCTTCTAAGGAAAGGAATTGCTGGCTTGTAGGGGATGCATGTGTTCATGCTTGCGAGATAGTTCTGTAATGTCCTTTTTCTCTACGTTGTTTCTGTTGTTTTTCTGTTGTTGATGAAGCCATGATACCAATTTATACCTCATAGTAGTGTTAAATTTTTGCAATTTAGTGGTTATAAAATGGAACTTCACAACTTTAAAAAAAAAAATTGTCTCCCAAAGGAGCCCTTTTAGATCTTTATTCCTAATCTGTCTCCTATCCCTCCATGAAATTTTGTTACCATAGATAATCCTGCACATTAGCTTACGTGCTGTGGTCGTTTCCAAGCCACAAACCATTATGATAGGTAAGAATTTTTTTTTTTTTTTTTTTTTTTTTTTTTTTTACCCTTTAAGCCCAGTTTTCACCCCTTTCTCCATTGAGAATGGGGGATTTAGAGTCACTCCATTTAAGTTTTTTCTTTTCTCTAATCATCCGTCACTAGTATGTCTAGAGGTCAGTGAAAGCGTTTGATGCAGGGGCCCCTGGAGGGCTCAGTCGGTTGAGCAGCCAGCTCTTGGTTTTGGCTCAGGTCATGATCTCACAGTTTCGTGAGTTCAAGCCCTGCTTTGAGCTCTGCACTGGCGGTGTGGAGCCTGCTTGGGATTCTCACTCCCTCTATCTCTGCCCCTGTCCCACTCACACTCTGTCTCTAAATAAATAAAGGGATGGGGGTTGATGCCATTCAGGTTTCTGAGTGAAGACTGGGAAGGGACAGAACTTAGTGTGAGGAAGCCAGGGGAAACAAAACCCAGGGAGAGGCATTTCCTCCTCACCAAAGGCCGTTTTGAAGGATATATTATAACTTGAGTAAATTGTTTAATCCAGTAGCCTTAAAAGTGATTAAAATTAAAATTTGTTTTTCAGATTCATTCTTTAGTCCCACAGTATATTCTTAGTGTTGAATCTTTGAATTAACTAAAAATAAAGAATGCCTTTAGCAACAGCTCAACTAACAGAAGAAAAAGGGAGTTTTTCTGTATTGTGAGTTTTTCATCTTGAGTAACTTGAAAATGCTTATGTGAAGAGGGCATTTGAGACATCAGGTTTCAGAAACTGTTACATACACCAGTGTATATTTTGAAATCTCAGTTTTAGTTATGTTTTCTGGATGACAAGTCTCAGCATTTCTGCTAAATCAGAATGTCCGTGCATTTTTTAAATGATCTGATAATTTAAAGGTAGGAAATAGATTAGTAGAAGAACTGGAAACAGGCTGAAACAGTAGAGTCATGTAATGTATTTTGAAGGAGGTGTGTTCAGCCCTTATGGAGAAAGTGGATTTGTTTTTTAATTTTTTTAACGTTTAATTTTTTTATGTCTTTATTATTTTATCAGAGAGCGGGGGAGGGGCAGAGAGAGAGGGAGACACAGAATCCAAAGCAGGCTCCAGGCTCTGAGCTGTCAGCACAGAGCCCGACGCTGGGCTGGAACCAACAGACTGTGAGATCATGTCCTGAGCCGAAGTTGGATGCTTAACCGACTGAGCCACCCAGGCGCCCCGAAAGTGGATTTTTTTAATGAACAATGTTGAAACCCATGTGCCAACCAGTATGAAAATACCCAGGTGGTTCCCCCCCAGAATTCATGAATTTTGGGGGGGAACCACCTGGGTTTTGTCATGTTGGTGCTATGAAGTCTAGAAGCTATAAAAGAAAGATGGGTCCATTTGTGTAAAAACTTAAAAAATTAGTGTATCAAAAATAGCCATACGTGCAGTGCCTGGCCTGCTCATTTGGAAGAGCATGTGACTTTTTTTTTTTTTTATGTGTTTATTTATTTTTGAGAGAGAGAGAGAGACAGCGTGAGGAGGGGAGGGTCAGAGAGGGAGACACGGAATCCGAAGACAGGCTCCAGGCTCTGAGCTAGCTGTCAGCACAAAGCCCAATGCAGGGCTCAAACCCATGAACTGTGAGATCATGACCTGAGCCGAAGTCGAACACTTAACCGACTGAGCCACCCAGGCACCCCGAGCATGTGACTTGATCTGAGTCATGAGTTTGAGCTCCACGTTGGGTGTAGCGATAACTAAAAAAATATTGCCTTACATACAATGAGAGTAAGCTGGGACAGAATAGTTGCAGTGTGGATGACGCGCAGCTAGTTATCTTTATAAGTAAAATTCATCATAATTGACAAGAGTGGTGTCAATGACTCAATAGAAAGTGGGCAAAGAATAAAAAAGGACATTTCCTCATGGGCATGTAGTCTGTGGTAGGTGCTCACCCTCACTCAGAACTAAAGAGATGGGAGAATTAAGTAATCCTGATACACCTCCTGGGTAATTCAACATCTGGAGATGTGAAAGCACATCCTAGTATGGCCAGTTCTCAGATTATATCTCAGTGATAATACTTCCATATGTGCAAAGATAAATTTGCTCTAGAATATTCCTACAGCATTTATAACTGCAGAAAACAGGAACCAAGTAGACTTCCTCGATAAGGGACTGGCTAAATCGTAGTTGCTCTTTAGGATGGAATGAAGTAGAACTGTGAAAAGAGAATTGAGCTAGTTCAGTGTATCATTGATGTGAATTTATCTGCAAGATACATTAAGTGGATAAGCAAAGTGTGATATGATGCTTCCATTGTATTTTTTTTTTAACACTGTTGTAAATTGCATATTTATTTATTTGTGAGCTCTTTGCACAACGTGGGGCTTGAACTCATGACCCTGAGATTAGAGTTGCATGTTCTACCAACTGAGCCAGCCAGGCACCCCTCCATAGTGTGTATTTTTTTAACAAGGAAGGAAGGATGGTGTACACTTCTTGACATGTTCAGATGTGCAGGGGGGTGTTTTAGAGGTTATGAACACTCTTAATTTGGTTTGAGGGCTAGAGTGGGTCAAGGGACCTTTTTGTGTGTGCTATGTGAAAATTGATCATGCATAGGAATTTTTCAGTGAAAAAGGTAACCACCTCTCCCCCCAACTCCTTAAAAATCATTTTTGATGATACAGCTGACTCAAAATGTTTGTTAGCCAGGGGGTGCCGGGGTGGCTCAGTCAGTTCAGCATTTGACTCTTGATTTTGACTCAGGTCATGATCTGGTGTTTTGGGGGATCAAGCCCCTCATTGGGCTCTGCACTGATGGTGCAGAGCCTGCTTGGGATTCTCTCCCCCTCATACTCCCCCTTCCTCGTGCACGCATGTATGATCTCTCTCTTTCTCAAAATAAAAACTTCAAAAAACTACACTGTTGGGAACATATCTAAGGGATATGTGTAAATGTATACACAAAAGATGCTCATTGCAACTTTTTTTTAAGAGGCTGTAATGAAACTTAATGGAGAACTGGTTATATAAATTGTCACAGAGTGCCTGGCTGGCTCAAGTCCATACAGCGTGGGACTCTTGGTCTCGGGGTTGTAAGTTCAGCCCCCATGTTGGGTGTAGGAATTAGCTAAAAAAAAAAATATATATATATATATATATACGTATATATATATATTTTTTTTCTTTTTATTTTTAAGTTTATTTATTTTGAGAGAGAGAGAGAGAGAGGGAGAGAGAATCCCAAGTGGCCTCCGCGCTCTCAGCACAGAGCCTGACATGGGGCTCTAACCCACGAACTTCGAGATAATGACCTAAGCCGAAACCAAGAGTTGGACACTCAACTTACTAAGCCACCCAGGCACCCCCCCACCAAAATAAAATCTTTAAAAAATAAAATAAAATAAATTGTTGTGTCACACAGTGGAATGTTGCTTTATGAAGCTAAGAAGATATCTCTGGTTGTTAGGGAAAGGAGGGAGAGTTTATCTTAAAAGTTTCTTCAGTGGCTTTATGATATAATTCCCATGCCCCGCCTTTGGAGTTTTTAATTTATATCAATAGTGTTTGGAAGCACATGGGTTACTCTAAGTAAAGTAATTAATAGTGGCCTGACTTTACAATACCAAGCTAAAATAACTTTTTTTTAATGTTTATTTCCTTTTGAGGAGGGGGAAGGGGCAGAGGCAGGGAGACAGGATCGGAAGCAGGCTCTGCACTTCCAGCAGGGAGCTCGATACGGGGCTTGAATTGATGAAACTGAGAACCGTGAGTTCATGACCTGAGCCGAAGTTAGGTGCTCAACCGACTGAGCCACACAGGCGCCCCACCCCTAAAATAATTTATCTCCTTAGTTTTACAGAGTAAACTTTTTAGGGAAAATAAAGGATTTTCTCAAAATACAGATTTGTTAAGTTAACTATCAGTTTTTAGATCTCTTTGGTAGGTAATACAGGCTCACTGAGGGAGATTCCAGGGAAAAGTGTCCCCTCTCTATGTAACCAGCCATCCAGTAGCTCTCTCTGGAGGTCACGTTCATCTTTTAAAGATAGTTGATTCAGGATGAACAGATAGGTTTATCAGAAAGGCTAAATGTGATATTTCTTGTCAAAATTGCAATTTTGAGAAACAGAACCCCTCAGAAGCTTTTTGGCCAAATGTGGTCAGCGTGCTAACTCTTGCTGTCCCTGTCCTGCTGCTGGCCTCCGATGAGCTGCTGGCAGTGCTGGGTTCTGAGCCTGCTTATAGGCCCCTGCACCGTCCAAGCCGCAGGTCTGGGACCAACAGCGCTCCCAGGTGTCCGTCTTGAGGTTGGTTTCTGGAAAGACTACATTGTAGTCATCACTGTTAGGAGATGAGCGTGGATTTCATTGTCATAGGTTATAAACCGTCACTAATCCATGATGTGTTCTGATTTTTCTTTTTCTTTTTTCTTTTTCTTAATTTGAGAGAATGTGTGTGTGGGAGAGTGGGTAACAGGGCAGAGGGAGAGAGAATTTTAAGTAGGCTGCGCACTCAATGCGGAACCTGATGGGCAGCTCACTCTCACCACCCGGGGATCATGACCTGAGCCAAAATCAAGAGTCAGATGCTCAACCGACTGAGCCACCCAGATACTCCTTATTCTGCTTTATTTAGTAACTTATATTTGTGTACCTCACCCAGTGTTTTGCTAAGAGTCTCCATTGTTGGCAGTAACTCTGTTAGATAGGACAACCATTTACCAAAGTCTCTGGAAGTCTCCGAAGCCCAATGTTATTTGCCAGAATTAATGGAGGGAGCATCCTATGGTGCTGGCAGAGGGGTCGAACTCCCTGCAGTAGGCCTGTTGGGGGACAGCCGGCCACAAACTCAGAACATGTGTTTAGTTTTAATGTTAAAAAGTTTATCAAATATATTAAAGATAACATGCATTTAAGTTCTATTTTAAACCATTTTTGTTATGTAAGGGATGTGTGTGTGTCCCCCTCTCTTTCTGCCCCTCTCCTGCTAACTCTGTCTCTCTCTCAAAATAATAAACACTAAAAAATAAAAATAAAAAAAACTAAAGTACTTACAGACTTGAGTCACCTCTAAGCAATTTGTAGCAAGTTGTCCTACAGGAACATTTGCTTGTGTACCAGAGGATGGAAGATGTTTATTGCATCATTTTGACTTAGTAGAAAAATGAAAATAACCAAACATGTATGTTTTTGGAGGGGCTAAAGTAGTTGTGTTAAAATAAAATGAAATACTGCATTGTTGTAGATCATAAGTAGACTTAAGATGTTAAGAAGAAAATGAAAACTTATCAAACTGTCCTATTTGGTAGGAATAAAAATTGTATGGTTTTATATGCATCTTAATGCAGTTTTTAAAAGTATATGCCAGGGTTTTTTTTCTATTTTTAATTTTTATTTTTGAGAGAGAGAGCGAGCGAGGGAAGGGCGGAGACAGAGTGTGGCACAGAATCCGAAGTAGGCTCCAGGCTCTGAGCTGTCAGTACGGAGCCTGACGCAGGGCTTGAACTCACAAACAGTGAGATCATGACCTGAGCCGAAATCAGATGCTTAACCAACTGAGCCACCCAGGCGCCCTACCAGATTTTTTCTCTTAATGTTTGTTTATTTTGAAAGAGCAAGCATTTGCACAAGTGGGGGAGGGGCAGAGAAGGAGGGAGAATCCCAAGGAGGCTCTGCTCTGTCAGCATAGCTCAGTCCCGCGAACTGTGAGATCATGACCTGAACCATAATCAAGAGTCTGATGTTGAACCAACTGAACCACCCAGGCACCCCAGGGTATACCAGATTCTTAGGTGATTATTTCTTGTGGAAGGAGAGAAGAAAAAATTACATTTTCGGTATCACATACAGTCATTAGGTCCAGTTAGCTAACATAATAATAGCCAAAAATGAAAATTTAAAACTTTTTACTTTGGAGTGCCTGGTTGGCTCAGTTGACGGAGTGTGCAGCTCGGTCTTAGGGTTATGGGTTCGAGCCCCATGTTGGGTATAGAGATTACTTAAAAATAAAATCTTTAAAAAATTATTATTTTTTCTTTACATAAGTGGGGAGAGGGAAAGAAGGAGAGAGAATCTCAAGCAGGCTCCACACTCAGCACAGAGCCTGATGCAGGACTTGACCCCACCACCCTGGGATCATGACCTGAGTTGAAATCAAGAGTCAAATGCTCAACTGACTAAGTCACCCAGGTGCCCCAAAAATAAAAAAAAATTTTTTTAAGTTTATTTATTTGAGAAAGAAAGCACAAGCATCCGTGAGCAGGGAGGGGCAGGGAGAGAGAGAATCCCAGGCAGGCTCCGTGCTCGATCTCACTAACCATGAGATCATGACCTGAGTCAAAATCAGTGGTCAGACACTCAACTGAATGAACCATCCAGGCATTCCTGAAAAATAAGATCTTAAAAAAATGTGTGTGTGTGTGTGTGTGTGTGTGTGTCTGACACACACACACACACCCCTTATGAGTTAGTTTTCTAAATCTTTATCCTTAGGAAGTAATTAGAAATATAGGCAAACATCAGTAAACAAATATGTTTATGGTAGGATTGTTTATAAGATTGGAAAATTAGACACAGAACTCATGTGATAGACTGCCCTTGAAACTCTTTAAAATCTATTTAATGAGCTTAAAATTGCTATGATATCATGAGCAAGACAAAGGTACAAAATTGTGTATACTAGAGAGTTCACCTATAGGTTATTATTAATTTTATTTTTTTACAATTAGAGAATTGGTAGACCTGGTTTTAAAATAGAGTATACCCTCCCCTCCCTGGAGGCAGTCCCTCAATACTGCTTTGAAATGTAGGGAAGCAGGGGCGTCCGGCTGGCTCAGTTGGTTAATCATCCGACTCTTGATTTTGGCTCAGGTCCTGATCTCTTGGTCCTGAGATCAAGCCCTGCATCAGGCTCTACACTGTGGAGCCTGCTTGGGATTCTCTCTCTCCCTCTCTCTCTTTGCCTCTCACCCCCACGTGCATGTACGTAGTCTCTTTCTCTGTCTCTCTGTCACTCAAAATGCAAGGAAGCAAAAACTTGGAAAGCAACATCTTGCTGCCTTTTTTTTTTTTTTTAATCATCTCTATACCTGATGTCTGGCTTGAACTCAACCCTGAGATCAAGAGTTGTATGCTCTTCTGACTAATCCGGCCAGGCGCCTCAAAAGGGACAACATGCTTGTTAACTGCCGCAAGTTGACCTTGTTTGGTTAGGTTTTTATAGCAGACTGTTTAAGAGCATTTGCTGGAAGCCTGTGTCACTGCCGGTTCAAGGGTTGCCTGTGGGTCAGATTTCTGAGGTTCTGCTGTCAAAAAGGAGATAGGAAGTCCTGCTCATCGAACTTCTAACAGTTTAAAGTTATGATTAAATGGATTATTTTTCTCCAAAAAAAATACAAAACAAAACAAAGGTTCATTTACCAGGAAATTTTTTTTAACTTTATTGTGGAGAATATCAAATATCAAAAGCAGACGTAATCATATAATGAATTTTCTTGTACCCATTGCTACTCAGCCTTGGGAATGCTGAGTTCACGGCCAGCTGTGTTTCGTCTTGCCCCAACTTAGAAATCTCCAAACCGCACATATCCCATCGTTTTATCTGTAAATATTGCCATTGCCATGTGTGCCGAGATGTGGTATTGTACTTGGTTATAACAGAATCTACTTGGCATGTTGTAAAAAATGTGGTAAGGAAGAGGGGGCTCCTGGGTGGCACAGTCGGTGAAGCATCTGACTCTTGGTTTCATTTCAGGTCATGATCTCGTGGTTTCATGAGTTCTAGGCCTGCATCTGGCTGTGCACTGGCAGTGCAGAGCCTGCTTGGGACATTCTCTCCCCCTCTCTCCTCCTCTCTCCCCCTCTCTCCCTCTCTCTCCCTCCCCGTGCCTCCCCATCCCTCCCCTACTCACGCTGTCTTTCTCAAAATAAATAAACTTAGAAAAAAATTTTTAAATAATAAAAATAAAAATGTGGTAAGGAAGAGTTCTAAAGATACAGAAGTGAACAGAATATTATAATGAAATTTCTTGGTTCTGTCTCCCAGTTGTCAGTGATTATTAATATGAAGACTCTTGGTTCATCTTTATTCTTGCGTTTCCTCACTGATTTTTTTAAGAATTTTATTTATTTATTTTTTAAATGTTTATATATTTTTTAGAGAGATAGAGAGTGGGCAGAGGAGGGGCAGAGAGAAGGAGACAGAATCCCAAGCAGGCTCCACGCTGTCAGCACATAGCCTGATATGGGGCTCAAACTCACGAACACATCATGACCTGAACCAAAACCAAGAATCGGACGCTTAACCGACTGAGCCAACCAAGCGCCCATAACATTTTATTTATTTGATTTTAGGCTCCGAGCTGTCAGAACAGAGCCCAACACGGGGCTCGAACCCACAAAGCGCGAGATCATGTATGACCTCACCCAAAGTCAGATGCTTATCCAACTGAGAGCCACAGAGGCACCCCAAAATTTTATTTTTTAAGTAATCTCTACCTCCAATGTGGGGCTTGAACCCACAAGCCCGAGATCAAGGGTTGCACATTCCACCAACTGAGCCAGCCAGGTGCCCCCCCCCCACTGGATTATTTTATAGTAACTACTAGATACAGAATTTTCATTTGTAAATACTGCAAGAGTATATCTAGAAGTTGAAGACTTTCTTAAAAATGATCATTTTAAAAACTAATTTCTTACCATTTGAAAGTATTCAAATTTCCCAGATAGCTTCAAAAAGGATTCTTTTACAGTTTTATTTGTTTGACTCAGAATTCAGAATAAGGACTACACATGAGAGTGCTTAGTGTTTTTACATCTTTTTGTAAGTCTTTTAAAATCTATTTGTTTGAAGAAATTAATTTTTTTAAAGCGTCTTATTCTGGACTTTGGCGATTGTATCCTCATGATGTCTTTTTAACATGCTTTCCTTTATCTTTGAAATTCCTGTATCCTAGGAATTTAGAGCTGGAGGTTTGATAATCAGATTTAAGCTCTTTTGTGACTGGAAGATTTCAGAGGCAGAGCTTTGAACTTCCTGTTGCATCACCTGAGCTGGCACAGTGACCTGTGGGCTTGGTTGTTACAGGCAGCCTTGACCTGTTGGTTGTGAAGGTCTCCTTCAGCCTTTAACCTGATGCTTTAAGCACAGTTGAGGATTGTTGCCTAGATCACTTATTTCACTAAGGGCAGCATCTCTTAGCAATGTAAAAACACGCAGAACTCTCATATGGATCAGAATTTAAAAGTATAGAAGGTACATGGTGAAACCTTTTTCCTGATCAGTTCTTCACTCACCTGGTTGTTTCTAGAAGTAACCAGTTAAATGTCTTCTGTTTCCTTTAGAGTTTTTGTGGATACCTGAGGCAGAGAGTATGTCAGTATTCCTTTTTTTTTTTTTTTAACAAGCAATAGTCTATTAATACATTCTATCCCTACCCCCTTTTTTTTGTTGAACTTTTTACTATATCTTTGTATAGAGTTCCTGATTCCTTTTTGTGGCTACGTAGTATTCCAAAGGATGGATATCTCTATTATATGACCAGTCCCCTCTTGGTGGTCATGGCACTGCATTACACATTGGCGTTGTATACATGTATCCGGGAGAGATGCCTCCATCCAGAAGTGTGGATCAGAAGGGTATCTTACATTCTGATGGTGCCACGGTGTTCTCCAGAGGGGTGAATGCTCCCACCAGCAGTGCAGAAGAGTTCCCATTTACACATCTTTGCTAACAGGGAGTGTCCAGATTTGGGGCACTTTGCCAGTCAGAGGTGTAAACAGATATATTTGTGGTCCTTTTGGGGTTGTCATAATAGTATTTCTTTGTGTAGGTATTTCCTGCCTAGACCCTCAACTTGAGCTTGAGTGGAACCTCCTCGGGGGGTTATCTGGGGGGAAGGTGCCTCAGTGTCCTCACCATAGGCTCCAAGCCTAACACAGCCTCAGCCTGACATGCCAGGGCCAGGCCTTGACTTCTTGAAAGTGTTTTATCCAGAAATTCCCTAGGGAAGTGTATATAATATATTTGCTACTAGGTTCTCTCTATAAATAACATTTCAAGTTTCTCAGCTTGAACACTGGCAAATAAACAGCCACAATTATTAACACATTAATTTCACCTGTGAAAAAGTTACAGAGCAATACATGTCTTTAGTGTACATATACTGAAAAAAACAAATTATTTTTTAAATTCAGTAAGGATAATTAACTTTTCCCCCAAATTGTCTTGTATTTTAAAAAAAATTTTTTTTAAGTTTATTTATTTTCAGAGTGAGAGTGACAGTGCATGCATTCAAGCGGGGGAGGGACCGAGGCGGGGGGAGAGAGAGAATCCCCAACAGGCTCCACACTGTTGGTGCAAAGCCCGACACAGGGCTCCATCTCATGACTTTGAGACCACGACCTGAGCCAACCTCAGGAGTTGGATGCTTAACCGACTGAGCCACCCAGGCGCCCTTGTGTTGCTTTTTGATATTTTATTTCACAAGTTTCCAAAACTACACACCATGTCAACTAAATTTCCAAGCTATCTTTAACATACCAAATGAGACCAATTCTGATTATACCTACTTTTTCTAGCTCCAGAAACAGTATAATAGTTATATTTGCAGTCAGATATTTTGGGTTAGAATCCCTTTGTGACCTTGGGCAAGTTATTTTAACTTTTTCTATTCATCTGTGAACTGGGCTGGTGGTGACTGCCTCAGAGTTTGCGGATTGGGTGTAGGGACTTGGGAGCCAAGCCACAGGGGTTCTTGCACCCTGATGCCATCACACAGTAGTTTGGAAACTGTACCTCAGTTTTTTTCATCTGGGAAATGGAGACCTTCAGAGTTTCTGTGCAGCTGTTTGGAAGGCATGTGTGGACATGCAGCACATTACAGGGGCACGTGTGTGCTGTGACAAGTCTACTTGAGAGCACGCGCTTGTCTCTCACTCACTGATTTCTGGCCAGTGTCATTTCTGCTGGGCTGGGAGCAGCACCAGACAGTCGCGAGTATGGAGGAACGGCCTCCCGCAGCAGTGAGCCTCGTGGGCCAGCTGTAGATGAGCGCTGTGCTCAGGTGCCTCAGTAGTTCCAATTTCATCGTACTACTCCTGAGCTGCAGAGCTTGGGTGACTTTCTCGTCAATGGTAGGTTGTGATTAGGACTTAATTTTTAGACTTGAATACTTTCTTTTTTTAAGAAAAATCATTTAAACCATCTCATTGATTTTTTGATGTATTTTAGGAATCAATCTGAAATTGACAAGCACTTTGAAGAGAAGAAGCAGTAGAACAAAGCACCATCTTTTAAAGAATGTGGCAGTTAAAGGATGTCTCTGTGATCTGTCTATTTTGGGTTGTGAAGTTCACCATTTAGTTTTTAGCTTATCAGATGTCTGAGTCTGTACTAATTTGGGTTCTGCTGAAGCTGCAGCTGGCTGCTTTAATCGGTCAGGGCACTCGTATGGTTGTCAGATGTCTGTTTCACATTTGACCCCTGATGAGTAGATTCATGGGTCTGTCTCAGGTGGGGATTGCTCTGTTTGGCTGTATAACAGAGAGATGCTACACCATAGATGTGACACCTCTGTGTGGGTGAACCTGGGGCATTTCAGGATGGTCTCCTAGGATGCATTATCCCATGTGAGTATAGGTGGCATGTGACTCGTATCAGCTCGCTGGCACTTTGATCCTGGTGAGTTCTCTCCCTGTCAGCAGAGTCGGTCAACTCTACATCTTTCCGGGAAGTGCAGTGCATGTAGGCAAACAAATGCCAATCATTTGCTTTCCTGATTGTTAGATTCAAATGTAGCAAAATACCAGGGAATATTTGGATGGCCAACAAAGGAAAGAGGTCCTGAATTCCAGAATCATGGAGTGAAATTGGGAATTGGCCTCAGTGGATGATTTTGCTTTAGCCTTTCTCCACTACCCTGGGTGGGGGCTTGGCACCCATCACAGAACCTCTTCTCTGTCTTGACCTACTTCCAAGTAAGCATTTGTTTGAAAAGAGTATTTAAGATTCCTGGAGGAGACAGGAAACCCCACCCCCACCCCCCCAGGGTCACTCTTATCCATTCCAGTGTTAACACTCATCCTTGTAGAGTGGTTTCTTGACTGCTGGCCTGCTCTCCCCTGGCCATCTTTGGGCAGAGGGACACAGATTATCACCACTTGGTCTGTTGGCCTTTCGTCTGCTTTCTAGGGTCTCTACCCGAAGTTTGTTCTCCTGTATTTTTTGGCGATAGTTCACATGGTCTAGTCGTTTTATCCCGTTCTAAACTATTGCTGTCATACTTAACACAGTGCCGTCATTTGTAAATCGACTTGCGAGTGTGACTTAGGAGGTACTGCTAATGACTGGTCATAGCCCGACGTACCTGTTTGTATGTTTATGCTGGGACCTTTGACTGGTCGTGGCAAATTAACTGCCTAAAACCTACGAAGCAGCTTATTAGCGTGTTTTAGTGTTTCCCACCAACTCTTCGGAGTGAGCAGTTAGATACCTAGAGTTTCTTTTTCTTATCTCTTTGGGTAAGTAGTAACCAGTTTTCCTTCTACTTTAGACCGTAGGCAATAACTAACTGTGCTCACAGCTCTCAGTAATGTTTGTTCTATTGTTTTGTTTTGAGGTGGAAGGGGGAACTCTACCCTCAGAACATGAGGGAATAATATTTACGTGGCTCACACAGACCAGTGAGTACATCATCTGCATCCCCCACAGCTCACCAGCAGAGGGCCTCTGATAATAGTCTCAGTCCAGCCTTCCTGCCCCTCAGAGAACACTATTAATTACGGCCAAGTGTTTTAATTTTTTTTAAAGAATTCCTGGAAATGTTATTGAGGGATGGGGGTCCTTTTACAAATTTTAGAAATAGATCAGATGAGAAGACCATACTTCTGAATGATCACTTGGTTTAACAAAGCCCCTTGGTTTAATGTGATTATGGACGTGCTGGCTGTAGTGTAGTTTAAGATCTTCCCACTGAACTTACAGGCTTTTAAGAAACCAGCCCAGGAGTGTATGTCCTATTGAACAAATGGGTTCCAAGGCCCTACATGTAACTGATCATGGCTCTCTACTTCTCCTGAGCTAGGCGATGGATCACTTGGAGTCCTTCATTGCCGAGTGTGATCGGAGAACTGAGCTTGCCAAGAAGCGGCTGGCAGAGACACAGGAGGAGATCAGTGCAGAAGTTTCTGCGAAGGTATGCCTGGGAGACCTTGTCCTTGAGTTGTTGGAACAAATCGGTGTCTTATAAAAACCAGCCTGCCAAGGCTAACAGCTTACCATTAGCACTGATTGTGTGTCATCGGGGTGGACGGTACTCGCCGCCTTAGTCCTCCTCGGTAAGGAGAGAAAGCTGTCAGCAAGCTGTCAGCCCCCAGGAGCTATTTATTATCTCTGTCCCTCACCTTCCTGTACATTAACATTTGTTGGTTTTTTTTTTTAACATCACCACATAAAAAAGGAAACGGGAAAGTTAGTTGGGAAATGATTAGATGGTGGTGCACCTATACCAGAGAATAAAGAAGGTAGATCTTTGTGTAACTGGCCTATCAGCTCATCCCTCTTCTGTTCCCCCCTCTTTCAGCACAACTAAGTCTCTGTGGTGTCCTTTACTTTCAGTTTTGTAAAGGCATCACTTAGGATACCTGCAGTTGCTAACTGGACCAAAGGTGCTACTTTATTTCTAAAATTAAATCCCAAATGATTAGGCATTTTGCTTACAGTACAGGTTTATACCTTTAAACCTGGATGTTTTACGGCCTTTACCCAGAGGATTGAGTTGTGGTAGATGTGAGAAGAGACAGCCCAGAAAATGACGACCGTGATGACCCTGACCACCACGTTGGAAGTGACAGGCATCCTTCTGCTCTTACTGGGATTTAGTTTAGTTTAAGGTCAGGGTCACAGCAGTGCTAGTAAGCATGTCAAAATTGATATAGTTTGCATGTGTTCCAATGAGGATCTTGGCTGTTCTCTTTAATTTTGGTGGAACAGAACAGAAGAACATCAAGAGAACCACTCAGTTTCTTTGTGTTCAAGTCTTTTGGTTTTAGATATCTTCTAACCTGATTGTTTCTGTATTCCTTTAGGCAGAAAAAGTACATGAGTTGAATGAAGAAATAGGAAAGCTTCTTGCTAAAGCTGAGCAGCTGGGAGCTGAAGGAAATGTTGATGAATCCCAGAAAATTCTGATGGAAGTGGAAAAAGTCCGTGCAAAGAAAAAAGAAGCTGAGGTTGGTGGGAAAATGTCTTCAAGAAAGAGGAAATTTAGTAACCCTGGAAGATTCATCATTTGGACTAAAATTAAACCAATTTTTTGAATATTGGGAAGAAGCTGGAAATAGAATGCTGTATGGATAGGATTGTAGGGTTTAGAATGTACGCACACTTGGGTCTGTGCCTTTGCTCTGCCCCCTGTGACCCTTGTGTGACATCAGAACAGTCCCTTGCCAGCTCTAAGCATAACACCATATGCAGAATGCAGTCCTGAGAGTGAAGAGTCAACTGGAGTGGTGTCTTTTTTTTTTTAACGTTCATTTATTTATTTTGAGAGAGAGAGAGGAAGGGCTTGAGCACAAGCAGGGAGGGTCAGAGAGTCCCACAACCATGAGATCATGATCTGAGCTGAAACCGAGAGTAGGACGCTTAACCGACTGGGCCACCCAGGCACCCCAGAGTGGTGTCATTTTACTCTCTCATCCTCTGGCTCCCCAGGGGTTGGTGGCTGTGGTGGTCACTCAGCTGGCATGACTGGGTCAGAATTGTATTAGAGACTGTCGTAAAGAATGAAAAGTGGGTGTCCTTGGTGACAGTGCACGCCTTATAGGGAGAACCTGTGCCGATTGAGGGTAGCATCCAAGTGGTATTGGCTGGGATGCCAGGCCAGGACACACTGGTGGAGAAAGCGAGTCAAGGACTCAGTGTTTGTATCACTGACAACTGTGTTCTTCCTAGAGTATTGTATGCAGTGCATACGCTGTGGTTCTCAAGTCCTTCCCCCTGGGACGGGAAATGGCTCGTGTAGGCTTTGAGAATGGTGGGCACAGTACAGTCAGAGGGAGGTGGGGTGGGTGTGCTCCTGTAGCACATGCTTGCTAAGCTCCAGCTGTGTGCCAGATACTTGCTGGTGTGAGCAAGTCCCAGGAGGCCCTTCCCGTGGAGACAGTGCTGGAGTCCAGAGGGGGTGTGGACAGAAGAGTATGTGAACAGGTGGATATGTTTCATTCTGAGGTAGTGAGGTGCTTAGAAGAAATGGGGTCTGGGGGCGCCTGGGTGGCTCAGTCAGGTGAGTGTTCGACTCTTGATTTTGACTCACGTGGTGATCCCAGGGTTGTGAGATCAAGCCCCATGCCAGGCTTTACATTGGGCATCGAGCTTGCTTGAGATTGTCCATCTCTCTCTCAAAAATGAAAGAAAAATTAGAAGAAATAGAAGAATTCTTTAAAAAAGAAAAAAGAAATGGGGTCTGAGTTTGAGAGTGACTTTGTGTTGCCAAGGGTCTCAGGTTGTGTAATATGGTCCTGGGAGTCTCCTTAGCGGAGACCCACGAACTGAGACGGTTCTTAGCGTGGTGGGGCCAGGTAGAGGTGAGGACACGGCACGTAGGTGTCAGGTCTCCTCTGGTTATCTCTGTCCCCCTGGCTCAGCATGGTGGTGAACACGTGTAGGAGCTCAGTAATGACTAACCAAATGCTTGAATAGTGCCAGGGGCCTGTGGCTGTTAGAGCGATGCCCACTGAGGCAGTGGTCAGTACAGAGGGCAGAAGGGTTACTCAGGACGGAGCGGTGCTGGGGTTTGAGGTCAACAGCATGTATGCTGGAAGGCAGTGCCAAGATAATGCCTCCTACCCCTGGCAGAATAGCATCTGATTCAGTGATGCTTGTAGGTGATATGGTCCATTCTTAAACATGAGAGGGAAAAGAACTCACAATACAGATGGATTTTCTTTAAGTTTATTTGTTTATTTTGAGAGAGAGAACAGAACACAAGTGAGGGAAGGGCGCAGAGAGAGGTTGAATCCCAAGCAGGCTCTGCAGTGTTAGTGCAGAGCCCGATTCAGGGCTTGAACTCCTGGACTGCGAGGTCATGACCTGAGCCAAAGTTGAAAACTTAGCCAACTGATCCACCCAGGTGCCCCCAGATGGATGTTTTGTAAACAGTTTTTTTTTTTTCCAACGTTTTTATTTATTTTAAGGGCGACGGATTGAGAAGGGGAGAGGCAGAGAGAGAGGGAGAATCCCAAGCAGGCCTCTGCACTGTCAGCATGGAGCCCAGCGCAGGGCTCGAACTCAAAAACTGTGAGACCATGACCTGAGCTGAAACCAAGAGCCAGACGCTCAACTGACTGAGCCACCCAGGCATCCCCCCTTCCCCCAAACGGATATTTTTTATGTGAACACTTAGGTGTATTCACGGTAAAAGATAAATGGGTCATGAATGTGACAGTTGCAGGTGGTACCTCAAGTGGCATTGCCATGGTGGTAGAGCTCCAAACAGTCTTCCCTGGTTTACAGAGTACTTCCATATCTGGGAAATTGTGTGTATATTTAGTCTTGCATTTTGCACAGGATTTAAGTCCCTAAGTATCTATACAAATGTAAATTATGTATATAGGTCCTTACATACAATCTAAACCACTGTGTATTGAAATGGGAAATGTGTGTTTACCTGTAGAACAGAGTCTGGCTCCTTGGGTTGCTGACAGCTGTCAGGAGGGAAGCTCTGTGGCCTGTTGGTGCATCCTGCAGCCCAGCTCTTCCAGCTTCCAAGAGCAGAGTAGACACCAGAAATCCCGGGGATGGCTCAGGGTTTTGTATGTAGGCATAAATAACTGTAGATGTGGGGTTCATTGTGTGCATGTCTGCAGACAGCCCAAAGAGGAGCAGAATGTGGAACGCATGGGTCTTCATGTCCAGGACCCCTAGCATCCTTACCCTGGCCATTGTCCTCCATCCCCATCACTGAGGGTGCCCCTGGGAGGCAGCAGCACTTCTTAAAACCATTGGGCAAGACAGGGTGGTGTTGGGCAGGTCTAGGCAGTGCTGATAAGGCACCTGTGGGTTCCTTTCTGCTTTTAGTAACAGACAAGGGTGGGTGTGTTCAGTAGTCTCAAGAAATAATACAGAGAGATCCCACGTGCCGTTCATCCAGTTTCCCCCAGTGGTAACATGTTGAAAAACTATAGCACAGTATCACAAAGGATGTTGATAGTCAAACGTCCATCACCACTGAGATCCCTCCCACAATCCTTCTGTAGCCGCACCCACTTCTCTAAACTCTGGTAACCATCAGTCTGTCCTCTGTCTCTGTATTCTAGTTACTTCAAGAATCTTACGTAGATAAGAGTCATACAGTACATAACCTTTTGAGACTGGCTTTTTTAAACTAGGCATAGAGGGTTGTTTTTTTTTTCTTTATGTTTCTTTAATGTTTTGTAAATTTATTTTTGAGAGAGAGAGAGACCGTGTGATCAGGGGAGGGTCAGAGAGAGAGGGAGACACAGAATCCGAAGACAGGCTCCAGGCTCTGAGCTAGCTGTCCACACAGAGCCTGACGCGGGGCTCGAACCCACAAACCGTGAGATCATGACCTGAGCCAAAGTCAGACGCTCAACCGACTGAGCCACCCAGGCGCCCCCCCCCCCCATAGAGTTTATTTTGAAAGATATGAGAGGGTGGTATTCAAAGTTTTGAAACTATAGAAGGGGACAGAACACTACAGATAATTTATATGCTCTCAGCCTATGAGAGTGCCCAGTTTTCCAGGTCTTTGCCAGTTGAATGAATGACATGGTAACTTAGGTTAATCTCCATTTGCTAGGGAATTTTGAACGTGTGAGTTAATGGAAGATCCCTTTAAATAGGGTCGGTGACTGTTGGAATGCTTTTCTTAACCCTGGGTTTGGAAGGAGTGTCTTAGCTTTGGCACAAGCAGCGGGACCCATGTCCCTCTTTCCTTTTTTCTTTTTTTCCCTTTTGTATTTCATGCATTCCACCTTGAAGCTTGAGTGAGTTGCTCTGTATAAGAGATTCGGACTGGAATGGCTGTGCTAGGCTGTGTGTTTTGCTCTGTTCTGCTGTGCACTTTCTTCTCTGAAGAGAAGGTCTAATGTATTTGTCCTTCCAAATTTTAGCTTTTTGGAGCTGCATTGGCATACACTTTTCTGGACTTGAGACAGTCTCCATGAGTGGCTCTCGTATGTTTTGCTGGTTTATTTGGTTTGGTTTTTGTGCTTTGTTTTTTCAAAGACCCCTTTTGAAGATTCTCCCTTCTTGCTTCTCTGGACCTCCTAGAGGTCCTCTGCGCGTAGCCGAGACCTGCCTTCCCTGCTGACCTCTGAGACCAGCATCCTGCTTGTCTGAGAGACCTGAATGTGCTTACTGTTTTGAAATCATGACTGTTAGTTCATTTTGTAAATAAACGATGAAAATTGGCTTGGTCACAAATATCTGAGGCTTGTTAAGTGATGTAGTTTTCATTTATTTAAAAGTCATCCCCTATATTCCCTTCAAATATATCCATTTTGGGGTTGAATGTTTGGTTGTGGTGCTGGGTACCTCACTGTCCTTGATCTGTTTCTGTTGTCCAGGAGGAATACAGAAATTCCATGCCTGCATCCAGTTTTCAACAGCAGAAGCTGCGCGTCTGTGAGGTCTGTTCAGCCTACCTTGGTCTCCACGACAATGACCGTCGCCTTGCAGACCACTTCGGGGGCAAGTTACACTTGGGGTTCATTCAGATCCGAGAGAAGCTTGATCAGTTGAGGGTACGTTAATGTGTTGTGTGTCTGGAGAAATCCAAGAAGTTTTGTGACTGTCCTCATATTTCTTGATTTATCTAGAAAACCTTGTGTTTTGATCCTCTCTCAAGAACGTGCTTTGAGTTTTATAGTATAATACTCTCATTTCATCAGTCCGTTCATACAAGAGATCTAAGGTCTTAGAATCCAGAGGGACCTTGGGTATTTATTTAGTCTGCACTTGTTTACAGAAAACAAACAGAGTCTTGTCCCCAGGTATAGACCGGTCTTGCCCACTTCTGAAGTAACTTCTGGTTGGAGATGCTCGTTTTTCAACTTGGGCAGAGGTGGATGTGTGGAGAGTGGTTAGGCTACACAGAAGAGCACACTTCCTGGCCTCTGAGCCTTCTCTGAAGGATGAGAATGTGCTGGGGCGTGGATAGTGCTGCTCCACCACTCTTCCTCGAGGCTCCTCATTTCCCTAGGTTAGGCTCTAAAACATACCATGGGTGCAGAGCATTCAGAAGGAAGAGTGAAGATGTTTTAGATACTTTGAACTGTTTATCAGACTGGTAGCGTCCTCCCTGCTGCATCTGGGGACCGTGGGGATGGGATACCGGGAACTATGAAGGCCTTCCCTCCAGACACATGAAATTCGGTCGAAGGACAGACACATGGCACCTGACTGGGACCCTGTGGCCATCAGGATGGAGGGCCTTGTGTGTCCCCAGAAGGAGCAGGGGGCAGAGCTCTGCCCCTGAGGAGGGGTTGCCAGCAGGTAAGGCGTGAACTCCACGCTGGGGGTGGAGCTGGGGTGCCAGCCACGTTTAGCTTTGTGCTTAGAATTTTGAAAAGTGATACACTTCATCACACGTTTTTTAAAAATATTTATGTTAATTTATTATTGAGACAGAAACAGAGCACGAGTGGGGGAGGGGCAGAGAGAGAGGGAGACACACACAGGATCCGAAGCAGGCTCCAGGCTCTGAGCTGTCAGCACAGAGCCCGATGCGGGGCTCGAACCCACGAACCGTGAGATCATGACCTGAGCCGAAGTCAGATGCTTAATCGACTGAGCCACCCAGGCGTCCCTCATCACACATTTTTAAGTAGGAATTTTTTGCCTTACAAGTTTATGGATATGAAAGATGTAAAAATATTTTCTGTGTAGCCAATAGAATGTAGAACTTTTTTTAATGTTTGTTTATTTTTGAAAAACAGTGTGAGCGGGGGAGGGACAGAGACAGAATCTGAAGCAGGTTCTAGGCTCTGAGCTGTCAGCACAGAGCCGGACACGGGGCACGAACTCACGAATTGTGAGATCATGACCTGAGCCGAAGTCAGATGCCTAACTGACTGAGCCACCCAGGTGCCCCGCAAATAGATGTCCACTACCGTGCCTGCTAAAAGTGTACTTCTTAGTACTTGGAAATAGTACTTTCCTTTAAATTATATATCTCCTTTTTTTCCTTTAAATTATGTATCTAGGGGCGCCTGGGTGGCTCAGTCGGTTAAGTGGCCGACTTTGGCTCAGGTCATGATCTCACGGTTCGTGGGTTTGAGCCCCACATTGGTCTCTGTGCTGACAGCTCAGAGCCTGAAGCCTGCTTCTGAGTCTGTGTCTCCTTCTCTCTCTGCCCCTCCCCTGCTCACTCTCTGTCTCTCAAAAATAAATAAGTAATAAATAAATAAATAAATAATATTTCTATTTCCTATCACCCCATAATTTTGTCCTGGTATTTTTTCCCTTAAGTTTATTTATTTATTTATTTATTTATTTATTTATTTTGAATGTGAGCAGGGGAGGGACAGAGAGAGAGAGAGAGGGAGGGAGAGAGAGAGAAAGAATCCCAAGCAGGCTTTACACTCAGCACAGAGCCCCACATGAGGCTCAGTCTCCCCAACCATGACATCAAGACCTGAGCCAGAATCAAGAGTCAGACGCTTAACTGGCTGAGCCACCCAGGTGCCCCTGTACTGGTATTTTTTAATATCTGAAAGCCTTTTGTTTTTTTCTTAACACATATTTCTCCAACAGAGATGAGGATATATTGAAATCTCCTCCCTCAAAAAAACCTTAAGAACTTAAGTATTAACTTGATCTACAAAGCATATTTTATCATTGAAGTTACAAGTGGCATGTAGTTGACCAAAACAATACAAATGTATTTTGATAATCGCTGTTAAACTGACAACAGAAAACATATTTGGAAGTGCACCTCCTAACAGTAGGGAGGGTGAGAGTTCTGGGCCCTATTCAGAGATGGCTTCCCTTACGGTGGTCCCAGAGGTGCTCACACCTCCATGCCACATACCAAGGGCAAGAGCAAGGCAAGGCCTTCTTTGTTAGGGGTGGAAGGACAGTGTCTAGGAATTAGGGAGGTTTGGAAAGGAGTTAGTACCAGATTGGGGAAGATTGTGCATGGGGCTAATACTCCCATCCTTAACTTTAACCGTAACCTGTCCATCCTTGTGTGCCTGCTCAGGTGCAGGACAAGTGAAGCCAGGGGTGGAGGGCCGGAGGCACCACACAAGAAGGCTCTCGTGCCTTGGGAGTGCTTTGAGGAGGACAGCTGGCTCCTCTCCCTCTCTCCCTTGATACGCCTCTCATCCAGTGTCTGGCTCTAGTCTGCACCAAGGTGTGGGACCATCCTTCGTCCCATCATGAGCACAAAAACACTGGTGGCCCTTTGTCTTCCTGCCTCTCCTCTACTCCCCTCAGGGCTTCGTTCCGCTCAACAGAGAGGTGGGGGCACCGAGAGGCTTTAGGTTGATAGTGGGGACAGGAGTATGCAGACTGGACCCAGGGCTTTGAGCTAAGCTTTGTCGATAGTGTTCCAGTAGTGAAGTTTCTCAGGGCCTGCGCCTGTCTGTGCATCTTCTTTTTTCCGTGTTCACCGGTCAAGCCTAATGGGCCAAGTATTGAGCCTGGTGTTGAAAGCTAGTTGTGGAGGGTTCATGGTCTACGTCCCTTGGCCTACTGTCCGCATGGGGCTGGGTCTAAAGCCAGTGTAGCACACAGCACCCCAGGGACAGGCAGCAGGTTATGTTTGGTTAGAGACGTGTTCTTTTTTACCATAAAGTTTTTGGAGTCTCCTTTGGGTAAAAAACTAACTTTTCTGGGTTGATGTGAAGCAAAAGATAAATTTCTTTGACTTAGAATGGTAGCATCTCTTAGAATATGCAATGTGTCACTGAATTTGTAAGATATAATGATAAAAGCATTATTTTCACATATTTCCCATTAAGAAATTTGTTTTTGTGTTATAATTTTACTGCCTTTCGTAGCATTTTTTTAAAATTTTTTAATGTTTATTTATTTTTGGTAGACAGAACACAAGCAGGAGAGAAGAGAGAGAGGGAGACACAAAATCTGAAGTAGGCTCCAGGCTCTGAGCTGCCAGCACAGAGCCCGATGTGGGGCTGGAACCCACAAACAGTGAGACCATGCCCTGAGTCGAAGTCGGATGCTTAACCGACTGAGCCACCCAGGCACCCCCCCCCATTAAGAAGTTTTAACGGTGATTGTGTTCCTGTTTCTTTCAAGATTTCTAAATTATCAATATTGAGATCACGTAAAAGTGCTTTGTTAAATAACATTCATACTCTAGTTGGTATAACTTGCTCTTCTCTGATTTTCCAATTTCTTGTTTATTTAGAAAACTGTGGCTGAAAAGCAGGAGAAGAGGAATCAGGATCGACTGAGGAGGAGAGAGGAGAGGGAGCGGGAGGAGCGGCTGAGCAGGAGGTGAGTCCACGGCAGATCCACGCCTATGGAGACCCTGTTCCTTCCCAGGCTGGCTCATAGCAGTTGAGGTCAGCTACGCACCTCAGTGGCCCTTCAAAGAAAAACAAGCAAGCCTGCAACATGTCCAAGAGAGCAGGGCATGGGCTGGCCCAGTAGGAGGCTTGCGGTGTGGACACAGCCACCCTGAGCTGCGGAAGCAGCTGTGACAGTCTGATTTGTACCTGGAGAGGTGTGGGGGAGGGCTGAGCAGTGGAAGTGGGGGAGTGACCTGCCGTGCCCCCACGAGGTCAGGGCTGACCAGTCAGGCAGGAGCAGCGACTTCGTGGAGCTGGAGCATGTTCTGTCACACATCCATACTCGCCCTCGGAGAATCCACCAAAGGGCCTTAGGGCTGAGTAGACTACAGCGTTGACTGAGGGTTGTGGGTCCAGTGGACGAGGGGCAGAAGCAGCGAGAACTGTGGGGAGCTACCTAGGAGAGCCAGGCGAAGGAGCTGCCGGCTGACAGGTGCGAGTGGGAAGGGTGTGGGTGTGCGGGGACAGAGCTGATAAGGTTTGCTGCTGCAAGGTGGTGAGACAAGTAGAGGGGGGGTGAAGCTGGCCTCGGTGGTTTCTGGCCTGGAGAAGAGTGGGGGCAGTGTATTGGGGTGAGGGGGTGCTGTGGGGAATAGAGCTTGGCTTTGACCATACTCACTTTGAGATGCTTAGGAGACATCTGGTCAGAGTTCAGGGAAGAGGCCAGAGGCAGGACCACACTCTCATGGGGCACAGGTCACTGTCCTTGAAAGGCCCAGATGCTGGGATTCCTGGAGGAATTTCTTAGGATGTAATTCAGAAGGGACAGATAATGTTGATAGTATTTTTTGTGTTTCCTTTCATTATTTTAATCATCTAACAGACTGTGATTGTAAAGAGACACAAAGAGTATAAAAATGTATTAAGCGAAACATGTAAGTCCCTTTTTACCCGAAAGTGACCACTCCTGTGGTGTGGTGTGTCTGTGTGCATGGGTGCCTGTGGGACCCTTGCCTCATCTCTGAGACTTCCCGCAGCAGAAGTGCTCCTGACACATGCACAGCGCCCTTACAGTGATGTGGCATAGTTAGCGAACTATTCTCTTTTCCTCCCCCACCTTCATAATTTTTGTACATCCCCACCCCCTGCCCCTGGCAGCCACCAATCTGATCTCTGTTATCTGTGAGTTTGGGAGTTTTTTTTGGGTTCCACAGATAAGTGAGGTCATACAGTATTTGTCTCTTTCCGTCTGGCTTCTGTTACCCAGCGTCATGCCTTCACGGTCCGTCCATGTTGTCCCACAGGCAGCATTCCCTCCTCCTTTGTGGCTGAGTAGTGTTTCATTGTGTGTTTACTTCTTTATCCATTCATCTGTTGATTGACACTTAAGTTGTCTCGATGTCTTAGGCCTTGTAAATAACAATGTGATGAACATAGAGGCTCAGAGGTCTTTCCAAGATAGTGATTTCGTTTTCTTTGTTGCTGGTTTTGAGAGAGTGAGCGAGCAGAGGGGAAGGGCAGAGGAAGAGAGAGAGAGAGAATCTGAAGCGCCGCACAGAGCCCAACACGGGGCTTAATCCCACACCCCTGGAATCGTGACCTGAACTGAAATCAAGCACTGACTGAGCCACCCAGGCACCCCTCATTTTCTTTGGATAAATAACTCAAATGTGGGATTGTGGGAGCATAGGGTAGTTCTCTTTTTCAGTTTTTGAGGAACCCCCATGCTGTCTTCCACACTGGCTGCACCAGTTTACATTCCCACGAGCAGTACATGAGGGTTCCCTTTTGTGCATGTCCTCACCGACACTTGTTTCTAGTTTTGTCTTTTCGTCTTGTTTTATTCAGTCATTGCTGCTTCTCTTTTGGGTGAGTATTGCTTTTCTTTCTAATAGGTGTGAGGCGATACTTGATTGTGGATTTGATTTTCATTTCCCTGGTGATGAGTGATGTTGAACACCTTTTCGTGTACCTGTTGGCCACCTGTATGTCCTCTGAAAAAATGTCTTTTCAGATCCTCTTCCCGTTTTTTAGTGGAGTTTTTTTTTTGTGGAGCTGCAGGCAGTCCTTTATATATTTGCATATTAACCCCTTGTCCAGTACGTGGCCTGCACCTGGTTTCTCCCACTGCCAGGAGGCCTTTCATCGGAGTTTGATGCAGCCCCACGTGTGGTTTGCTTTGTTGCTTGTCCTTTTTAATTTTGATTTTTGATGATGAAGTTTTTATAAAACTATTTTTGAATGAATACTCTAGTGATCACGTTTATATATATGTTTAAGTGCTTTGTAAATTCCCTAGAATTTCTAGGACAAAGGAATATATGAATATTAGTAGATGTTGGAAAAAGTCCTTGCCAAGCAGCTTTATCAGATCATCCTCCAGACATATGTATGAGCATATGTCACTTTCTCCTCGGCACATTTTGGTGGCGATCTTGTTAATTTTTGCTGGAGAAGAGGCTGTAAAACAAGACCCCGTTGTAACGTGCATTTCTTGGATTGCCGGTTCTATAGTATTTCCAAAGGGGATCGCGTGACCCTCACCTAGCAATGAACTAGCATCAGGAACTTGAGGCTTTGCTTTATTTGGTGTCCTTTGGTGACTTTAGATCCTGCCCAGCCCTGCATCTGTTATGTGACAGTCTGCATAGCTGTGTGAGTATCCACTGCAAAGACTTGGCAGAGGCCGTTGTTGAACTCAGAGTTTGTTGAACTCAGAGTGTAGCATGTGACCCTCGGGGTAGGGGCTGGCCTCATGCTGTGAGCTTGACACTTGGAGCTATGGGCTTGAGAGCTAGAAAATAACAGGACTCTGTGAGAAGCTGACGCTCCTTCACTTTGTAGACTAGGGGTCCCTCTCCTCCTGTATGAGGACTGGGGCACTTTGGGGGAAATTGTTCATCTTTCTTTTCTCCAATTTAGGTCTGGATCAAGAACCAGAGATCGCAGGAGGTAGGTTTCCAGATCCATTAACCAGTTATCAGTCAACTGTCGTCATTACCTGGTGGGCAGGGCTGGTTGGGTGACACACTCGAACCTTGTCTATCTTTGTCAGGTTGGTTGGGGCTTAGTGCAGCAGAGGGACCCCCTGTCGGTTTGAGAAGTCCAGACGGTCCTGCCGAGGCCTGGGGGCAGTGAGTGTTTCCTGGCAAGATGTTTTCAGGAAGCGTCAGTGGGAGGATTGATTGGGCCATAATTCTCTTTGACCAGAGATTAATTGATGGGACTCCTGTGAACCCCAGTTGTATTTTTGTAGGCAGGAAGAGGCGGTGCCAGAGAAGCATCAGGTAGTGTGTGCTGAGCGAGAAGGGCTGTTGGGATGGGGCCATCGTGGCCTTCAGAGCTGTCTGGTTGTCTGCTGCAGGTCGCGCTCCCGGGACCGGCGTCGGAGGAGGTCAAGATCTACCTCTAGGGAGCGACGAAAGTCATCCCGGTCCCGGTCCCGAGACAGACACCGGCGCCACCGCAGCCGTTCCCGGAGTCACAGCCGGGGCCACCGCCGGGCTTCCAGGGACCGGAGTGCGAAATACAAGTAACTACTCTGACTCCTTCAGTAGCTGCAACCCGGAGTGAGCCCCTTCTCTTTGTGTTCCCAGGGTCTGCTGGGGGTCTGTCATCGGGGCCTGTTGGCCACACCCGGTAGGGATGGGTCTGAGGCTTTTGCTCAGGAGCCTAGCCGGGCATCTGTGGGACTGAGTGGGGGAGTCTTGACGAATTGCAAATGGGGCCCGGGGCCCAGGGCCCAGGGAGCTCTGAGCAGAGAGCAGCAGGTAGATTGAGGTCCGGGACAGTTGCAAGGCTGTGGAGGTGGTTACATGAGTATGGCTCCCTCTTGTGACCCACTGCACACTTAGTGTCACCTCCATACACAGACACATAGAGCCCCTGCGATTTGTGTTCTGACCAGGCACTACTTGCCTCTCTTTTCTTGTTTTGTTTTATTGTTGTTGTTTTTGTTTGTTTAAGGAAAAACAAATTAAGTTTATTCGTTTTTTTTAAGTTTATTCTAGAAAGAGAGAGAGAGTGTGCATGTGTACACATGCAAGTACTGAAGGGGCAAAAGGGAGAGAGAGAATCCCAAGCAGGCTGTGCACTGTGAGTGCAGAGCCCAATGCGGGGCTTGAACTCCTGAACCACAAGATCATGACCTGAGCAAAGTCAGACGCTTGACTGACTGAGCCATCCAGGCGCCCCAAGGAGAAACAAAGTAAAAAACATTCATACTCACACTTGGAGATAAGCACTGTGTGTGCTTGATTATAGCCTTTTTTTCCATCGTGTTTACCTAACGGATCATATTCCTTCGTTGACGTTATAACAAAAACTTACCCTATTAGGGGAAACTTTGGCAAATGTTACTTTTTCGTGGCCACCTAACACTCCCTTGTAGTGACTTGGACACTAAACAGCTGCCCTCTGGCCTTCTGCAGGCCTCCCCGGGTGTGCTGGGCCTTGGCCTTCCCTAACCTGGTGTTGAGAATCCAAGTTGTCAACGCTGCAGGAGCCAGCCAGCAGGGAGATGCCAGCCTCCTCTGAGACTCTGATTCTCTTTTCCCAGGTTCTCCAGAGAGCGGGCGGCGAGGGAGGAGTCTTGGGAGCACGGGCGTGGCGAGCGAGGGGCCGCTGACTGGAGGCTGGAGAGCTCCAATGGGAAGACAGCTTCTCGGAGGTCGGAGGAGAAGGAGGCTGGCGAGATCTAACCCTACATCTGGGCCTGTAAATAGTCTGTTAAACGTTCGACACAGCCTAAAGTTACCCTTTATATTTGCTGAATACAACTCATCTTTTGTAGTTTACAATTTCTATTGTTTTGGAGCTAGCTGTGAGTTTCTAGAGATGTACAGAGTTGCTCCTGTGTTCTGGGGTTATGTTGAGTAGGAATAAATAAATCTGACAGACGGCCTCCTTACTGCTGCGGCAGGGTCTCTGCTGTCCCTCTTGTGCTCTGGAGACTTCACTGTGGCCTTCCACAGGTGATGACACACTGGATGTCCTCAGTGAGCTTTACTCACCCTCAGAAATTGTGACCTACTGTTAGGCAGCCCTTCGAGTGTTGGCATCTGACATGCCTGCTGCCCTGACCAGCCGGAGCAAGGTGTGCAGAGCTGCCCAGCCCTGGCCCGCCCCTCAGTGCAGACCACAGCAGGCTCCGCCAGGGCCAAGGGAGGTGCCCCATTCTGCATCCACTTCCTTAGGAAGGACTGCCAGTCCAGTGTGCTGTTCGTGTAGCCTCAGCCCAGCTTCACGGGACCACAGTGCAGTTCCCCCTTCCGGAGTTACTTACAGACAAAGAAAGGGCTTTGGACAACATCCACATGGCAGCCACGAGGTCCTCAGAGGCGGGGGTTACTGATTTGGGGTCAGGGTATAGTTTGACTCACACTAAGGAGAGGCTAGTGGTGTTTCTCATGCTCCCAGCTGGTCTGTCACACGTACTAAGAGACCAGAATTAGCCCATCAACCCCTTGGGTTGGCTTATCCTAGGAGGGACCTTCTGATGGCCAAGGTGTGAAAACCATCATACCCACTCCCTCAGTACAAAGGTTGGCTCAGTGGGCACGTGGTCACTGGGCCTGGATCTTGTGCCACCAGCACCGTTAAGTGACTTGGTAGTTGTCCTATAGACTCTGCTATTGCAGTCTATCCCCTTCTAAGAAGACGCGCGGGTTGGTGGGTGCTCTTGCAGCATAGGTTTTCCCCGGCCCACTGTCTCCACAGTGTCAGTGTATGGTGTCCCTGCAGTGTCCTTTCTGGGGCCCAGGCTAAGCCAGGAAGAAGGGCCCTTGCTGGAACATACGGTGGCAGGCTGCCAGGAAGCAAGGGGTAAAAATCTGCTTGGTAGGTGGCGTAGACACCAAGCTGGATGGGTGGTGGGGGTGCATCCTCTCAGGTTTGGTAAGTAGACGCAGATTCTCTAGGAGGGGAAGGGCAAAGGGAGTGAGGGCTGGAGTCCTGGGTGTCTGACTGCTCTGCAGTCCAGTGTGTGGAATGCAGAGAATGGTCCGAAGCAGGCAGAGGACACCCTAGCCCAGCCAGCACAAGGGTGTGCTGCTGGGAGCCAGAGTGTCCGAAGGACCTCGCCTCTCCACCCCTCGTCTCCTGGAGGGGGAGGCTTGATGAACAACCAACCAACTGCAGAACCATAGTAAAATTTACCATTTCAACCTTTTCATTTCTAATGTTTATTTTTGAGAGCATGAGCAGGGGAGGGGCAGAGAGAGAGGGAAACACAGAATCTGAAGCAGGCTCAGGCTCTGAGCTGTCAGCACAGAGCCCAACTTGGAGTTCGAACTCAGGAACTGCGAGATCATGACCTGAGCCGATGTTGGACGCTTAACCTGTGTCCTGTGTTCCGGGTGGGTGGAGAGGAGGAGGTGATCTTGATGGAGGCCACGCACGACACTCCCAGAGCTCCACAGCTCAGCACAGGTGGGTTTCAGCACAGGGGAGCTCCCAGTCTGGGGGATGTGGAGAGTGCCTAGAGGAAGTCGCCCATAAATCATGAGGTGGCTGGGACCAGAGTTTGCCACCCCACCTTGAGTCCTTGCTAAGAATTCAAAAATGTGGGAAATACTTGTTTATGGAGAAGCAGGGATGCAGGTCAGGAGGTCGTTGCAGATTTGGGTTGGGGAGATTTGGGTGGGTCAGGCCATCAGGTGCAGGTCTTCCAGGACCCCACGGTCATGGTGGACGCCATATTCCTTGGGTACACCTCAAGGCTGTGTGGTTCCCTCAGCCTCTCCCAGTTGCTGTTCTTGAGGATTCCCCCGCCACACACCCGCACGCGCACGCACGCGCACACACACACACACACACACACACACACGTGTCCATTGGGGGAAGACAGTGACCAGTGCCTAGTGTGTGTTTTGGTACCTTCTAACTGCGTAGAGGTCTGGGGCTGCCTTCCAAACTCAACAATGGACGTCTCTAGCCAGGCCCAGGACTACCATTTGGTGAGGGGAGGGCTGGAGGGAATCTGCTGGCCTTGTTGCCTGTGTGGGAGCCCATAGGATCCACAGCAGGGCCCAACCTTGGGGAGCACCCACCTTGGGGTTCCCTGACAGGTCCCGTGGATATGTGGACATCCTCCCTTAGGATAATGAGGTACACTTGGCTGGGCCTGGGAGCTGGGAGAGCTTTCCTGGGCAAGGTGATGCCTAGCTCTGATTGGAGCAAGTGGGAGAGGGGATGTGTACCACAGTGCCTTGGAAGGAACCCTTACCTAGGAATGGGATGGCGGCCACAGTGAGGTTCGGGAGGCACATTTCTGCTCTGGAAAGACTGGGACCGTTGAGTGGTTCTTAGACTGTATCAGGTACCTTGAAACAGGTTGCTGCCTTGCCTTCCCACCCTGGTTTTCTGGGGAGGGACCCCAGAAAGAATGTACTTTTATTATTTTGTAGGTAGATATTTTTATTAGTTAAACTTAACCTAAATTCAACATTTTAACCACTTGAAAGTGTACAGTATAGTGGTTTATAACATATTCACAATGTTATGCTATCTAGTTTACCACTGTGTAGTGGCAGAACATTTTCATCACCCCAAAAGGAAACCCAGTTACCAGTTAGCAGTCACTCTCGCTGACCCAGCCCTAGACCATTACTAATCTGCTTGCTGTCTCTGTCGATGAACCTATTGTGAACATTTTCTGTAAGTGTGTGACCTGCTTTTACTGAGCATAGTGTTTTGCAAGATTTATCTGCACCGTACCGCAGATGTAAGCCCCACGAGCTGGAGTCGGGGGCAGCAGGGTGTTGGGGGCCCGGAGTGGCGCCAGCTTCAAGCCTGAATGACATGTCTGGGATGTGAAGTGAGATGTTGTCTGACTCAAAGCACGCCCCCTGCTCTTGCCCTGAGGGCACACACCAAAGGTAATGCTTGGACTTTAGAAAAGAGGGGTTGAGGAGTAATGTCCTCAGTTGATGGCACAATTACATCCTTTTCTGTCCCCTGCACAGTCCCTATGCCAGCACCTCAGACAGTCCCTCCCCCACTTTCCCCACATGCCCTGGGCATTGTCTGGCACATGTGGCTATATGGTGCCATGTCGTCCTGCATGCTGTATCACTGCCGACAAAGCTGATGGCTACTTAATGGACAGGCACGAGGTCTGGTGGGTGGCCATGGTCCCTGACCCAGCCCAAGCAGGAGAAGGACTGACCGTCCCTACAGGAGGAGCGCCAGTGCTACCTGCATAACACACATGAGTCCACAAGGAAGGCTGAGGAGACTCCCTGGGGGTCACTGGATTTCCTGAGCACCTGAAGCTCTCTTGTGCTCTCTGGCCCATTGTTCCTGCCCTTCCCTCTTTCCCTCCCTGGGACTCAAACAGCTGAGCCTGTGGCCCGGGGCTGCCCTCCCTAAGGCAGCTGTGCAAGGGGCACGCCTGCCACCCGTCTTCATGTCCAGGGGAGGAGCAGTGGTGAGAGCTCATGAGGAAGACTGCCCCCACCCCTGGGCCCAGACGCCTTCTTTTATTTTTATGGAGATATAATTGGTAAATGGTGTTCTATTAATTTCAGTGTACAACATAATGACAACACGTATATATTGCAAAATGATCACCAGGGGAAGTCTGCTTAACATCTGTCATCACAAATTGTTTTCTGGTGGTGAGGACTTCAAAGCTGTACTCTGAGCAGCTTTCAGATATACACTATGGTGTTATTGTATATGTAATAATGTAACAATATGTTGTATGGTGCAGCATTGTATATATAATACTGTATATGTAATTACATAACTGCAGTATTGTATATATAATGCTGTATATGTAACTAATAATATGTAATATAGTGCCATGTTACTGTATATATAATTTGGTATGTATGCTTATGTAATATAGTGCACTATTGTATATATAATACTGTAATTATGTAATATACATACAGTGTTATATGTATAATACTGTATATGTAATGTAACTGTAATATAATATTCTATAAAATACTGTACACAATTACTATAGTGCAGTGTTACTATATATGGAATACTGTATATAATTAGGTAATATATAACATAGTGCAATATTGTATACGTAATACTATACACATAATTATGGAACAATACAGTATAGCATTATATATAATATTGTATATGTAGTTATGTAACATAATATAGTATTATATGTATGTATATATAATAAATGCATGTAAATATGCAATTATACTTAAAATGTAAATATATAACGCTATATTAATTATGTAATACATAATACAGTATGCTTACTGTATGTGGAACACTGTGTATGTAATTATGTAATATTATACAGTGCAGTATTACATATTCCTAGGCCTTTCCTGAGGCTTCCGGAACCTCCTTTGTAGCTCTCTCAAGGTCCAGCAAGCCTCGGACTCAAGACCCGTCAGCTCCTGGCTGGGCACAGCCTCTCTCCCTGCAGAAGAGAACACAAAAGAGTTTAGAGAATAAGAAGCAAGCCCTGCGTGTCCACCTGGGTCAGGAAATGGAACGGTGTCTCAGCACCTGGGAAACCCCCGTCTTTCCTTGGCAGCCTCTCTGTCTTCCCGGAGCACAGCCTCCCGACACATGGCAATCGTTGACACATTCATTATTTCATTGGTTTCTGAAGACCAAGAGTCAAGGCACAGCTCAGCCAAGTTCTCCCTCACAGGCTGCAATCAAGGGGTCTCATCTGGGGCTGTTCTGGAGAAGGGTCTTTGCATGCCCACATGGCTGCTGTCAGCATGTAGCTACTTTCTGGGCATCAACAAGAGACCCACTCTGCAGGGGCACCCACAGCATGGCAGCTTGCTTCAATTTTTTTTTTTTATGTCTTTATTTTATTTTGAGAGAGAGAGACAGAGATGAGCAGGGGAGAGGCAGAGAGAAAGGGAGACACGGAATCAGAAGCATGTTCCAGGCTCTGAATTGTCAGCACAGAGCCCCGGGCTCGAACCCACGAACCGTGAGATCATGACCTGAGCCAAACTCAGACGCTTAACCGACTGAGCCACCCAGGCGCCCCAGCAGCTTGCTTCTTCAAAGCTGGCAAGGGAAAGGGTCTCCAAGCAAGAGAAGCATTATTAATCATGGAAGTGACATCCAGTCCCCTTTCAGAATTCTGTGGGTTAAAAGCAATCCGTAGCATCAACTAACATTGCCACAATTCAAAAAAGAAAAAAGAGACGGAGAAAAAAGGAAGAAAGAAAAAAAACATTTGCCTGTGGAACAGAGAATAGATCAGCTACCGTGGAAAACAGCATGGCAAGGAGTTCCTCAACGAGTTAAACAGAATTCTGTCACCCAGCAGCTGCACTCCTAGATACATAACCAAGAGAATCGAAAGCAGGAACTCAAATATTTGTACACACACGTTTATAGCAGCAGCATTCACAATAGCCAGAAGGTGAGAACAACCCAAATATCCCTCAGTAGTAGCTGAATGGATAAACAGAAGACAAAATGTGGAAAACAGTATGGAGGTTCCTCCAGAACTTAAAAATAGAAATACCATATGATCCAGTAATTCCACTAGCATGTATTTATCCAGAAGAGGTGAAAACACTGATTCAAAGAGATTTCTGCTCCCCTATGTTTTTGCGGCATTATATATAAACAAAATGTGGTCTCTTCATAGAGTGGGATATTATTGAGCCATAAAAAGGAAATCCTGCCGCATACTACAGTTTTCAAGAATGAGCCTTGAAAACATTAAGTGAAAATGAAGCCAGATACAAAAGATCACTTATTGTATGATCCCATGTATAGGAACTGTCTAGAACTGGTAGGTCCGTGCAGACAGTAGACAAGTGATTTTCAGAGGTTCTAGGGGAGGAATGGGAGTAACTGGGGGCGCAGGGCTTTTTTCTGGGGTGATGAAAAGTTTTGTAACTAGGTAGTGGTGTTGGTGGCACGTTATGAATGTGCTAAATGCCACTGAATTGTACACCTTAAAGTGGCTTAGAGGTTAATTTTGTTTTATGTATATCCCACCCTATTAAAAACAGCAAAACTCACATTCAAACAGGTGGAGAGACTTCACAAGGGTATGAATATCAGCAGGTGGGGATCCTGAGGTGCTTTGTATTACTGACACTTTGGGTCTGTGCTTTTTGTCTGCGTCCATGTGTCTGATCTTAATCCTTTATTTGGGTCAGTGAAGTCACGTATGATCAGTAATAGTTAACATATTTGGTTTTGTTGACACCGTCTTATTTCGAGCTTTCCATTCGTCACACCCATTCTCTTTCCATTTTTGCGCCTTTTTGAGGGGATTGTTTTAGAATATTTTTAATTGATTATTTTACTTTTTTTAAACAAATGTTTATTTATTTTTGGGGTGCCTGGGTGGCTCAGTCGGTTAAGCGTCCGACTTGGGCTCAGGTCATGATCTCACAATCCGTGGGTTCGAGCCCCACACCAGGCTCTGTGCTGACAGCACAGAGCCTGGAGCCTGCTTCAGATTCTGTGTTTCCCTTTCTCTCTGCCCCTCCCCCGCTCACTCTCTGTCTCTCTCTCAAAATAAAATAAAGACATTAAAATTTTTTAAATAAAAAGAACTATTTATTTTTTGAGACAGGAGAAAACCAGGGGAGGGGCAGAGAGGAGGAGACAGTACCTGAATCAGGCTTCAGGCTCTGAGCTGTCCGCACAGAGCCCAATGCAGGGCTCGAACTCAGGAACTCTGAAATCATGCCCTGAGCTGAAGTCGGACACTTAACCAATTGAGCCCCAGTTTTTTAGCTTTATTTTTTAAATTTATTTTGAGAGAGAGTGGGGAGGGAGGGGCAAAGAGAGAGGGAGAGAGAAAATCCCAAGCAGGCTCTGCTGTCAGCAAAAAGCCCAGCATGGGACTTGATCTCATAAACTGTGAGTCATGACCTGAGCTGAAACCAAGAACTGGACCTTAACTGAGCCACCCAGGTGCCCCTGGTTTAGAATATTTTAACTTACTACATTTTGTTCTCCATTACTTCGCAAGTCAGACATTCCATTTCTATTCTATGGTTGCTTGAGAATTGACAACATACATGCTTAATATGCTGTGGTAGGCTGGCTGAATATGGCCACCGAAGATCTCTAGGTCCTAATCCCTGGAACCTGTGAATGTGACTTTAAGTGGCAAAAGCCTTTTGAAGATGTGATTAAGAATTTTGAGATGGGGAGGGGCACCTGGGTGGCTCAGTTTGTTAAGTGTCCAACTTCGGCTCAGGTCATGATCTCACACTTTGTGGGTTTGAGTCCCGCGACAGACTCTGCTGACAGCTCAGAGCCTGGAGTCTGCTCAGATTCTGTGTCTCCCTCTCTCTCTGCCCCTCCCCCTCTCATACTCTGTCTCTGTCTCTCAGAAATAAACATTAAAAGAAAAATTTTTTTAAAAAAAATGAATTTTGAGATGGAGAAATTATTCCGGATTATCTAGATGGGCCTAATGTGATCACACAGGTCCTTATTAGAGACGGGCAAGGGGATATTTGACTGCAGAGAATGCCAGATGCTGCTAGCTTTACAGATGGAGGAAGAGGCCAAGAACCAAGGAATGCAATTCTAGGAGCTGGAAAAGCAAGGAAATGGATTTCCCCCCAGAGCTTCCTGAAGGAGGAGCACAACCCATCTGACATGGTGATTCCAGCATAGGGAAACTGATTTTGGAATTCTGCCCTCCCAAACTGTAAGAGAATAAATTTGTGTTGTTGTTTTCAAGGTTATTTTTTGAGAGAGACAGCACAAGCAGGGGAGGAGAAAAGAGAGAGGGAGACAGAATCCGAAGTAGGCTCCTGTCAGCATGGAGCCTGATGCAGGGCTCGAACTCAGGAACTGTGACATCATGACCTGAGCTGAAATCAAGAGTTGGACACTTAATCCACTGAGCGACCCAGGTGCCCCAAAGTTGTGTTGTTTGAAGTCACTAAATTTGTTATGCCAGCAATAGGAAAGTAATACAACTACTGAAATCTAAAGTTAATAAAAACATGTTTCCCTCCCAGATGACATAAGGCCTTAAGAGCACTTGACTGCCATTGAGTCATGATTCAATTCTGACTTTGTTATTACTATCTGGTGTTTTATATCTGTCTAGGTTTTTTTTTCCTTTCTAATCCCATATATGTGATTTTATATACAATCAGTGTTTGTGTTAGCACGTTATTTATTATTCATTCCTTCTTCCATCTCAGGCTTCTCCCCAGTCTCACTGTCCTTCTGCCTGAAGTGCCTCCTTTAGGTAGAGTCAGGATTGGGTGAGGCAGGTGAGGCACCAGGGGCACAAAGCTTAAGGAGGCACTCGTGCTCAGAGTTGTGCAGAGGCTGCAATCTGTAGAATTTGTTCTAACCTATTTTTAAGTAACTACTTCTTTCTAACTGTGTTTTAAGTGTTAAACTTACCCATTGAATTTTTTTTTAATTAAAAAAACTTATTTTAGGGGCACCTGGGTGGCTCAGTTGGTTAAGTGACTAACTTCGGCTCAGGTCATAATCTCATGGTTTGTGAGTTTGAGCCCTGCATCGGGCTCTGTGCTGTCAGAGCAGAGCCTGGTTCAGGTCTTCTGTCTCCCCATCTCTCTGCCCCTCCCCCACTCTCTCATGCACTTTCTCTCTCAAAAACAAACTTTTAAAGACAATGAAATTTAGGGGCACCTTGGTGGCACATTTGGTTGAGCATCCGACTTTGGCTCAGGTCATGATCTCACAGTTCGTGGGTTCAAGCCCCGCATCGGGCTCTGTGCTGACCGCTCAGAGCCTGGAGCCTACTTCGGATTCTGTGTCTACCCCTTGCCCATTCACACTCTGTCTCTCCCTCTCAAAAGTAAACATTAAAAACAAGAATAATAAAATTTCATTTTAGAGTGTGTGCAAGTGGGGGAGAGGTGCAGGGGTGGGGAGGGAGAGAGAGAGGAGAGAGAGAATCCCAAGCAGGCTTCACACACTCAGACTGAAGCCTGATGCAGGGCTCCATCCCACAACTGTGGGATCATGACCTGAGACAAAATCAAGACTCAGACTCTCAACCAATTGAGCCATCCAGGCACCCCTGGATTTTTAATGTTTTTTTTTTTTTTTTGAGAGAGAGAGAGAGAGAGAGAGAGAGAGAGAGAGAGAGAGAACATGAGCCTGGGAGCAACTGGTATAGAAGGAGACACGGAATCTGAAGCAAGCTACAGGCTTCTAGCGGTCAGCACAGAGCCCAATGGTGGGGCTTGAACCCACAAACTGTGAGATCATTACCTGGGCCGAAGTAAGATGCTTAACCGACTGAGCCACCCAGACAACCCCCATGGATTTTTATTTTTGATGACTATATATGCACACAGAGGTTTAATGCAATTCATATCAAAATTCCAGCTTTTTACATGTGCTATGTCATTGTTTTGAATTTTAGTACTTCCTGCAGATATTTCAAATCTCGTCTTTATTATTTTTTTTAACATAGTAGGCATACTTGCAGTTGAATCTGACATCTTCACTGCCTGACCCTCATGGGTCTAATCTGCCGATTTGTGTGTCGTCTGGGTCTCATACATGGTGCCTTATTTCCTTGCATGTGTGGTGACTTTGCTGCTCTTTGCCCTTTTCCTTCTTTCTCTTTCTCTTTCTTTCTCTTTTCTTTCCTTTTCCTTTTTCTTTTCCTTTCCTTTTCTTTCGAGTGTGAGTGCGGGAGAGGGAGACAGCTCTGCGCTGATAGCAGCGAGCCCGATATGGGGCTCAAACTCACAAATCGTGAGATCTTGACTTGAGCCTGTCAGATGCTCAACCAAATGAGCCACCCGGGTGCCCTGCTCTTTGTGGCCTATAGTAAAGTGACCTCATCTAGGAAGGACTTACTTCCTGCTCCCAGGTGCCTGGGACCTATAAGGGAGTCCAGGATCATTGTAAATTAAATCCATAGCCTGAGATTTTGGGAGACCATTCAGGTGATATGAACTTGGGCTACAGAGCCATGGAATGTCGACATGTGATTTCAATTTATCAGGAAAAGCTGTTCCCTTTTCTGCTAACCACCAAGGTATTTTTTTAGGTCCCATGTTTGGGAAAAGGAGAGAGCTGTCCAGCCTTTTGGGGCCCCAAGTTTATGGGGAAGAGTCACCTATGGAGCACATCACCTTATACTGACCCTTTTTTTTTTTTTTTTTTTTTTTTTACCTATGAGGAAGAAAATTCCAACCCAGTTTTGCTAGTTTTGGCAAATACCTCAGGACCCGAGTAGTTTAGGTGCTGTGATAACCTTTCCCTCTGAGTCCTCGCCTTTACTTGGTTTCTAGCCTGAAGGTTCTTTATCCTCTCCTTTGCTGTTTGATGCTTTTAGGACTATTTAATCTTGGTGTCTGGCTCAGTCAATAGAGCATATGACTCTTGATCTCAGAAGTTCAAGCCCCATGTTGGGTATAGAGCTTAAAAAAAAAAAAAGACTTGAAACCATTTGTCCAGTATTTGTAGTTAGTTGTAAATGAAACTGTGGCCTCTTTTCCCAGGTTGGAAATGGCTGCTCAGAGCAGGCAATCTTGCAGCACTGACAGGACCCACAGCCCTGAAGGAAGAGCTGAGTGTATCTGGAGGAAGTATTCCGCTCTCCCCTCCACCCCCAAATAAAGACAGAAAAAATGGGCAAGTAATTTCAGTGCATAAGATAAACTAAAAGTCTACAGATCTACAGAGGAAGGCTTCTGTGAGCTGATCTGATGATGGGTGCCACAGCAGGAGGGTGGGAAAGGACACAAATGAGCAGTTCACACAGAGGAAAGATGGAGCCAACATTCACCTTCACTAGTCAACAAATAAAACGGAGGCTGCCAACCCCTGTGGAGGGTGCAGGCACTCTCCTGCTGGTGAAGATGTAACGAAAGGCAATTTTGGCACTATTATCAAAAAGCCGTAGCAATGGCCATATACGCCAGAAATTCTCCTTCTGTCACAATCCCCCAAGGCAGTAGTCGTTTGAATGTTTCAGCATCAAGTTTAGCTACAAATATTAAAAGCAAGATTTTCTGCAAATTATTTGTAAGAACTAAAAATTTAAATGAAAAATCACTCATACCCCAACCTCCTTTCCTTTTCTGGGACTATGTAAACTGTGGTAACAGTTCCTTCTCTGTCTCTTTGGTCTCAGGCCTGTGGATAACTGCTGCCAACATTCAAGGTATATTGTCAAATTTTCTTATGATTATATCAGTGGAAAAATGGATTTATGCTTTACACGTTGAGCTGCAGCGCCCTCTGATACATGAATGTCTTGGCAGTGTTCAACGTCTGTGCTCATTCTCTGTAATGGCTACACACAGCGTTTCCTTGTGTGACACAATTTATTTAACTTCTCTCCCATTGATGAATGTGGTTGTGCACCACATTTTTTTTCTTATTTAAAAAAAATTCTGCTCTAATACTGCAAAGAACATCACTGTACATACATCTTTATATGTGTGTGCCACTATTTTCTGTAGGACAAATTCCCAGAAAAGCTTAGAGAATTTGTACTTTTTTTTCCCCTTACTGGCTGCTTGGAGTTTATTTTCCACTTGGTGCTAGGCACACGGTTACAGGGAAGGCTTGTGTGTGGCTTGGATAGTAAGGAGTGGGGTTCTCTCAAATTCCTATTTGGTGCTTTCCTATTTTGATATAAAAGAATCCAGGAGCGCCTGGGTGGCTCAGCTGGTTAAGCGGCCAACTTCAGCTCAGGTCATGATCTTGCGGGTTCATGAGTTCGAGCCCTGAATCAGGCTCTGGTCTGACAGCTCAGGGCCCGGAGCCTGCTTCGGATTCTCTGTCTCCCTCTCTCGCTGCCCCTCCCCAGCTCATGCTCTGCCTTTGTCTCTCAAAAATAAATAAATGTTCAAAAATTTCTTTTTAATTAAAAAAATAAACATAAAAAAAAAAAGAATCCAGCTGCTTCTGCTTGCTGGGCCTGCCTAGTTTGCAGAGCACTGGGGCGTGGGGGTTACTGAGCCTACCACGGTGGCCACTCAGGTACTGGGCTGGGGGTTGGCTTGGCCAGGCTGGCCACCAGGCTGCTTCCTTATGGCTTCCAGAGCCACGTCACAGTGATCGTGCTGCTAGAGGTCTCTGGACTCCCAACACTGTAGCCTTGAATGGGACAGTGGACTTCTGGAACAAGAAGCTTGGGGGTACCGGGGTGGTTAGGGATGGCTTCCCCAGGATACTTTGCCCTTCGCAGGAGCTGTTACTGGAAGCGGAACCCAGGCGGCGGTATGAGTCGTGGGTGGCCAGGAGCGAGCCGCGGGAGGGGATGGCGGCTGTGCTGTCGCTCGTGGGCTGGCAGAGACCCCCGCGCAAGATCACAGGTGGCAGGGATAGGGACGATAGGCCACGGAGGCCATTTGCAGAGACCCCTGAAGGCAGCTCCTTGACAGAAGCGCCCTCGGGGTGCACTTTCGGGATTTAAAGAACACAGCCATTGGTGTGCAGAGACTCCTCATGCTAAGTTTTCAGGAAGTCTGAGAGCTGGTTGTTAAACATAACCACTATTACAAATTAAAGCAAAAAATTAGATTATATTAATTTACAAATAAATATATTATGTTAAAAAACAAAGGTAATAAGGGGCGCCTGGGCGGCTCAGTCGGTTAAGCGTCCGACTTTGGCTCAGGTCATGATCTCGTGGTTCGTGGGTTCGAGCCCCGCATCGGACTCTGTGCTGACAGCTCAGGGCCGGGAGCCTACTTCGGATTCTGTGTCTCTTTCTCTCTGCTCCTCCCCCTCTCCTGCTCTGTCACTCTCTCTCAAAATTAAATAAACATTTTAAAAAATGAAATCTTAAAAAAATAAAGGTAATAAATATTGAAAACTAATTACTTTTTTTTCTTTTTTAGGGAGAGAGCAAGCACGAGTGGGGGAGAGGAGGAGAGAAGAGAATCCCAAGAAGGCTCCACGTTTAGTGTGGGGCTGGATCCCACCACACTGGGATCATGGCCTGAGGTGAAATCAAGTTCACCCAACTGAGCCACTCAGGCACCCCTGAAAACTCACTACTTTAATTTAGAACATCTTACTATGTTCTATGCTCTTATTATCTGGGTTCACATCTTTTGTATCTTGTATCTGGACAGTGGAGATACAACACAATGGCATATACTGTGCATCTCTTCCTAATTTTATGTTCAGTGATAGCATATTGATGACTTGAAATCCACCCTGCTGGCAGTATTTACACCATGCAAATTGGCAATTGCTACAAATCAGCCCCCTTGCCCATTTCCCAGGGTGCCAGTTATTAAACATTTACCAGCCCACAAACTGTATACAACTGAATTACCTACCCAAATCTTCTAAGTTACACTTCCACCAGAAGTGGATCTTGCCTTTTTAATATTTTTTCTTTTTAATATTTTTTCATGATTGTCATATTGTTAAGGAGCATTTTAATGTGTACATCTTTGAGGGTCATTGCAAATATCTGTCGGCCGTCAGCACACTGTGAGTTGCCTATTTTTCCTTTGGCTTATTTTTCTCTTGGGTTGACTGGCTTTTTTTTTTTTTTAATGTCTTTATTTTATTTTTTGAGAGAGACAGCGAGTGAGCGGGGGAGGGGCAGAGAGAGAGGGAGACACAGAATCCGAAGCAGGCTCCGGGCTCTGAGCTGTCAGCACAGAGCAGGACGCGGGGCTAGAACCCACAGACCGCGAGATCATGACCTGAGCCAAAGTTGGACACTTAACCGACTGAGCCACCCAGGCGCCCCTGGGTTGACTGGCTTTTAAAGAAGGTGGGGAGAAGAATGTGGAGGACTGTCTTGTATGAGAGGTAAGAATAACACTTTGTCGCAAATATTGTCCTCCCAGTTCCTCTTTCAACTATGCTTATGTTTTCCCCTCCCCATACCAAGGTAGTCTTCTTTTTGTATAGTCCAACGTGTCCACTTTTTCCAGTGTCACCTTGAGGATACCATTTAAGAAAAGTATCTCTCAATGTTCCTGGAAGGACCTGATAGGCTATGTATTAAATGTTAGCTTGTTGCATGTCTGGGTGGGGCTGCCTCTGCCCATGTGTGTGTCTGTGTGCGTCGCATGCTTACTACTGGGTCTGACCCCCGTGTCCTCCACTTGTTCACACAGTTTCCCCATGTGTAGAGTGGGAATTAAAGGAAAAATTGATGTGCTGGACCCACCGGGATACAGAGGAAGATGCAGTAAGTGGTCTATTTTCTAAAGTTTCTGCAATGACCATGATTGATTTTGTGAGGAAAAGTAAAAACCAAAAACAAAAAACAAAAAAACAACAAACAAACAAAAAGCTCTGGCGACCTTCTCCTTGGAAGTGTGGGATCTAGGCAGGGCTCTGGCCAGCCCCCTGATCCCACCTTGTCTGCTACACGACTGGGTGCTGGGGCAGGATCCGCCTCCTCCCACCAGGTCCAGAGTCTGGAGGAGGGGCTTTCCTGCCGGGGTCTCCGGACACCCAAGACCCCCACCCCGCCCCGGCCCCCGCCCTTCCCAACCCGCCCCCGGCCCCCCTCTCCCCCAGCCGCACACCGGTCGGGGTCTAAGCAGGTCCTGCCGGCAGGGGGCGCCGCCCCCTCACGTTCCCAGACATCAGGCGGAGGGGCCCGCGGTTCCAGTTGGGTCGGGGGCCAGGCGGAGGGGCGGGGGCCGGCTCGCCTGCACCTGGAAGGAGTCCGGGCCTCGCCGGCGGAGGATGGCGGCGATCTAAACCTCCCCTCGATCGCCCAGGGCGCCCAGCGGGCAGCGGGAGGAGCGCCCGGGTCTAACGGTGGTGGGGTGCGATCCGGCGTCTCCGAGACCCCCCCACCCCCACCCCACAGACCCGCGCACGCCCCCAGAGAGAACACGCGCGCGCAGGCTGAGGCTTTCTTGCGGGGACTTTACTCGAACTCTGTAATTCGCGGGAGGGGCGGCTAGGGGACGGGGGTCCCTCGACGCCCCTCCCGGAGTTTAGCTGTAGCTGGAGGCCAGCGCCGAGATCACGTGGCTCAGAAACTTGTCCAACGAGGCGTGCAGGGCCGGGCTGAAGTCTCCGGGATAGTGCCGGGCGAGGGTCACCAGCAGGCAGTGGCCCAGGTGCTGCGGAGGGAGGGAGTCGTCCCGCCCGCGACCATGCTTCTCCCACCCTCTTCCTCGGCGGCCGCTGGCCCAGCGCCTGCCTGGTGCTCACCTTGAAGCTGACGGGGTCCACACGCAGCTGGCGCGCGTGCAGGTCGCTCAGAGCCCACAGGGCGGTAGGCAGGTCGTCCAGGTGCGCCACAGCGAGGGTCAGAGCGTCGGCCACCTTCTGGCCGTGGGCCTTGACCTGGGAGGAGCCGTGGCTCAGGTCGAAGTGGGGGAAGTAGGTCTTGGTGGTCGGGAAGGCCTGGAAGGTCCTGCGGGGAGGAATGGCGAGTGAGGTGCGATCCGGAGGTGTGTGGGGGGGTGGGTGCTGGGGGAGGAGAGGCACCACGATTGGCGGGGGGCGGCATCCTCGCCGCGGACTCCAAGGCTGGAGCCGGTGGGGCCCCGGGACCTGTTGCCCGCACCTCTCCAGGGCCTCTGTCGCGTAGACCCCGACGTTGCTCCCCAGCTTCCTCCACAGCGCGCGCACTGCCGCCCTCTCCGCGGGGGACAGCACCATCGTGGATCCCTCGTCGCGCCGCGCGCGCTCCGCTCCGGGTGGACCCGCGCGGCCCGTGTGTCCCCGCGGCCTCCAGGGGGCGCCACGCCGCGCCCGCGCCCCGCCTCTCCTCGTAGAGTAGTCCTGAGCGTTCCCGGGCCCGTAGCTTGGGACCTTCCCTATTGCCGTGAACCCCGCGGCCCCATTTTTGTAGTGTTTATTATATGGAAACGAATAATTTGTTAGTATTATCACTACTATCAGGGGACACTGAATTTTAGCATGGATTTTGACATTGGACGTCAGCTTATTCACCCTCCCTTCCTCCCCAGCCTATTATGGCATCTCTGAGTCTATTTTCGCACTGATTGTATAAAAGGAACGTAAAAATGTCCTCTTCCCAAGGTTGTTGTGAGAATTAAGTGGATAACAACTGTCAAGCTCATAGCATCTGTTCCTTCCAGGATAGTAAACATTTATTAAGTGCCTCCGATGCATCTCAGTGATGATACCTGATACGTATGGGGCACTCATTCAGTGCCAGGCACCACTCTATGAATTAAAAAAAAAAATTGGAAAACTCATATAACATAAAATTTACCATATTAGCCATTTTAAAGTGTACAATTTCAGTGTGTTTAACCACATCCACACAATGCTGTGCAACCACAATTAGCTAGTTCTGGAAATTCATCATCCCAAATGGACACTTTGCCCCCATTAGCAGTCACTCCACAACCCTTCTCCTCCAGTCCCTGTCAACCACCAGTCTGCTCTCTGTCTCTATGGATTCGCCTATTCTGGAGATTTCCTGTGAATGGAATCACACACTATATACTCTTTTGCATCTGGCTTCTTTCACTTAGGATATTTTCCAGGTTTATTTATTCACGTTGTAGCCTGTGTCAGTGCTTCATAGCTTTTATTGGCTGAATAACATTCCACTGTCTGAAGAGACTACACTTTATTTATCCATTCATCCTCTGATGGTCATTTGGGTTGTTTCCACCTTTAGCCGAGGCCCTCATTTGTTCCTAACAATGAAAGAAGGAGACTGCCTCTTACTGAGAGGTCACACTGTGTCACCAGCTATGCTAAAAGTAGCACAAACTAAGGCAGAGACCTGCCATCTCAGTTTCCAAGGATGACTCTTAGAGAAGACAGGACACTGCTGTTATTTGGGGGCTCAGGCCTGGATGACTGCCAGGACCAGACACCTAAGGCACGAGCAGGAGCAGCTTGCTGCGAGGGGAGGAAGCAAGTGGGAGTGCTGGCTCCCAGGCCCTGGCTCTTCTCTGTGCTGCCCTGCAGGGGGAGAGTCGGTGGGCCTCAGGAGTGCCAGCCTCTGGGCATTGCAGTAAAGGCTGAGCTGGGCCCAAAACTGGGGCCTCTGGATCCATGGTGCCCCAGGCCCTCATCATCTGCAGAGTGACTATCCTAGCAGTGTGACCAGGTGAAGGAGATGCCTCCCTCTGGGAAACTGCCTGGCAACTGCGATTGCACTGCTCCCATCTCATCTAGATTGCATGTGTATTTTACAAGCACTTGACGGTGTGAGGGCTCTGAGGACTCTGAGATAACTTCCGGTCTTCCCCCACCACCCACCTCAGGAAGAGCTAGGGTGAGCTCAGACATCCAGGCTGGAGGCCCACCAACTCTCAGCCCAAGTGTGTGCCATAAAATGTAAAGATGGAATATCAGTTCATCATTTGAGCAAATCAGAGCTCAAATGGAAAGGTCTGAAATGAAACGCAGGAAATCGAATGCAGCAGCAAAGCACTCACCCCAGAGAGCGGGTTGGGGGTCAGGCCAAAAATCTGCCCGGGCAGCGGTCCCGCCCCACTTCCCTCCCCTCTCCAAGTCCGAGGGGTCCCTGGTGGGAAGTGAGGACAATCACCCCCAGCCCTGACCCCACAACACCACGCCCAGCGACAAAGAGAACAGAGGCGTACAGAGGCTGCAGCCCACTCAGACTTTTATTCAAAGATCAGGAGGTTCCAGCGCCCACATCACACGAGGGCCCCGGGCCCTCAGGAGGAGCGCCACGGCTTCCTTCAACGGTATTTGGAGGTCAGCACGGTGCTCACGGTGCTGAAGAACTTGTCC
>CM053564.1:38949-96637 GCA_028646485.1 Cryptoprocta ferox | reverse complement strand
TGTGCTCAGGACGGGCCTCCGTGTGCTCACCCCCAGGGTCCCTTTATATACACAGAACCGGGGTGGGGGCCGGGCTGTGGCCATTGGTCTGGAGAGGGGAGAGGGCTGTGGGGGCGGGGTCTCTTATCGGGCCCAGTGAGGATGGGTGGTCACCAGTCCCTGGTGGGACAGCTGGGGTGAGGGGCTATCACTCCACCCTTCCCCTTGGCCTTAGAGGGGGTGTTGGCTGCAGCCTGACCAGAGAGATAGGGGCCCAGCCTGTGTTTGTAGCCCAGCTGTGACCCTCCTCGTCCATTTCAGATTCACAGAATGGGGGAAGCCAGAGCATTAGCTCAACTCACACTGTCCTTGGGCTGGAACAGCCCCCGGTTCTGCCTGCTGCGCTCCTTGGTGGGATCCTGTGGCTAGCCCAGCCTGGCCGCAGGTCAGTCTCCTCTGCCTCTGGCTCTGTGATTCCTGGGTTTCCTCTGAGGAAGCACTGGTTTTGTCCACCTGTTGCTGAGAAGTGATGGACTGACCTCCTCTCAAGAGCTGGGTGAAGTAGCAGATTAACCAAAGAGAATTCTTCTCATCTCATGTGCTATTGGGGATTGCAGTCCTGCTCACCGTATCATCGTGTGACACAATGAGGCAAATAGCCCTTTACACTTTGTTTTAACATAAAACGAAATTGACTTTTTTTTTTTTCAGTATACTGCTCTGTGAATTTTGACATGCGTAAATGCATCCAACTCCCTCCACAATCAGGACATACCACAGCTCTATCACCCCCCCCCCAAAACTCCCACATGCTGGGGGCCTTTGCAATCTCACCCTCCTTCCACCTGAACTCTGACAACCACTATAATTTTGTCTTTTTCAAGAAAAGCATATAATTGACATCTGCAGCATGTTTTCTTTTAGGACTGGCTTCTTTTATGAAGCAAGATACCCTTGATGCCCCTTCATGTTGTTACATTTGCCAGTAGTTCTGTTTATTGCTGAGCTGTGCTCTGCAGTAGGAACCTGTCACAGTTTGTCCACTCATCCTCTCAATGAGGGTGTTCCCACTGGGGCTGTTGCTAACAAAGCTGCTATGAACGTTCTCGTGTGGGTCTTCATGTGAATGCAAGTTTTCCTTTATTGTAATGCTGGATCTGGGAGAAGGATTGTTGGCTCTTGTGCTACGTGTATGTTTCTAAAAACTACTAAGCTTTTCCAGGGTGGCTGTACCATTTTGCATCCCTGTCAGCCATGCAGGAGGTTCTAGTCACCGCGCATCATTGCTGGCATCTTTACACAGTAGTCATTGTGACAGGTGTGTGATGACACGGAGGTGTGGCTACACGTTGCTTTTCCCCCAATAACCAGTGACGTAGAGGGTCTTTTCATGTACTCCTTTGCCATCTGTACGTCTTCTTGGTGAAATATCTGTTCTGATCTTTTGCCCATTTTTACACTGAGTTCTTTCTTTTCTTTTTTTTATGTTTATTTCTTTTTGAGAAGTAAAGAGAGGCAGAGCACAAACAAGGGAGGGGCAGAGAGAGGGAGACACAGAATCAGAAGCAGACTCCAGGCTCTGAGCTGTCAGCACAGAGCCCAACATGGGGCTCAAACCCATGGACCGTGAGATCATGACCTGAGCTGAAGTTGGATGCTCAACCAACTGAGCCACCCAGGTGCTCCGAGTACTTTATTTTCTTACTGGTGAGCTTTGAGATACATTCTGTAGACATCCTGGGTGCAGTCTTTTGTCAGGTGTGCGACTCGCATATATTTCCTCCTAGTGTGTAGCTTGTCACTTCATCCTCTCACTGATGTCATGTGTAGAGCAAAAGTTTTAATTTTGATGAAGTTCAACTTATCAAGTTCTTTTTTAATTCATACTTTTAGTGGCACTCCTGAGAGCACTGTGTCTCACTCCAGGCCACAAAGATTTTATCGATGATTTCTTCTAAAAGTTAATAGTTTATATTTTATATTTAGGTCAGTGATACATTTTGAGATAATTTTTGTGTATGGGTTAGTTTTACATTAGTTTGGGTTAGTTTCTTTTTGTTTTGTTTTGTTTTGCCTCTGAGTTGTTGCCACACCATTTATTGAAAAGACTACATCCCCTACTGGATTGCCTTCTTATAATCCTTTGTGAGAAATAAATTTGCCATATTTTTGCAGGTTTATTACTGGACTCTATTCTGTTCCATTGATCTGTGTCTATCCTTCACTAAAACCATACTATCTTGATTACTGTCGCTTTATGTTGTCTTTTTTAAAAAAGATTTTATTTATTTATTTATTTTTAAGTTTATTTCACTTACTTTGAGAGAGAAAGAGAGAGAGCATGGGAGGGGCAGAGAGAGAGAGAGAGAGAGACAGAGAGACAGAGAGAGACAGAGAATCCCAACCAGGCTCCACTCTGTCAGCATGGAGCCGGATGTGGGGCTTGAACTCATGAACTGTGAGATAGTGACCCAACCAGAAATCAAGAGTCGGCCGCTTAACTAACTGAGCCACCCAGGTGTCCCACCTTGTGTTAAGTCTTAAAATTAGATGCTTTCCAAAGAATGAGAGAAATATTTACAAACCATGTATCTGATGAGGCAATGATTCAAAATATTTTTAAATGTCATACAACAATAAAGAGATAAGTAACTGAAAACTGGGAAAGGATTTTAATAGACATTTCTCTGAGATATACAAAAGAGCATATGAAAAGATGCTCAACATCATTACTCATTAGGGAAAGGCAAGTCAAAACCAAAAACAGGTACCACTTCACACCCACTAGGATCCTATAATCAGAAAGACAAAATACCATGTGCTGGCTAGGATGCGGAATTGGAATCTTTACATGCTGTTGATGAGAATGTAAAATGGCACAGCCACGGTGGAAAACAGGAAGTTCCCCAAAGGGTTGAACAGAGGGTTCCCATATGACCGCACTAACTGTTCCACTCTGAGGTACATACCCAAGAGAAATGAAAAAATGAGATCGCACAAGAACTGCTATATTCATAGCAACATCATTCATAGTAGCCCCAAAGTGCAAACAACCCAAATGTCCCTCAGCTGGTGTGGAATAATCCATACAATTAAATGGTAGTCAGTCATAAAAAGGAATGAAGTACTGATATGTGACCGAACCTTGAAAACACACAAGATGTATGATTCCATTTATATGAAACGTCCAGAACAGTATATCTATAGAGAAAGAAAGTAGATTAAGTAGTTTAGACATGGGGGAGTTGGAGTGTATGGCTGCTAGGGTGTGGGGTGATGAAAACATTCTAAAATTGATTGTGGTAATGGTTGCACAATCCTCTGAATATACTAAAACTGCACATCTCTCCCACTCACAGTCTCTCTCACTCTCTTTCTCTCTCTCTCTCTCTCAAAAAAAAGGGGGCTTTCTGAGTTCTGTCACAGTTACCAGGAATGTCCCTGAAATGGAAATAAGGGCACAAAAGCAGGAGGTGAGGCTGAGGAAGGTGAAGGGGAACGTGGTGTCTGGGGGAATGGCCCGCTGTGGTCATGGGGCCTCTCCACAGGGGCCCCGGGATTCTGCCCAGTACCCACATACGAGGTCTGTTGCAGGCCTCCTTCCTCCAATTTCCCTGACCATGTTGCTGCCCCATTGGGCAGTCTCATGATCCCAGAACTCTGGGGGAAGGCCCAGATTCAGAGGAAACCAGCCTTCTCCAATCACCCCCTTAGGGCCTGGTTCCTGCTAGCAACTTTTGCAAGATCATTTGTTGTTTATTTTTCTGACTACATAGTTAGTATCTTATCATGTAATGAGAACTGGGATCCATGAAAGTAAAGGGAGACCACTAGGACCCAGGCCACAAGGTCCTGGATGCATGCCTTCCAGGCAGCCCTAGCAGGGCTCAGGTGCAGGGCTATCCAGGGCTTGACTGGAGAGAGCAGAGGTCCGAATCCCACACCACCCTCACTGGCTGCATCTCAGTGTCCACATTGGTCTGCCTCGCTGGGCTATTACAGAAGTCAGAGCTCATTGTCACTTCCTGGACAATCCAGCAGCTGGAGGGACCTGAGGGTAGGCTGGCCCTGTTTGGGCCTTTCCACCAGTAACAGGATTGGGAGCAGGTAGTCTCTAAGTGTGGTCCTACCTCAAAGCCCTCACAGTTTCCTGGACAATGATGTGCCCAGGGCCAACGTTTGCTCACATCTTCAAATTCTTCCCTGCTAAACTCAAACTCAACCTCAGCTCAACTCAACTGAACTCAACTCAGCTCAGAATCTTCCCTGCTAACACCCCACACTTCTGTGTCCTCATTTTAAATTTAAATAACTTTGTTTAGTAACCTAATTTTTGAAGAAACTAGATTCGTGGAAACTAAAATTCCACCCAACCTGGGTTCCCTCTGGGCAGGGCCAGGAGGCCTTATCAGTCTTGCCACTTGTTCGGCCCCTGTGGAGCCACCATTGTCTGTCAGAGGGCCAAGGAGGGCTCACAGACCCTATCGCCAACCCACCTTGACCCCTCCACCTTCTCCGCTGCAGTGTTCCTGCCCAGAAAGAATCACCCACTCGTAATAGTCGCTACAATAACCTTGAATTCACACTGCCATGTCCTGAGGTCCAATGGTGACTGATTATCCCTCCTAGCAGTGAGGTGGGGGGTATTCCTACCCCCACCTGAGAGGTTGCAAATGTGGAACTGGGGTTTACAAGGTTAATTATCCTGCCCAGGGCCAGCCAGGGGCTACTCTCAGGGAAGGGTCTGAGAAGGGACCCCATCATGGCCTTCTGCTGAGTGACCAGGATCCTCTGAGCTCAGCCCCAACTACACAAGCTCTGAGTGAGTCCAGGGCTTGGAGTTCAGCCAATTCCAGCAGGTCTCAGCATCCTAGGGCTCTGACTACTATTTAATTGTATGGATTATCCCACACCAGCTGAGGGACATTTGGGTTGTTTGCACTTTGGGGCTACTATGAATGATGTTGCTATGAATATATCAGTTCTTGTGCGATCTCATTTTTTCATTTCTCTTGGGTATGTACCTCAGAGTGGAATAGTTGGTGCGGTCATATGGGAACCCTCTGTTCAAGCCTTTGGGGAACTTCCTGTTTTCCACCGTGGCTGCGCCATTTTACATTCTCATCAACAGCATGTAAAGCTTCCAATTCCACATCCTAGCCAGCACTTGGTATTTTGTTTTTCTGATTATAGGATCCTAGTAGGTGTGAAGTGGTACCTGTTTTTGGTTTTGACATGCCATTCCCTAATGAGTAATGACGTTGAGGAATTTTTCATTAGCTTACTGGCCTTTGTATTCTTTGGAGAAATGTCCTTTCAAATCCTTTGCCCATTTTTCTTTCTTTCTTTTTTTTAAAAAGCTTATTAAATTTTAGTAATATCTACACCCAACATGGGTCTCAAACTCAGGACTCTGAGATCAAGAATCACACACTACCTGCTGATCCAGCCAGGTGCCTCTACGCCCATTTTTCAGTTGGTGGTCTTTATTGTTGAATTGCAAGGTTTTTTTTTTTTTTTTTAATATCCTGGATACAATTCCCTTATATGAATTGCAAATATTTTCTCTCATTCTGTGGGTTCTCTTTTTACTTTCTTTGGTGGTGCCCTTTGAAGCATAAACATTTTTAATTTGATAAGTCCAATTGATTTTTTCTTTAGTCAGTTGCGCATTTTGTGTCTTGTCTAAGAAACCCTTGCCTAGTCCAAGGACAGGGGGGTTTACTCCTATGTTTTCTTGTAAGAGTCTTATACTGTTAGCTGTTATTTAGGTCTGTGGTCCATGTGAGAGATTTTTTTACTTTCTTACTTTAGTACTTCATATGTCTTAAGTCTGAACTTTCTGTCGAAAGCAAGTATTAGAGTGAAGAAACCAACATTTTGGGGCCCTGGGTGGCTCAGTCCCTTGAGCATTCAACTCTTGTTGTCATCTTGGGTGTGGTCTCCCTGTGGTGAGATGAGCCACTCTCAGCCTAGAGCCTCCTTGGGATTCTCTCTCCCTCTGCCCTTCTTCCCCTCACGTGATCTCTCTCTCTCTCTCTCTGTCTTTCAAAATTAACAAATAAGCATAAAAGAAGAAGACGGCAACATTTTGATACAGCTGCCTTGAACCCCAAAGCACACCGCAGCCACTTTCCCGTTCACGCTGGTGGGCGGACCCCTTCTGCTCACAGGACCAACAGGCGGCCTGCAGGGTGCGCCCAGCTTCCCTAGAAGGCCTCGCGCCTGCGCAAAGGTCGCCTGCGCCTGCGCACTCAGCCCCCACTGCGCGCAGGCGCCTTTTGAGCTGTTGTTTGGCCCTTGCTCTGAGGCCTTGCGAGCTTCGGACGACGCGCCTGGTGGTTCGTGAGTTTGGAAGCTTCCGGCGCCCCGCATTTCTGCGGCTTCGGGCCCGTCCCGGGAGCCTCCTCCTCAAGCACCCACACTTGGTCCCAGCCGGTCCTCCTGGGAATCTCCGCCCCGGGCCCCTCCGGCCCCTCCCCCACCCCGGCCCCCCTCCCCGTCCCGGCCCCCCTCCCCGTCCCGGCCGGTCCTCCTGGGAACCTCCGCCCCGGGCCCCCCCGGCCCCTCCCCAACCCCGGCCCCCCTCCCCGTGCCCCCTCCCGGTCTCGGCCCGTTCTCCTCGGAGCCCCCACCCTGTCTCCGCCCACCACAGGATGGGCGACAACACCAGCCCCATCAGCGTGATTCTGGTGAGCTCGGGCAGCAGGGGCAATAAACTGCTGTTCAGGTATCCCTTCCAGAGAAGCCAGGAGCACCCGGCGTCCCAGACAAGTAAGTGAGCGCCGGCAGAGGGCCTGGCGCTCCCGGGCGTGCGCCCGGCGGCAGGATCCGAGGGACGGACGGAGGCGGCTCCCTTCCCTCCCCGCCTGGCACGTTGAAAAAGAAGTCTTTTACTGTTTTCTTTTGCTGATCGTGTAGTCAGTGCCTACTCGTTACAGAGTATTTGAAAAGTACAGAAAAGTAAAACCAGAGAAAAATCACTCCGAATTCAGCATGCCAAAGCCACTGTTGCTAACATTCGTCAGTGCCTCCAGTCTTTTAAGAATATGTAGAAGTTCTGTATGAATGTATTCAACCTGGAACAAACACGAAATTACAGGTACATCTGAAGTTTCCCCAGTTCTGCTCCTTCCCCATCGCAGGGATAAACACTTGCCGTTTTGGCAGTTGTCCCTTCTGTACAGATAGGTATGCAGAGAAAAATAGTGCACTGTTTTGGGAATTTTTTTCCGCACGTAATATATTGTTCTGCAGTCGCTGTTTTTTTTCCATTGAAGCATCTTCCTTGAAGCATTTTCCAGTTTATAAAGAGATCACCCTCACTCATAGAGCTGCACATAAGAACATAATAGACATTTAGGTCACTTGCAATTTTTCACTATCACAATTGTGCAGTTCCTAATTTATATTCTGTTTTAAATGTACTTTAAATTTGTTAACATGGTACACAGTTTTAAAGGTACCAAAGGGTATAGATGATGAAAAGGAAGTTCTTTCCCACCATTGATCCCTAGCCACTCATTCCCCCTTATAGGGGCAGCTGCTGTTACCTTTTTCCTGTGCATTTTTCTGGAACCTTCTGTGTAAATATAAGCATATGCACACATTTTCTTTGTTTTCTTTATTTTTTTTAGCAATCTCTAAGCCCAGTGTTGGGCTGGAACTCAGGGCACTGAGATTGAGAGGCCCGTGTTCTTTGGACTGAGCCAGCCAGGGGTCCCCAGACATTTTAATTTAATTTAATTTAATTTAATTTAATTTTATTTTATTTTTTAAAGTTTATTTTATTTTATTGTGGGGAGAGGGTGGGGCAGAGAGAGGGAGAGTGAGAATCCCAAGCAGGCTCTGCACTGTCATCATGGAGCCTGGTGCGGGGCTCGAGCTCAGGAACCATGAGATGACCTGAGCCGAAATCAAGAGTCGGATGCTTGACTGACTCAGCCACCCAGGTTCCCCTACACGTCGTATTTTCTAAGCAGAAGTGAACACACTATGCACACTTTTTTGCCCTGTTGTTTTCATATTCACTTTACCTCTTGGATTTAGGTTCAGAATGATCAGAATCATGGGATGAACACACTGTGATTTATTCATTTAGTCCCCTGTCGATAGGCTTTTGGCTGATACAAACACTGGGAATGTCTTATCTGTATACATTATCATTTTTCAGAGTATAGGGTCAGTTCCCCGAAGTGGGATGGTTGGATCCAGGGGATAATGAACATATTCATCTTCAGTAGATCAGGTTTTTCCATCTTTGTTAATGGGATGGGTGAAAAGTATCTGAGAGTGGTTTTCATGTGCATTTGTCTCATGACTGAGAGCATGTTTTCCTGTGTTCAGAGCCATTTGAATGTCCTTTGTAGTGAAAGACTTACTCATAACCTTTGCCTAATTTCATCTTGGGTTGATTTTTTCCTTATAGATTCGAGGGGGCTTTTTGTATATTTAGGATAAAAACAGGCCTTTGTGACCAAGCCATACATTCTTAGCCAGTTTGCTTCTCTGTGGTTCTTGCTGCATAGAATTTTTATTTTTACGGAGTCAAGTTTTCAGTCTGTTCTTTTGGAGTTTCTGAGTTTTGTTAAATGTAGAAAGGCGTTCTGTTCTCCGAGATTAACAAAAAGAAACAAGAGACTCTCTTGTTTTCCTGTCTCATATTTATTATCTTTTTGTTTTTAATGTGTTTTTCTTGGTATAAGTTGGACGCTCCTGGTAGGAGCCGGTGTCTTCTGCACACTGGCTGAGTTAGTTGTGTGGGCACCTCCAGGAGCCTTGTGAAGCAGGTGCTGTGATGGGTGGGGAAGGATGTGGGAACGTAGGGCTGCAGAGTGGTTGGTTCAAGAGCCAGCATAATTTTCTCTTCCCCCACTGATTGGTTCTGCTGCCTTTATGATGTACTGAATTCCCTGCTTATTTTTGATCTTTCGTATCTTTCCCAGCGATGGGGGTTCCACACTGATGGATTACTGTAACTTTACACTTTGTTATATTTTCAGATAGGGTTAGTCATTACTTCTCTTTTTCAGCATTATCTTGGCTGTTCTTGCTTTCTGTTCCCCGTGAACATCAGTACTGAATATACTGGGCCCTCCTCCCAGATCATTGGTGGTGTTGTGGGAATCATGTCAGACGTATGGGTTAACTGGAAAGAAATGACATCTTTGTGTTGAGTCCCCCCACTCAACAGCATAACATGCTTTCTTTTCATTCTTGTCTCCCTTGCTAGCATTTCTGATTTCCTCATGGACCTCTGGCTTAATGAGCTTAAAGAAAAGTTTTTTTAAGTGTTTATTTTATTTGAGAGAGACAGTGTGAGAAGGGAAGGGCAGAGAAAGAGGGAGGGAGACACAGAATCTGAAACAGGCTCCAGCCTCTGAGCTGTCAGCACAGAGCCTGATGTGGGGCTCCAACTCACAAACCAGGAGATCATGACCTGAGCCAAAGTCAGACGCTTAACCCACTGAGTCACCCAGGTGCCCTGCCCGTAATGAACTTCTTAAGTTCATCCCAAGTTCTTTTAACTGTACTACTCTGGTAAGGTATGTGAGTGATATTGGTATATGGACATTTAAAAATTGTGTCTTTAGCCTATGCTTTTTCCAGCTTAGTTGTCATATACTGAGAAGGTGTGTGTGTGTGTGTGAGAGAGAGAGAGAGAGAGAGAGGTCTTTTTTTTCTTTTTTAACTAAACACAGCAGTAGCAAAAACATTTCCTATGTTATAATTCCTTGGAAGCCATAACTTTTGAAAAAAAAATTTTTGTTATGGTAAAAAAATATATATATGGGGCGCCTGGGTGGTTCAGTTAGTTAAGCGTCCAACTCTTGATTTTGGCTCAGGTCATGAGCTCAAGGTTCGTGAGATCAAGTCCCACAGTTGGCTCTGCGCTGACCGTGCAGAGCCTGCTTGGGATTCTCTCTCCCTCTCTATGTCCCTCCCCCTGCTCACACTTTCTCTCTCTCTCTCTCTCTCTCTTTCTCAAAATAAATAAATAAACACTTAAAAAAAAGGAGTGGGAAATTAAAATAAAAATATATATACATATTATCAAGTTGCCATTTTAACCATTTTTAAGGTTACCATTTGGTTGCGTTAGTTTCATTCACCATGATTAATTCACTGTGTTGTGCAGCTATCACCATTGTCTCTTTCCAGAATTTTTCATCACCTCAAACTGAAATCAGTAACCATTTAGCAATAACCCGCTTTCCTCTGCCCTCAACCTCTAGTAATCTCTAAACTACTTTCTGTCTCTCTGAGTTTTACCCGTTGTAGGTATTTTCATACAAGTGTAGTATTTGTCCTTTTGTGTCTGATTTCTTTTACTTAGCATAACGTTTTCGAGTTCATCCATGGTTTAACATGTATTAGAACTCTTTTCCTTTCGGGGCGCCTGGCTGGGTCAGTTGGTTAAGCGTCCGGCTTCGGCTCGGGTCATGATCTCGCGGTTCGTGGGTTTAAGCCCCACGTTGGGCTCTGTGCTGACAGCTCTGAGCCTGGAGCCTGTCTTCAGATTCTGTGTCTCCCTCTCTCTGTGACCCTCCCTTGCTCACGCTGTCTCTTTCTCTCTCTCTTAAATATAAATAAAACATTTAAAAAAATTAAAAAAAAAAAAAAGAACTCCATTCCTTTCTATGGCCATTGTGTGCGTATATACCACGTTTTAGAAGCCACAAATTTCCTGCATGTGGACAGATCCTCTTTTCTTAGCTCCTGTCCCCTTTCCGCCCTCGCTCAGGTAAGCCCCGTAGCAGATATGCCGTCAACAGCACTGGAGACCATGCCGACGACCAGGATGGTGATTCCAGGTAAGGGCTTTACGTCACTCCGTGAGGGGCTGTCCTGCCCCGAGGCCTGGGCAAAGCCCTACCTCCTGTTGACCCAGAGGTTTTCTCCCGTGAGAAACCTGGTGTCCTTTTATTCCGTTTGGTGGGTGTTTCCAGTTGTGCAGAACTGGGATTGTCCTGCCGTCTGGGACTTGCTGCATAGTTCGGTCCATGTTCCAGCTGTGGGCTGCTTGGTTGCTCAAGGAGCCTGGAAAACAGATGAGGCTAGAGAGCACGTTTATCTAATATGAGAGCAACACGGGGAAAAGCAGACCCCAGTGCTGTCCTCAGACTTGACTTCTCAAGCATGTGCACAGAGGTCACATGTAGGTGCTTGGGTGTAGCACAGCCTGTTCATGGGGTGATGTGAGTTGAGAGCCAGGGCTGATGTGACCCTTGCTCTTTTAGGGCATAGATGAAAGGCAGGTCCCGGTCCTTCCTGGGTGTGCTCCCCTGCTTGCCCTGGGAAGTGCTCTCAGGGGGGCAGACATCAGAAATGACCACTTCTGCTTTACATTCATTTTAAGACCTAGTAAATGGCACTACAGGTCCAGCTGAGGGACAGTTATAAATTGCCTGTCCTGGGTGCCTCTGAACATAGCTGGGGCCTGCATAAAGTAAGGGACTCAGCTGCCCACTGCCCCATGCCAGAAGAGCTGAGGTCCCTTCTTGAGCCTTTGCCATGGAGGGAGCTAGTACTGTCTCCCTCAGGTCTCTTGACAGGAAGACACCATACCCGCCATCGTATTGTGCAGGTCCACGGCTCTGGTTTTTACCCTTTTTTTGGGGGGTATACGGGGACTCTGGCACGGCCAGTGGCGTCTCTGAGGGGAGCAAGCTTTGGAAGAGAGACCTGCAGGAGAGGGCAGGGGGTGTGGGGGACTATTGGACCTCCCGTGTTCTGCTTGATGTCGAAGGCTGTGGTCATCGTGTTCTCTGAGGTTGGCCACATGGAACAAACTCTTGTTTGTTACAGGTGCATAGAAAGCTTTTTGCTCCTCATGGGGTGGGTGCATTTTGTCCTCTGCCTGTGGCATAGATTCATTTAGAGCAGGGCTGGCCTGCCCTTCTCCCTCAAGCCCCACAGCTGTGAGGCCCAGGCTGCTGAAGATGCAGAAAGCGCTGCTGGAGCCGTCTTGTGTGGCTTCCCCAGAGGCTGGCAGCCCCTGCCCCCTGCAGTTACTCTCAGAGGCCTGTAATAGAAGACTAAGAGGGGCGCCTCAGGGGCTCAGTCGGTTAAGCATCCGACTTCAGCTCAAGTCGTGATCTCACGGTTTGTGGGTTCAAGCCCCGCGTCGGGCTCTGTGCTGACAGCTCGGAGCCTGGAGCCTGTCTTCGGATTCTGTGTCCCCCTCTCTCTCTGACCCTACCCTGCATGCGCTGTCTCTGTCTCTCAAAAATAAATAAAAAACATTATAAAAATGTTTTTAATTAAAAAAAGAAACTAAGGATGTTTTTAGGGAATTATTTTAATATTTAGCATAAAGAAGAGAAAGGTCCATGGGAAGGGAGTAAGGCCTTGTGGGTCTATCAGGGACTCACAGATGTGCTTGTTCACCAAGAAGAGCTGTTCCTCATACTCTGTCTTTCATTAAATTTTAGAATTACTTCATTTGGTGATTTTAGCACTCCCCACCCACTGTGTTTTCAGAGATACTGGGTAATACCTCTGGGTACCCAGCCCTTTTTTTTTTTTTTTTTTTTTGGCTCCTGTTGGCTTCCGAAGCCTCTGACGCCTGGGGGAACCCTGTCCTGGTCAGACGTCTTCCTAAGCAGTACAGTTAAGGTGCATCATACCTTTTCTGTGTGTTCTTCTTGATTGTCTTCTTGAAGGTGCTTTTCTTCTGAAACCAGGAGAATGGTCCTGATCATCGTTTCGCTAGATTGAAACGATGTTAACGGGCCCCTTGTGTAATGTGAGTGTGGTGGAAGATGTACATGGCCTTGGGGAAGCGAGGGTGCAGAGCTGCGCTGCCCAGTGTTAAAGTCATAATGTAAATTGACATGAAATGAAATTCAGTTCCTCCATTGTACTCGCTGCATTTTAAGTCTCAGGGGCGCCTAGTGGCGACTGTCCTGAATGGTTCAGATTTAGAGTATCTCCACCGTTGTAGAAACTTCTCTTGGACAGCACTGGCTTAGAGCGCGTGCTGGTGTTATGAGGTGAATCATTAAGATGGTGTGTTTTGGGGTATAAGAATTAACTAACTGTCAGGTTAAAAAAAAACCTTATATAAACTTCAGGAGGAGGAGAAAAAAAATGGATATTCTTCATTATCTTTAAGATTTGAAATTCAAATTTAGAAAAGTTGTAGTGTTTCTATTTGGTGGGAGTTAGGGACCAGGGAGGTCATGCTTCATAGCATTATGCATCCCGCACCCTGTAGGGCAGAAACCATCATGAGAGGTCCTGGAGAAAGCCTAGGGTCAGTCACAAAGGCACGATCCCTCCCAACGTGGAGTGTTCTGGGCACTGTCTCAGAAGGAGAAGCTGGTAGCTTGGAGAGGGTTGGATTCATTTTAGAATGCTCAGAAACCACTTTAGACCTCATCCAGAAGACCTCGGAGCTGTGAAGCCTTCTGATTCTCAGGGGGCACTGAGGGGGTAATGGGATCAGGTGGCCCTGCTGCCCTCCTCAGGTGTGGCCACCTGTCTCTAAGCAGTGGGTCCAGCTGGTTGGCATGTTCATACCCTCAGCCAGGGAGCTGGAGTGTGTACCGGCACACAGCTGGGTCCCTGTGCCAGTGCAGGTGGACATGTGTTAGAAGGGTGCCCTGTGGGGCACCTGGGCAGCCCAGTCGGTTAACTATCTGACTCCTGATTTTGGCTCAGATCATGATCTCACGGTTCGTGGGTTTGAGCCCCATGTCGGGCTCTGTATTGAGTGTGGAACCTGCTTGAGATTCTCTCTCCCTCTCTCTCTGCCCCTTCCCTGGTCATTCTCTCTTCTCTCTCAAAGAGAAATTAAAAAAAAAAAAAAAAAATCCATGCCAGTGGAGCCTGACATGTCACCTCCACAGCCCAGGGTGGAAATAGCACTGCTGACACTTGGAACCCCATGTTGCTTCTTCTCTTTTGAAAGTAGAGGGATTTCGTTGTGACCTGTTTGACTGTCGAAGATGAAGTTTGTAGGAGTTGCACCAGAGTTTCTAGGGATCCTGACTTCCTGGGTGATCTTGGAAAAGTCCACAAAACATCTTACCCCTTTCACACTACGTAAGCTGACGAGCTGAAGTGTGGGAGCTGTTGAGAAAAGGGGCTGTTGGTTGTGTGTTTCTCTCGTGTGGGTTTTTGGTGTTTCTCAGTGAGAGCTTTGGGGAGCAGCAGGCCCGGCAGGGTGGCCATGGTAGGCTCTTGTCCCTCCGGTGTCATCTCCACTCTGGGGTCTGACCTACGCTCCGTTTCCAGGGCTGCCAGCATATCCCAGAACACAGGCCTCTGCAGAGGAACTGGACTCCTAAACATACGCTCTAAAAAACTGAAGTTCATAGCGCAGAGGTCTCACGCTGCTCGTGCACATTTGCTACACCCTTGCTGCCGAAGGGGCCGCCGTCCTGTGCTGGGCAGAGGCACACTGAGTTTGGGTCTGAAGACAATCCTGGGATCTCAAGAGGCGGGGCTGCGACGTTCAGTGCATCCTGCAGTTTTTAGAAGGCTTTTCCCTGTGGGGATCTCACTGCATCTTATTGAGGTGGTTTCATCAGAAAGATGAAACACTTGTGCACGGGTGTCCAGTGAATACGTGTGGTGGTGGGCCCTGACCCAGGTCTGCCAGCCTTGCTCTTGCTTCTGGAAACGGGCACTCAGTTGTGCCCAGCCTCTGTTTACCTGTGGGAATTTGAGCTGTTGTGAGAAAACTGTGGTAAGTCTTCAACTTGGCCAGTGTCTGTATCTTCTTTCTTGTCGGTAAGTTGCTTAGCCTTGCCCTCAGCAGTTAATGCTTATGGTGGTACTTTTGCTAGACTTTAATGCTTGTTGTAATAAAACAGCCTTGTAACTATTCATGATTTTTAAAGTCAGTGTGTTTGTTTGGTCTTGATGGTCCTGTTCCCATTCCAGCGAGCCATGTTCTCCAAGCGGTGAGCGATCGGTTGCAGGGTAAGCCCGAGATTCCCCCCACCTTCCTGTCTTGATTCCGGCTGCCTTCTCTTCTCGTAATTGTGCTTAGCTCCTGATTGCCCTCGGTGTTGAAAAATGACTAACGAGGCACACAGGCTCTGGCTTGGACCTCACTGCCCGACCCCCCAGGAGTGCCCCTGCCCTTTCTCCACCTGGAGTTATTTAGCTATTCCACATTACCTGAGAGGCCAAGGCAAGTTTGGCTGGTGCCAGGGAGACTCCTGGGACCAGGCGTGCACACAGACCTCCCCTCCCCCACGCAGACACCAGTGATCCCATGAAGGTGGCAGGCGAGCAGGAACAGGGCCCCTCATCTCAGCCAGCCTCCCGCAGGAGAGGCCTTCGTTTCTCAGAGGAGTGTAGGAGGCCTCTCCCAAGGGCTGGGCGGTGGGCGTGATGCTTGGGCTTAGATGCTGTTGCGTGTGCCCATTGGAGGCAAAAATGTTCCCGTGGAGTTGATATGGCACTTCTACAGGAGGATGTGGGTAAAGTGGGCCCGTCTGTCCCCTTGATGGGGCATGCCCTCCTGGGTGTTGGAGGTGCATGGAATATCTGTGAGCCCCCCCAAAACAGGAGGGGCCAGAGTTGAGTTCCCTCCCATGGTGCCTCTCCCCTCCGCCTTTTTCTTTTTTCTTTTTTGCCAAGCCAGAGAAAAAGCCCTGCTCCCGAATAGTCCAGCAGGAATGGAAGGTTTTCCCTGTTTTCCATCTGGGCTGGTTCATCTTAAGTGCTTTCATTTTTGGAAACAAATATTGTCACTTGTTTCTGTTTTACTTTGCTATTTGTGTCCGTTCTGTCCCCTTCCCCTAAATGTCACGGTAGAATCTGTGACTTTGTACATGTTCTGTGGAATCCACTCCAGTATTTTTTTACAATCATGAATGTGTAATATTAGGCTGCAGTGAGTCAATCTTTGTGTGGCCTGGACCAGTGCAGACAGGCAGAGCAGCCGAACACCACCGTGCCGGCCACCCTGGGGAGGTGTCCTTGAAGGGCCAGTCAGGGCAGTGTGGCTTTTAGCTTCAGCAGTACAAGGCTCTCCACTTGGCTTCCTCTTTTCTGTCCTTTCTGAACCTAGAGGGGGAAGTGCTTTTTATTTAAAGCTCTTGGAAAGATCACTTTTGGATTTGGATATTTATAAACGTGAACTGGGCCACTACTGTTTGCCTCTGAATCTCAGGACTCACCTCACAAGCCAAACTAGGGTTCCTTGACTGGTGGCTGAAGGTTGGGGCTGTGGCCTGTCTGTGGCCCTTCATGACAGAGCAGAGGTTTTTAGTGGAGATTTGTGGGTATCACAAGAAAAAGCGAACCCTCTGGAATGGTAGGAAGTTGTTTTCCTATCTGTTATCGCTATCCATGGAGGGGTAGTGTTTGTTCAGATAGGGTGTGCAGTGTGGGCACTGAATCAGTTACTAGAGCAGAAGTATTTGTTAGGGTTTTATCATCAAGAAGCCCTCCCTTGCCGTCACTCTATCCCTCAGATGGGAGTTACAGGGCAGAGTGAGCCATTTAGAGTTTCTGAAGAAAGCATATAACGTCTCTGGTCTAATAGTCTGGAACCTGCTGTCTCTGGTTTATTCACTCCAGACAGCATATTCCTGGGAAGGAGCGACACACCGGGCAGCCAAGGGGTTGAGCTGTGGGTCCCAAGGTTTCTAGAATGTTTGTGACAACACTGGTATCAGGAGGCCCAGCTGCAGTCTTGACGGTGCAAGAGGCAAGGCAGCCTGTTCTGAGCACAGCCCCTGCGTCTAGTTTGTGTGGACACCTGCAGGGCCGTGTTGGTCCTGGGGGAAGGCCGGAAGCCAATGTGACCAGCCCCCCGGCAGTGCTGGGCTCGGCCTGCCTGCTGGGGAGATCCTTGGAGAGAGTCCCAGCGCTGCCGGTCCCGCTTTGGTCCGCGTGCTGGTTGACCACAGCGAGGTTCTTGCTCCAGGCTGGTTCCAGGTTGCCCCTCTAACATTAGACAGGGAGGCCTGCCGGGCATAGGGAGCCCAAAGCGGCCACCCCCTTCCTCGATCATTTTATGTCACAGTCGTTTGCTGTCTCAGAACTGAACTGCCCCAGCCCCCAGCGCGCCTTCCCTTCTGGAATGGCGAGGTGTTCGTTGCTTCCCCCCGCGCCCCCATTGTGGTTCCTCCAGGAGAGAAGCATCTGGTGTGGTCCCTAAGTCACTGTAGCTCCTGCGTGAAGGCCCAGGAGGCACATTGCGTGTCTGTCCTCATTGGCCTATTCAGGACCATAGGGTTCTCCCTGTCCACGGGCAGAGCGTGGCCTTCTGGGAGCTGGAGCCGCCTTCCCCAACACAATGTGACCTTCTGACCTGGATGTTAGAAATGCTTTTTCCAGGTGGAGAAATGAGCACGAGACTTGTCTCCTTTCTGGCTCCGGATCAGATATCATGTATCACTGTTCCTAGGGCGCAGGCCCCTGGAGCCTGGGCTCTGAGATAAGACTCTTCGCTGCACCCCCAGCACACTCCTCCCTGTGGTGACTTTCCCTTATCTGGACCCCTTCGGGCAAGAAGGAGCAGGGTTGCTAGTGGGGAGACGTAAGGGTACAGATGCATCTTGAAAAGGGGTGAGCTGTGCATTTTTACAGAGATCGTATCCAGATCTGCTGTCACGCTACAGCCATTCGTACCTTTCCATGGCATACAGTCCTGTGCGTCCCCACATTCCTGTCATATCATCGGTTCTGCATAGTTTGCACATCTTAGAAGTTTCGTCCCTAGTGAGAACTCGGATGAGGGGACAGCCGGAGAGCTGTGCTGTGAGGAAGGTAAATAACACACTGCAGTTAGTGTTGTCCCCTCGCCCTTCACACACCTGGGGGTGGGAGGCCCTGGGGCTTGCGGGCTACAGCCCGGCAAACCTGGGCCATTCGGGGGAACCCCCCCCCCCAACATGTCTGTGAGCCTCAACGAGCGGCTCCTCTAGGCAGTGCCAGCTCCAGCTGTTGTCCTCCTTTTAAAAGCAAACTGCAACTCGTTTCTCTCCTGAATTTCATAGAGCATGCCAAGAAATGACAGCATGTGCCTTCAGCCTATGCTTCTCTTGCCTTTTACCTTGTAATTCTGGTGATTATATGTCCCTGATCTTGGGGGATTGCCTCAGAAGGGGAACTGACAGAAATCTCCAGGTCAGCAGTGGGGGTAGACACTCCACGCACGAAGCTGCCATGTGTTGAGACCTTTCCCCTCTGAGGGGCAGGTGGGTGTGGTGCTGTGACACTTTGTTCACTTATTTCCACTCTGCCTTTTCATAATTTTAAGGTTTTCAGATGTCATTCTGGCAACAATTTTGGCGACCAAGTCTGAAATGTGTGGCCAAAAATTTGAACTGAAGATTGATAACGTGCGGTTTGTTGGGCACCCGACACTACTACAGCATGCTCTCGGGCAGGTATGGCCTCCCTGGGCAGGCAGGGTTGTCACTGGGCAGGCAGGGTTGTCCCTGGGCAGGCATGGCCCACACTGGCTCTGGGGCCCTCAGGGAGTCGTGGCCCATGCTGGCTATTGTAAAGGCACCCATTGTGTGGCACACCTGACCTGGTTCTTGCTGTCAGCTGCACACTCTCACCGGCCCCCTCTGGTTTCACTTCTTGCCCCTAGCTTTTGCTGTTTGCACCCTTGGTCTCTCTAGACGGTGGCCTTCCCTTTATATCTCAGATGTCTGTTTCTAAAGTGGTACAAGTATTTTTTTCTTACTATTAAATGATATTATAGCAAATATGATTATTGGTTTAGTTCTTACCGTTGTGCTAAATCCTCTACATACATTCTGTGATGAATGAAATGTGACAGTATTGAGGGGTTGTAACAGGATCCAGTTCACCATTACCCAAGGGAGTTTGCACGCCAGAACCTGCCAGGCAGTCCTTTGCACTCAGGCAGAATCAGGTCTTTGATACGACAGTATAAGGTTTAACTCCGTTTATGTGATCCAGAAATTGCAGTCCTCAAATCTTTTCCATGAATAAGCCCATGGACGGAGCTTCTGAGGCAGTTGGGGGTGCCAGGGTGTGGGGCCATGCGCCAGGCCCCATGGACGGCCCCTTCCTCCTTACCCAGGTCCCTGTAGACAGGACTCAGTCCCCACTGATGACCTGCGAGTGACAGAGGGGAGATTTGACGGCTTGTCGGGAGTCACACCCTACAGAACTAGACTGACAAGAAGGGATGGTGAAGAGCCTATTTGGGATGACCCAGGGAGATGTGCCCCCCCCCCAACTCCTCTGCCCCCTGGTGGCAACACTGGTGTTCACCTTGGTGTTTGTGAACTGGGCTGGCTGGATGACAGAGCGGCAGCTTGGTCTGTGCTGGCTCTGAGCATTATCCTGTCTCTTAATCGTCCTGAGTGGTTGCCATACCTGGCCGAGGCATCCTGGGGGGACCCAGGTGGACACTGGAAACACCACTGAGTGACGGAGCATCTTCGCAGAGAACCTCCCATTTGCTTGAGCCTCTTCCCGTCTTGTCTCTTATGGACACCTCAGCTCAGTTCCATTGACTGGGGTAGTCTTGTCACTCTGGGTCCTAGTCCTGACCTGCCCACACTGTCTCAACTGTGTCGCGAATGGTGTAGGCTGCCAGTGCTTGCCTATACAAAGACGCTGGTCACTGTCCAAGGACCCTAGGGCTCTGTTTTTGTCTGGGTTGGATGTATTCTGGAACATTTTCCCATGCCTGAAGAATAGCACTAAACGAGATATTTCTTGGGACGTGGTAGCCTCCCTCATTCATTAGAATTGTGTTTCTTCTGCAGGTCTCAAAAACAGATCCATCTCCGAAGAGGGAAGCTCCCACCATGATTCTTTTTAATGTGGTGTTTGCACTGAGGGTGAGTGAGTGTACAAATGGCTGAAGAGCACAGGTGGGTAGGTGAGGGAGGACGGTCGGGGAGAGCAGCAGCTCATTTCTGGTGAGTCGTTGGCTCAGAGCTCAGACTGCTGAGCTGACCCAGCTGTGGCCAGGCCCCTCCTGGGCTGCTGGAAGAGTCTACCCTTAGCTTTTCCCCTCTTTTTTTTTTTTTTTTTCTTTAATAAAATACACATAACATAAAATTTACCACTTTAACCATTTATAAGTGTAGTTTAGTGGCATCTAGTTACCATACTGTATAACCACTACCACTATCAGTTCCAGGACGTTTTCATTGCCCCCAAAGGAGAACAGTTATTCCCCATTTTCTCTCCTCTCTCAGCCCCTGGAAACCACCAGTTTGCTTTCTGTCTCTGTGGATTTACCTTTTTTGCCTTTTCACATAAATTGGATCCTACAATATGTGACCTTTGGTATCTGACTTCTTTCACTTAGCATAGTGATTTTGAGGTTCACCCAGCTTATACATATGTACGAAAAGGAAAATAACAATGTTGGTGAGGAGGTGTAGCGGTTGGAACCCTCACACACTGCTGGTGGGAGGTAAAGTGGTACCACCACCAGGGAGAACAGTCCGGAGGCTCCTCCAGAAGCGATCACGCGACCCTGCAGTTGCACTCCCAGATACATGTAGAATATGCCGAAGGGAAATGAAAACCTGTGTCCACGCAAACACTTGGACACAAACGTCCGTCACAACATTGTTCATAATATTGTATTGTCGAACATATATTATTCTTTTATTTATTTGAGAGAGAGAGCAAGGGAGGGAGGGCAGGGGAGGGAATGACCACGGGAGGGGCAGAAAGAGAGGGAGACACAGAATCTGAAGCAGGCTCCAGGCTCTGAGCTGTCAGCACAGAGCCTGACACAGGGCTTGAACTCATGAACCGTGAGATCATGACCTGAGCCGAAGTCGGAAGCTTAACCGACTGAACCACCCAGGTGCCCCAAAGCTGATAGTTTCTTAAGGCAGTTCCACGTGCTGTCTGAAGTTGTGTTAGAGGAAATTTCCTTTTCAGTAAAGCTGTCAAAATAGAAGAGACCCAAATAAGCAGCCCTGGGTAGAGACTGGCTAATGTTATGAAAGGACTTTGAATTACCTAGGAAATTTATTTATATTTAGTAACTATTAGATAATGGGATGTCTCTGAAATATCCCACTATCAGTTTTCACCAGAATATTCAGTAGCTCTTTATGGCTGAGCACGGGTGATCTGCATCATGGCTTTTTGCAGAAGTGTCCTGGACAAAGCAACCGGATCTCAGTGACAAGGAACAGTGTGTGCTCTGAAAGCCTTCAGAGTGGCAGAAATGAGGCTGAGCAGAGAGGGCACCTATAAAATTGGATATCATTCTAAGTCTCAAGGTGCTTTTTTATGTTGAGCGTTTTTGTGTATGGAGACTATACCTCATTCACTGCATGAATGGCTGAAAACCAAAATAGTGTCAGAGAAAAGGTCCTTTATAATGGAGGTTAATTTTTAAAACAAGCCTACCTTGCTGATAAAGAGCTGCAGGGGCACCTGGGTGGCTCTGCCCATTAAGAATGTGACTTCGTGATTTCACCACTTGTGAGTTCGAGCCCCACGTGGGGCTCTGTGCTGACAGTTCAGAGCCTGGAGCCTGCTTTGGATTCTTTGTCTCTTTCTCTGCCCCTCTCAAAAGGGCGCTCGCTTGCGCGCGCTCTCTCTCTCTCTCTCTCTCTCTCTCTCTCTCTCTCTCTCACTCTCTCTCACTCACTCTCACTCTCAAAAATAAAACCCCCAAAAAATAAATAAATAAACTGCAAGTTAAGACAAAATGCTTGGTTAACAGTAGCTGTCCCTGAGGCATGAGGTTCCAAGAGGAGACCTTGGCATTTTCACAGTGTAAGTAATACAAGGGTCTGACTTGTGAAATTACATAATGCAGACATCCAGAAAGAGAACTCAAGTAAGAAACAAAAAAACAAAAGTCCTGACGAACGCTGTCCACATGTCAGTACTGATAGCCCTGTGGGACGGGCAGTGAGAAGCAGCCACGGCCCCACCCTGGACATCGGCAGGCAGGCCCTCGTCTCTGGGAAACAGCCCGTGATAGCAGAATGTGTGACACCCTTGGATATGGCAATCAGTAAAACAAGCGGGTTTTAAAGTTGTATGAAGATTTTGTAATACAAATTAGGCTGGAGGTAGCGGTGGAACCCAGTAGTTGGGGAGTGATTACAGTGGTGGCATTTGTCCTGGCAGCGCTGGGGTGCTGGAGGTGAGGAGGAGGGAGCCAGAGCCTGGAGGTGGATGGATGGACTGCTGTGGGTAAAAGCAGCAGGAAACGAGGCAGTGTAGGACTTCATGTAGCATAGGCCATAATGTTGAAGAGTGGGAAGAATTTAAATAATGTAAAGGGTTGATATTTTAGGGCAGACAAGTTTTTTTCTCCTTTTTAGCAGTCATATGAAAATTTATACCTTTTTTTTTTTTGCTTTGAAAAGTTTTAAACCCCAGATTAGTGACAGTAGTTGGATAAACCTCATACACCTGTCTCTGATGTGCCACAGCCGTCACCAGGCCACCTTGGCTTCTCCACCCCACCTCGTTGCTCACGTGTTTCAAGGCAAGTCCCAGACCTCATGTCTGTTCACTTCTATGTACTTGAGACAACATCTTTCTAAAATATGGACATTTATTTTACACCATAATGCCTTTCACACCTGACAAAATTTGCCATAGTTTGTCAACTTGTGCCTAGTCCACTGACACTTTTCCTCAGTTGCCGTATTTTTCCAGTTGGCCTGGACCAGGATGAGAACCTGGAGGTCTCTGCCAGCCTAGGACTCCCCTCTCACTTTGTGTCCCTGACTGTCCCATGTTGGGATTCATCTCATCGTGGCTGCTCTTCATTCTAGTGTTGCCTGCAAATTAGACATTTGCTCTGAGGCATCGTTACATTTGGGTACACGTTTTTGGGAGCAAGAAAGTCTCACAGGCGATTCCCTAAATTTCCTGCTGTTTCACACCACCCGTGGGGCAAATGTGATGTTTCTCAGAGCTCCCACTCAGGGCCGGCACGTCCTAGGTGGTGGCTTTCTCATTGTGGCCACAGCCTTGGGCTCTGCAGGCACCTTGAGTGGTATCCGGCCTGTGAAGCCAAACAGGACACCCCCGCACGCCCTTTCAGAGCAGGTCACCTGGGTGAGCACATCCCCTCGCATGCCTGGGAGTATGGCACAGGTGACTTAAAACATGGTCCTGTCCCTGCCAGTGGGACCTTGAGCATAGGGTGAGGCGCTCAAGTGTGACTTGGTTACGTCTTCAGGGGGATAGCCATGTGCATAGGATCATTCCACTTCTTCTGTTTTGCTGCGAAGAGTTGACACCGATTTTTCTAAAAGCGTATGTTGTTTTAAAGCAGTTTTCCATACTTTATAACCTAGGCCCTCTAGTTCCATGATCTTGTGGGGAAACATTGTTGAGGGGCTGTCCTTGACCTGAAGGGGCAGGGCTGCTGCCCGGTGGGGGGGGTACAGCCCGAAAGCAGTGTCCAGGCCCCTCCCCAGCACAGGTGTGCTGCCAGGTGCGTGTTCTCTTTGCAAATATGAAACCTGCCAGGAGTTTAGAAAATCTCTCCAGGTCCAGGTGATGAAGGTGTTTACTGAGTTTGGGTTGGGCTTTGGTCCCGAAGGCAGGCTGCGGACACCCTGAGGGCAGGGCCCTGCCTGCCAGATAAACAGGAGGGGAGGCAGTAGCAGAGGTTTTAATCAGTGGTCCCATGTGTCCCCTTCCCTTCTCCCACCCCCACCCCTAGGATGACTCAGCGGCCCCTGCGGCCTCCTGAAACACTGAGTCATACTTGGCCAGTTATCTGCTCTGTGGAGCATCTTCAGAGACCCTACAGCAGCCGGCTCCACCCCTGGCCTGGCTGGGTGTGCCTGCCTGGATAGGTTCCAGAGGTACCACAGGGGTGCCAAGGCAGCTTGTGGGGAGGGGGTGGCCTGGATCTTACTGACGGCTTCTGAGGTGGAAAGAGCCTCTTCTGCAGACATCGTGTAGTGAACAGTTGGCGTCATGCTTCTGTTCATTACACTCCCTGTCACCTGTTTGATCACATGGCCTGGGCCTGTACTCTGGTGGCCACAAGCCACTTCCAGGTGTGTGCTCTGGGGTGGGCTCTATCAAACTAATTGGGAGAGGGAAGTGCCACTGTTGAGCATTCTCAGGTGGGTCACATGGCAGGTGGGAAGTGGGATCTGTGTCTTCAGCTGCCCCACTGGGCTACCTCTGTCCAGCCTGGAGTGGATGCCTGATGTGTAGCATGCCGTCCTGGATGCCCCTGGTGTGGGGCCCCCGCAGCATGGGAGCCTTTGCTGACTGGAAATGCCTGTGTCCGTCACCAGCTGGGGGACCCCACAGAACCATCTCTGTGTCACCATACAGGCATCGATTCCCAGGATAGGATGCTCAGTGCAGTGGTGTTTCTGTGGACAGACACTGGAGGGGACACAGGAAACTGGGCAGCAGTGAACCTGGAGAGAGTTCTCACACGGTGCGAGTCTGCCGTGCACGCGTGCTACCTGAGTACGTATGCTACGTTCGAGTCACGTGTCCACCTCTCTCGCAGGCCAACGCGGACCCGTCAGTGATAAACTGTCTGCACAACCTTTCCCGCCGCATTGCCACCGTGCTGCAGCACGAGGAGCGCCGCTGCCAGTACCTCACACGGGAGGCCAAGCTGATCCTGGCGCTGCAGGATGAGGTGTCTGCGGTGGCTGATGGTGAGCGTGGCGAGAGGCTCTCCTCCTTCACCCCGCTACAGAGCAGGCAGCCTCAAAAGGCAGGGACCCGATGCAGCTTGGCAGATGCGGAAACAGACACCAGGAGGTTACGTGACCTTCCCTGGGTGCACAGGAGGATGCCCCCAGGAACACAGCTGGAACAGCTGGAAAACAGCTCTCCTGCCCTGATGCGCTAAAATGGATGTCCCAGCCTGCACTGCCTCCCTCTGCCAGCTGGTGCAGGATGGCTCTTCCTGCAGGTCTGGCACAGCCCGCCCAGCCCTGCTGCCGCCGGCCCAGCCGTGCTGCCGCTGCGGCAGGAAGACATGCAGAGGGGCCACGGGAACTTTGACCTGGCAGAGAGGGCGGTTTCCACTTCTTTGCTTTCATCTAAATTGATGAAGGACCTGATTGAGTTCTCAGCTGACCAATTAAAAATAATTATTGCCAGGGGGTCCTGGCCGGCTCAGTCGGTAGAGCACGTGACTCTTGATCTCGGGGTCATAAGTTTGAGCTTCACGTTGGGTGTGGTGATTACTTAAAAATAAAATCTTAAATTAAAAAAAAATTCCAAAAAAACACAGATCAGTAAAATAGTGGATTTTGGCATGCTGTAAATCCCTCAAAGCACAGAGAAAGGCCTACCTACTACATATTCCACATCCATCTCTGGTCAGCGCCTATGTAACAAAAGAGAAAAGTACAAACAGATTTGAAGATGAACCCATTCTAATTTTAGCAATAAGTAAAAGTAATAGTCCCCATACACGTGCATTTTCAGTGAAACTTTGCTTTTTGTATTTGACAGCTGTTAAAATGTATCATGTTTTGGCCAGTTACGTACTAATTAATAACAATCCAGAAGGTGTTTCTTTGGGTTTTTTTTGGTTTTTTTTTTTAGTTTATTTTGAGAAACAGAGACAGAGAGTGAGCAGGGGAAGGGCAGAGAGAGAGGGAGACACAGAATCCGAAGCAGGCTCCAGGCTCGGAGCTGTCGGCACAGAGCCCGACGCGGGGCTCGAACCCACGGACTGTGAGATCATGACCTGAGCCGAAGTCGGATGCTTAACCGACTGAGCCACCCAGGCGCCCCATCACAGGAAATTTTTTAAAAATTCAGCTTAACTTGAACATTTTTAGGGCATTTATGAGAAATGACTCATGAAAGACTTTTGATTATAAAAAGAAATTGCATTAGGGGTATGTGGGTGGCTCAGTCAGTTAAGCGTCTGACTCTTGATTTCAGCTCAGGTCATGGTCTCACGATTCGGGAGATCGAGCCCCGTGTTGGGCTCTGCGCTGAGCCTGAAGCCAACTTGGGATTCTCTCTCTTCCTCTCTGTCTGCCCCCCCCCCCCATAAATACACTTTAAAATATTGCATTGGTGTGAACGAGGAAGACAAGGTGTGGAAGCACCCGCCCCCACCAAGTGGAAAGTGGCTCTGGTGGTCTGCGTGGAGGGGGCAGTGCTTCAGGGGCTGCCAGTGGACTGGACTGTTCAGTGCTGCAAGGTCAGAGCCAGCAGTGGTAAAGTTTAAACACAGATGTTCCAGATAAAGACTGTCAAACAGAGCAGCCTAGGTCTCGTGTTAATTCAACCAGATGCACAGATTTTATAGAAAGCAGTAGGGAATGGCCTCATATTTGGTTTAAAATGACTTAAAATTTATTTTCAGTTGAATTTGTTTTTAAAGGTATTTTCCATTCCAGCCTTTGCAAGTTTCCTTTCTTTGGAGACTCTAAAATCTCTGTGTTGTGATTTTTGCAGCAAATGATGGTCCTCAGTCCCCGTTCCATCACATTTTGCCCAAGTGCAAGCTGGCCAGGGACCTCAAGGAAGCTTATGACAGGTAAGGCAAGTGAGTGGCATGCTTGGTGCCTCTCCCTGTGGGCCTTGTTGCCTGAGCCGTTCTCCTGAGGTCCCACTGAGATGTGGGTGAGAGAGCCCTTCTGCTGGGACAGTTCCTCCCAGAACGGAACCGGAAGTCACGTGTGAGAGCCTGAAAGTCTTTTGCGTCATCAGATGCAAGGGCAGCATGACACAGTGCCAAGTTCTGCGTCTGTCCTCTAAGACAGTGTCACTGTCACCACCTCACTCATGAGGAAACTGAAGGTCAGAGGGTGCTCCTCCTGGCTCCGAGAGACTTGGGCTTGGGGCCTAAGTATAGGAAGGCAGCAGACATTTGCAGACACAGCAGAACTTAACAGTTCCGATTATATTGGTGTTCCCAACTCTCCCTTTTGGACAAGCAAAGAACCTCTTATAAAGAGTATCCACCACTCCCTGACCCTGAGTCTGCAATACAGGTGGGAGGTGGAGAGTAGGGGGTTGGGCAGGTGCCCAAGTGACAGTTCCCTTGAAAGCTTTGCCTTCCCACTCTGCCCCAGGACTGTTGGGTCACGAGGGGCCATCCCTCGCAGCTGAGGGGACCACACAGCACCAGGCGTGTTGCCGCAGAGACAGCATGGAGGTGCGGGCTTCTCTGGGCCTTGTCCTTGCACACAGCCCAGGGCCCTCTCCTTCCTTCTTGGGGCTTCACTCCATCCCGGGAGGCTCCACGCTACCCGCTGGAGGTGTGCTGGATCTAAGAGCTGTGGCCGGCGGTACCACATGGTATCCAAGCCCAGAAAAGGTGGCTCGTCCAGCATCCTCTCCTTTTTTTTTTTGATGTTAATAATTTTCCTGATCTTACCAATAATACATGTTCATTGGAGATACTTAGGAAATAAAGAAAAATAGAAAACAAAGCCCATTTATAGTCCCACACCCAGTGATAATCGTAAGGAGCATTTTGGAGATTTTCATTCTTTTGGTTGTTTTAACTGAAGCTTTTGAAAAGGTCACATACCCGTCACGTTTGAAAATCAGAGTGTTGAGTTTCTTTCCTGCTGTACCACCACCAGGTTCCCAGTCTGGTGGCAGGGTGCATGTAAGCAGGCAGCCATGTGTCATGTGCCATCCCTGATGGAGGCAAGCGCAGAGTGCCTTTCTCCCTTTACACTGTACGTGCTGCCTGCCTTTTGCCTTCTTTGTTTAACAATGTAGCTTAGACTTCGTCTGTATTGGTAAATAAGGACTTCATATTTTTTCTTTTTTCTTTTTTTCTTTTTTTTTTTTTTAAATTTTTTAAGGTTTTATTTATTTTTGAGACAGAGAGAGAGACAGTGTGAGCAGGGAAGGGTCAGAGAGAGAGACACACACAGAATCTGAAGACAGGCTCCAGGCTCTGAGCTAGCTGTCAGCACAGAGCCTGACGCCGGGCTCGAACCCATGAACCGTGAGATCATGACGTGAGCCGAAGTCGGACGCTTAACCAACTGAGCCACCCAGGCGCCCCTATTTTTTATGTTTTATAAACTTAATTTATTTTAGAGAGAGACAGCATACACACGAGTGGGGCAGAGGAAGAGAGAATGCCAAGCAGGCTCCCTGCTCAGTGTGGAGCCCAATGTGGGGCTCGATCCCATGACTCAGATCATGACCTGAGCCAAAATCAACAGACACTCAACAGACTGAGTCACCCAGGGACCTCTTTTTTTTTTTTTTTGCTGCATAGTTAGCCAGCCCCTTCCTTGGGCATTTAGTTGGCACCAGCCTCTGGTGCGGTAAGACCAGCTGCTCAGCTACGTGCACGTGTTACTGTGTAAGTGCGCTTGTTTGTTTATATGGTAAATTCCTGAGAGTGGAAGGGCCAGGCCGAGTAGGTAAAGTGCACTCGTAATTTCAGTGTATTTCCCCCTTGGGGCTTGTGCCTCAGGCTCTACCCTCCCCCCCACTAGCAGCACAGGAGATCTCGCTTCTCCGTCTTTGCCAGCACAGGGTCTCGGTGAGCTTTTGGGTCGTTCCGGTGTAGAGGGTGGAGAGTGGTATCTTGGGTGCAGCTCTGTGCATCTCTACAAATTTGCACATCTCTCTTTCCTTCCTCAGCTCTCCCCAGATCCCAGCTCATCTCTTTTGAGAGGAAAGGTGCCCTCATATAGGAGGCAGAGCTGTCCTCTGTGACAGAATCAGTTCCTTGGTCCTGACTTCCGTGACCGCTGGGTGCGGGCCTCTGGGTGGTAGGGAAACAGGGTCTCAAGTGCTGTGGTCCGCCCATCTCTTTCTCTCATGACCTCGCTTGTGATCACACTGAAGGCGTGTCTGGAGGGGAAGTGCTGTTCTCCGGCCTCGGGCTGGCTGGTGCCAGAGATCCCTTCTGTGAGGAATGTTGCCTGGTTCTGGGTGGGACTCTACTCCTCAGCTACAATTAGACCACAAGCACGATTCAGCCCAGCTTGGCGACAGAGTAAACATCAAACCATAACCACCCTCACTATGTCTAAGGAAAGAACGGACTGCATTTCCTATGTTTGAAGGGCAAGTTGGAGGGAATGAAGAAGTCCTGGGTAGTTGACCCACCTGCAGCTGCTCAGAACTTGAGGCAGTGCAGCGCCCCCTAGTGGGCATTAGTTTAAAGGAGAAAGACAGGAATCCGTTTGGGGGAAGAAAAGGCTCCCAGGGTCCACTGTTGAGCAGTTGTCCTCCTTCCTCTAGCCCAGGCATCCTGGTGTGTTAGTGTTTGGGCTCCTGTTTTCTCCAGGTGAACCCCTACCTACCCTTCCTGTTCCCAGACCCCACCCTGCTCAGGTAAGCTGGCAACAGTGCCTCTCTGGAGGGAGTCCCAGGGACATTGGCGCCCTCCCCCTGCACCTGTCCCAGCCTTGCAACAGCAGTGGCTCTGTGACTGCCCAGGAGCCCCCCTGGCCTGCGGCCTTTCCTTTGCCTTGAGGCCTGGCCTGGTCTGTTGCTGAAGGGTAGACTTACCTTGGAGCTAAGAAAGGGAGACTTGAGTTTACATGACTGATCTGGTAGCATAGAACACAGAGCCTTCTCCCATTGTCAGCTTCCCAACAGGTTTCCAGAAAACCCCGGGGAGAGTTTTTTCCAAGCAGAAGTCAGAGACTGGAAGATGCGAGATGTGGAGGCTAGAGATTGGGGTGGACTTCTCAAAGTAGTTGTTCTGGATTTGCTGTTTGAATTAAAATCCAGGGTTGTGGTGTGGGCGACTACCCTGGTGGCCTTGTGCCCTGGGACCTAAGTGTCCATGAGTACAGGCTGGTCGCATGAATCCCTCAGGAGCCCACCCTGACTGTTACAGCATCTGTGTCTTTCCGTGGAGCTTGGTAATCTCAGTGACAGTGTCCCACTCATTTGTGTGACTGTCAGGTGGTGTTTCCTATGACATGAGGTCAGGGATGCCCCTTCACTTTCTTTAACACAGACCTTGTGCTTGGCTTGTGGAGAAGCACAGCTTGTCCACTGGTGGTCAAAGGAGTGAGCAAAGGAGTCTTGTGATTGTGGATTTCGTGGTTTGACGAAGTGTTTGTTGCACGGTTTTCAGAGTTAATGGGGCCTGTGGTGGGGGCCTGGCCAGGCAGGTGGCGCTGGGGACTCTGTGCCTGTTCCTTGCCGCCTCCCACTGCTGCCCGCTCAGAGCAGAGATGGGCCCACAGACACCCTGTCCCCATAACATGCATATATAAGCTTCTTGGCGCCTCTTAGTGTCTCCTTGCACCTCTTGGATTGTGAGCAGCGTCCACTGCCTGGACTAGGAAGCCTGGCCGTGTGTGGGACCAGAGTGAGCAGAACGCTCAGGGCCGGCAGGAAGAAGGTTGCTTGGGAGACCAGACGAGGGCGTTTCAGCCATCAGCTAAAGGTTAGGGGCTGAAGTTCTTTCTCAGGCAGTGAGAGGTGAGGGTAACGGAGGAAGCTTGTACACAGTACCTTTCCATCTGGGATTAGAAAGATAAGAGTGTGCCTTAAAGGGTGTGCACAGTCATTGCTTGAGGACTCGGGGCTCTGGTATGAGCATCTATCTCGCGTGGCAGATGGGGCTGGGCGACGCTATCTGGCCCAGAGCTGCATGACGGGCCGGATAAGCCTCATGTGGGGGGAGTGCTTTTTGTATCGTGTTTCCAGACCAAACATGAGTGCCCTCGGCACAGCAGGAACCTTTCAGGCCCCGAACCGCTGCTCTGCGGAAGGCTCTTGTCTTAAAACTGTACTTGATACAACACAGGGAATGTGCTCAATTAACAGCATGATGGGTGGTGACTCTGCTCGTGGTAGTGAGCCCTGAGTGACATGGAGAACTGTCAGATACCTAAACCTGATACAGCACTGTATGTCAGCTCTGTTTCAATAACAAGAAGTAAATAAATGAACTGTAGCCTCAGAGATTTTCAGAGGGTGGGCTCCTTCTACCCTGGAGGCTTTAGGAAAAAAAACCAAATGGTACTTTAAAAACAGAGACCAATCTTTTCTTCCCCTCCTCTTGGCAGACTTCAGTGCTGCTCCTGGCTCTGTCCTGCTGCAGGGGGACTTGCAGGACTTCCTGGGGGGCTCCAGGTGGGTGGGTATATTCCTCCTCCTGACGCGTCCCAGTGCGAAGTACTCCGTGGGCGGAAGTGGCTGGTGGGCGAGCAGATGCCTGGAAAAGTGGAGTAAAATCCCCATGAAAACCAGGGCGCCAACATGGGAGCGTCTCTCCCACCCGAAGAGGGCCGTGTGCCAGTGCGCTCGCGCACGGGGCTCTGCGGAGCTCCTGGGGGGGGGGGGGGCAATAACAGCTACGTTTGAAATGACAGGGATCTCAGTGTTAAATTCTGATTCTGCGGTGTTCCAGCTGCTACTTTGAGCCGTATCCTAAAGAGGACAGCTCAAGAGTAGAAAGACTTTATTTTCAGTCCACCAGCCTTTTTGTCCAGGTGCATGGTGAAGTGGAGGAGGAGCCTGCACCTGTCAGCTTTGCCAGTCCTGTCTCCCTGCAAGCCTGCTTTCCCTCACTCTTCGCTTCCCTTTTGTACGTGGATGCTGAGAATCTCATCCACGGGAACGCTCTCTCATGGTGTGAACTTGGATTCTGTAAGAGGCTGTTTCTCAGAGTTTGATGGGAGCTGTCCACCTGCAAAGATCCTTGCCCAAAGCTTGGTGAGGCTCTGGGAGTTTCCATCTGCTCATATTTACTTATTAGCACTCCGTTCTGGAAGAAGCCAAGAGTGGTGTCCTCCTCTGGGCCCTTGGGGGAGGACCCTGGGTCTCTTCCCTAGCTCAGGACACTCACCAGACCCACTCACAGGGCTCACCCTGAGGGACTGTGGCATCACCAGGGACCAAACCTTCGCCTTCCAGACTCAGCCACGGCCTGTGGCCCTCACCCCTGCTGCCAGGGGTGCTCTGACCCTCCCTCCGGGGACCACTCGTGGCACACATGTCCTGGGAGCGTGGCCTGAGTCCTCCTGACACCTCCAGGCAGCCAGGCAGAGGGTGTTTGGGAGCTGTGGGGTGTTGGCAACAAGCAGACAGTGGTGTTGGCAGGAATCCTCGGGGGCCGTGGAGGTCACGGACGTGCTCTGAACTCTTCCCACGGTTTCTTCTCATTGCACCTTCCCTGCTTGAGAAAACTGCTGACCACAGAGGCTACTGGCTCTTTGGGTGGACCCGTGGGTAGTCGGTCTGCTGCTTGAGGTTTCAGGGAAGAGATGGTAAGAACAGCCTGTGGGTGCGGGCAGTGAGGGCCATAGCGCCACCTGCCGGCACTGTGCGTTTGTGTGCCCCCGAGGGAAGTGTGAGACCGGGGCTCCCCTGAGCCACGGCCTGCTCACCCTGGGCTGGATGTGGGCGTCTTGGCCTCTGGCCAGTTGGTAATAGCAGAGTGGGGTTGGACTGTGATGGGAAGAGCTGGGTCAGGACAGGCCTTGACAGTGGGCACACATCCCCTCTCTTGTCCACCTGCCAGGGGTGTGGTGAAGACCAGGCATGGGGGCTTTGCCCAAGTAGCCACTTCTCTGTGTCAGACCCCAAGTGGTGTTGGCCCTCAGCGCCGGGGCTGTGCACTGGGCTGTGGGTGCAGTCGGGCTGGCTTCTTACTGGAGGGTTTCAGAAGCCCTGCTGGAAGCAGCTCTTTTGTGTGCGGCTCTCGGGTGCAGGGCGTACGGGGCCACTTGCCTCCCGTGCAGCCACTAGGAGCCCGTTCTCCAGGCAGGGCCTTACTGAGAGATAGTCCACCCAGAGTCAGCAGTGTGTTCCTGGGGCCCCTTTCCTTCCTCCACTCATGCAGTGGTTCTCAGTGCCCCCCAAGCACCCCACACTTTACCAGCCATGTGGGGAGCAGTTAGTGAGACACAGGAGCACACCTGGTGACTGAATCCTGGTCGGGGAAACTGCACCCTGTGGTCAGGTGCTCCAGACACACATGATCATACGGCAGTCAGATGGCCTGGGGCTGGGTCAGGGCTCACCTCCCAGAGAAGGTGGTGCTTGAGCTGAGACCTGACTCAAGGTAGGAGCCAGGGCACCTGGAGGGAGCACTTGAGGCCGAGACCTGCAGAGTGGCCGGGATGGGGGGTGGGGGTGGGGGGGCAAATGGCCTGGGGTAGGAGACAGGGTCAGAGAAAAGTGAGCAGGTCATGTGGGGCTTCAGGCTGGGACTGCCGAGGTGAGAACTGTGGAGATCTGAGTGCAGAGGGCAGACAGAGGGGCTGGTGCAGAGGTCTGGACCTTGTAACTCCCTGCGGGTGGGATGGTTGAGGAGGGGTGTAGGAGAAACAAGGAGTCAGAGACAGGGTTGCCGTGTTTGACCCTGGAAGAAGATGAGGAGGTAGGCTGAGGCCAGCTCGGACGGTTGCTGTGGTGGACCTGGGCAGTGTTGGCATCCGCAGCGAGGCGGGCGCCATGTGCTTCTCCTGGACAAGACGACGCCTGGGGGGCCTTGGCACCCCCACCCTTCCTTCCCTGCCTGGCTGCCCACCTGTGCTGGGGCCATCGTCAGCGTGCCAGGGGCTGGCTCCCGCCGTGCAGAGGAGGCCCTCACAGAGCCCTGGCACAGGGAGCCTCGGGGACAGAGAAGACGCTGCCCTCCAGCCCTGGCACTCTGTTGGGGCTGCAGATTCCAGGGCTGCCCAGAGATACATTTTTGCGTTCCTAATTGATTTTCTCCTCTCGAATATACTGGGATCTGGAAGGAAGATTTCTTGCCTCAGCGGGCCTTGCCTGTACTTTCCTGTGACCGGCTGCGTGCCGGGAAGAAGCACCCTCGGGTTTTTGTGCGAGTTGTGTGTCTGCTGACAAGTTTTCCTTGGGGATTCGCAGTACCGCCTGGCGGTAACGGGCCCGCTCTCCGCAGCCTGTGCACGTCCGGCGTGGTGCGGCTCCACATCAACAGCTGGCTGGAGGTGGGCTTCTGCCTGCCGCACAAGATCCACTACGCAGCGGCGAGCCTCATCCCCCCCGAGGCCATCGAGCGGAGCCTGAAAGCCATCCGGTGAGCACCAGGCCCTGCACGCTCCCCTCAGCGGCCCTCGGCGTTAGCCTCTGCCTGAGGTTTTACCAGTTCTTTCCAAGAACTGTCTTTTCCTCTTTCTACCACAGAAACTGGCCGGTAAGGCTCTGCTGTTTATAGAAGTAAAAACACATTTTGCGGTCCAGAAATGACCAACCCCAGAATTCCCCTGGGCCTTTCCGGGCACGGCCTGGGGTCCTGCGCCAAGGGTCTTCACCTCAGACCTGGGCAGGGCTGTAGGGACCAGACATCCTGGCAGGAAGCCAGACTCCGGGAGGGATTTTGTCCTCACAGTGGTGTTCACCAGACCTCCTGCATTTGAATCAAAACTTGTGGGAACTCAGTTACTTAATGTAACTGATTTCCTGTAAGGAAAGAGCTAAGCTCAGTTTTCACACACACACACATACACACACACACACACAATCTCCTTTGTGTCCACCAAGTCTCCTGTTCCCTTAGAGATTTTTATAACTAAAGAAAGAAATGTGGGCACATGACAGCAAATTTGGCAATGAGAGAAAGCAAGGCATCACCTAGCCCGGCCTCCCTCCCCCGCCTAGCCTGTGCTCCAAGTCCACGTCCTTCCTCCTGGGCTTCCTTGCTGAGTACATTTTTATGTAGTTCTATTCATAGCCTGTGGTGAGGGTTTTGCTTTTCCCACATTTGGGACTCTTTTCCTTAGAAAAGAGTCATGCATTTTTTTCAGTCAACAAATGTTTGCAGGGCAATCCCAGAGGTGGGAGATGGAGTCGGGTCCTTGGTCCTTCTTCTGTTTTGTTCTGATTTGATTTTTCTGAAGGTGATAGTAATCTTCGTGGCTTCCTAAAGGCCCCTAGACACACACTGCCCTTCTCTCTCATCCTACTGGTGGCCTCTTCTCTCGGGTTCAGCGTCTGTGTGCTCAAGGTGTGTGCCTGGGCGGGGGGCTGGTAGCTCGCGTGTGCCGCTGACCAGTGACTCTGCCCCATAGCCCGTACCACGCCCTGCTGCTGCTCAGTGATGAGAAGTCCCTGCTGGCCGAGCTCCCGCTCGACTGCTCTCCGGCCCTGGTGCGCGTGATCAAGACCACATCTGCCGTGAAGAACCTGCAGCAGCTGGCCCAGGACGCGGACCTGGCCTTGCTTCAGGTATCCCCCTGGGGGCCTGGGGAGACACCCCAAGTATGGGAGAATGGCTGGAGGGAGGGGTGGGCACGTCAAAGCACGCGGCCCCTGGCTGAAGGTGGGAGGTCAGGGTGTCAGGAAAGCAAGCTGTCTGTATGCCGTGTCCCCAGCTCTGCTGTGTGGCCTGCCGTGGTGGGATGGGTTGTTCCCGGGTGGGCTCCAAGTTCTGGAATCTGAGTCAGGCCAGGCTTTGGGGCGGGTTTGTGAACTGGCTGTGGGACTGACGTTGTCCCTGTGTCCAAGGGTTGTGAGGCATGAGGCCCTCCAGGTGCCGGGTGACTGGGCTCTGGAGGATGGGCTGCCAGGGCTAGGGGCACGCAGAGTGTCGTCGTGTGGGCAGCCAGGACCACATCTCCACTTTGCCAGTGTGTGAGGTGAGCACAGGAAGTTCAGTTGAGAGCCTGTGTGCAGAACCAGGACCTAACCTCATGGCCTTGACCTCCTCCCTTGTATGTGCTGCAGGCCTATGTTCTGTGTGAAGTGCTACTCTCTCGCCAAGCCACGTGCTTGCGGGCTGCCATTTATGATGGGGTAGAGGGCCCCTCGGCCCTGCTGGCCATCTGGTTGGAGCCTAGGTGGGGGCCAGGGAGTAAAGAGAAGCATGGAGAGAAGTTGCAGGCCCTGGGACAGGGTGCCTTCCAAGTGATAGCCCCTGGGTGAGACCTGGGTCTGGTGACAGTGGGCACCATGTGGCCACCAGGGGGCAGCAGGACCTGGCCGCGGAGCAGCAGCTCTCTCAGATGGGCTGAGGAGAATGTGAGGCAGGCCTGCCTGGGCCCTCTGGGAGGCCTGTCTTTGGCCTTTGGCCCTTAGCAATGTGTGGGAGCTTGACTCTCAGGCCTTTGTTTCCCAAAGCAGCCTTTGGATTCTGCCATCCAGAATAAGTCCTTCCCAGTCTGTACCCCGTGGCCTTTGTCTGCCCCCCACCCTCGAGAGGGTTTATTTGAGTGTGCCTTTGTGGATCATCTGGGCTCACAGACTAGGTGGGACCCAGTGAGGACCACGTCCTGCTCACCTTCGTAGCATCCACAAGACAGAACCTTAAATGTTTTGGCTGTTTTGTACATACCGCAGGGCTTGTGTTCTGACCAATACAGGCTAAGCTTTCAAAGCTTTCAAGTTTCTGGGTCTCTTTGGACAAAGACAAAGCTTAGTGATACCCCTTCACCGGCCCCCCGGCCCCACCTTGCCACGGGGAGGCTGTTGTTTCCTTCCATAACCGTCCCCACTGAGCCCACTTCAGATCAGGGTTTCCTGCTGCTGTGGCCGGCCTCCCTGGCCTCTGGGACTGCCGCTGCATGTGGCAGGTCAGGTGGCCCAGTGGAGGCCCCACGGAGAGCAGAGGCTGGCCGAGCCTAGTGGGAGTCCAAGCATGGATGGCCCCCCTGGAGAGATGTCCGCTTAACTCATGTTCCCGAGGTGCCTGGCTGGCTCAGTCAGGAGAGCATGTGCATCTTGATCTCGGGGTCATGAGTTTGATCCCCATGTGGTGTATAGAGATTACTGAAGAAAACACAAAATCTTAAAAGACTCCTGTTTCATCCCAGGCAAAGTAAATATTTTGGGGGCTTTTTTTTTGTTTTAATCTAATCTATTTTTATTTTATTTATTTATTTTGAGAGAGGGCAAGTGGGGGAGGGTCAGAGAGAGAGGGAGACAGAGAATCCCGAGCAGGCTCCACTCCGTCAGCGCAGAGCCCGACATGGCGCTGGATCTCACAACCGTGAGCTCATGACCTGAACAGAAATCCGAGTCAGATGGTTAACTGACTGAGCCACCCTGGGCCCGCCTTGTTCTTTAATGTACAGTGTTAGTTTCAGGTGTGCCATATAGTGACTCAGCAGTTCCATATTTTACTCTGCTCATCGAGATAGGTGCACTTTTAATCCCCTTCTCCTATTTCACCCCACCTACCTCCCCTATTTTGGTTTTTATCTTGATAAATTAACATGCTCTTTCATATACAAATTCGTATATCTCACAGATTATAGGCCCTGTGATCCTGTGTTTCAGAGGTAACCACATAGATTCTTCCAGATTTTTTATCTGTATAAATCAACACAGTGTCCATTCTTTTGATTACACTGTCCATTCCTTATGATTAGCTTAGTAACGGCCCCACAGACCTTTGCATCCTAATCCTCAGGTCCTGTGGATGCAACCTTACGTGGGACTCTGCAGAGGTGATGAAGGATCTTGAGATGGGCGGTGACCCTGGATTGTCCTTGTAAGAAGTGGGCAGGGGCGCCTGGGGGGCTCAGTCGGTTGAGCGTCCGACTTTGTCTCAGGTCATGATCTCACAGTTGGTGGGTTCGATCCCCGCGTCGGGCTCTGTGCTGGCAGCGCAAAGCCTGGAGCCTGCTTCCGATGCTGTGTGTCCCTCTCTCTCTGCCCCTCCCCTGCTCATGATCTGTCTCTCTCTGTCTCTCAAAAATAAATAAATGTTAAAAAATTTTTTTTAAGTTATTAAAAAAAAAAAAGTGGGCAGGGGATGTGACCCTGGAGGCAGAGACTGGAGGGGTGTGGCCACACGCACGCGCCAAGGAAGGCTGCCACTACAGGAGGAAGGGTCTCCGGGGAGAGTGGTCCTGTAACAACTGCACCGCAGCCTGTGATCTGAGTTCAGACCTCTGGTCCCCAGAACAGCGCTCGGGCTGCAGGGAGCGGTAGGGAGTGGACACCACGGGGGAGGGTGATGGCAGGTGGAGGAAAATGGGCGTGTCCTTGCTTCCGAGCAAGCTTCATTGGGACTTGGGATGAGAGGGAGGAGTGGCAGTGAAGGAACTGAAATTTCTGCCGTGTTGGCACTGATGGTGCCTGTCTGCCAAGATGAGGTGGAGGTGGACTCAGCAGTGTCCCTGGCCTTGTGTGGGGGTTGGGGTGACTTGCCCACTTGCGGACACTACATGATGGCATAGAGGGGCAACAGGCTCACCTGGGTGATGCAGAATTAGAAATGCTCATTATGGGGGCACCTGGGGGGCTCTGTCGGTTAAGTGTCTGACTTTGGCTCAGATCATGATCTCACAGTTTGTGAGTTTGAGCCCCATGTCAGGCGCTGTGCTGACAGTTTAGAGCGTGGAGCCTGCTTAAGATTCTGTGTCTCCCGTCTCTATGCCCCTCCCCTGCTCATACTCTGTGTGTGTGTCTCTCATAAATAAAATTTTGAAAAAATGTTTAAAACCTGCCCAGTGCTTTGTCCTCAAGTGCTGCAGTGCCGCACGCTCAGACCTGGGCTCCCCTCTTGAAGTTGGAAGGAATTCATGGCATCTTCGTCGGTCTGTGGCCCATCTTGTCTGAGCGGCCAGGAGAGCCGGGCAGTGGAATGTGGTCCAGGGATGCCGGGACACACAGGGATGAGCGCAGGAGGTGTAGGACAGGTTCATTTGACCCACGCCCATTGCCATGTGGAGACCCATCCCCATGCTGGGTTCCTGGTGGGCGCAGGGTGCTGGCCTCTGCCAGGTTGTCCAGCCAAGGCCCTTGTTCAGGTGAACTGACCCCATGGTCCTGGGCACCTCACATGTCCCGTGCTCGTGGGACTTCTCCTCAGTGCCAGCCTGGACAGCACCAGGTCCCAAACCACACAGCAACCAGTGATAAGAAGGCTTGTGTGCTTGCTGTGCCAAACTCCTGGGTGGGGGGCTGGCCTCGGGCAGTGTTCTCCCAGCTCCCACCACCTGCAGGTTTTCCAGCTCGCGGCTCACCTGGTGTACTGGGGCAAGGCCATCATCATCTACCCACTGTGTGAGAACAACGTCTACATGCTCTCCCCCAACGCCAGCGTGTGCCTGTGAGTACCTCTGGCCGCCAGAGCCCAGACGGTGCTGCCCTGCTCAGCCGGGCCCTCACTTGGAGTTGGTTGCTGGCCTCCGCTGTGTTCCAGCCCTAATTCTGGCCTGGTCCAGCTCCGCGCGGCCTGCCCTGGGCGTGTGCTCTTCTGGCATTCTGAGCTTCCATACAGGGTCTGTGCTCCCCCACATCCACTGGCCAGTGGGGTCTGGATGGGGTGCCTGGTGGGGGTCGGGGTCTTCGTCTTGACTGGGGGCGCTCAGAGGGGCTGTGGCCTGTGCCCGTTGCTCCTGCTGGCCCTCGAGGGAAAGCGTCTGGGCTCTGTCCTCATTGCGCCTGTCCTAGGCCACCTGCTATGCTCCACCTTCCGGCTGCCCACCCTAGGCTCACGGGGAGGGCACAGACGCCGTGAAGTGATGGCGAGGCCTGCTGAGCTCACGGGCACACCCGCCTCACCCATCCCCAGGTACTCTCCGCTGGCCGAGCAGTTCTCCCGTCAGTTTCCAGCTCACGACCTGCCATCTGTCCTTGCTAAGTTCTCCTTGCCCGTCTCCTTGTCAGAATTCAGGAACCCCCTCGCCCCCCCGGTGCAGGAGGTAAGTCACAGGAGTCTTTAGAGCCCAGAAACCACCCATCTGGTGTCATTTCCTCATCCCAGAGCCCTCAGTGCTTCTGCACCCTTAGTCTTGGTTTTGGGGAGGAGGTGGCTGCCTGTGTAGGTGGCACATGCTGTGCCAAGGTGATCAAAAGCTGGCTCCCCAGCCGAGTCACCTGCAGACACTCGGGCTGTCCCAAGTCCCCCCACCCCCACTCCAGTGGAACCCACCCTGGCCATGTGAGCGGTTCTCGGGGTTACAACGGAGTTAAGAGGCCCAGGTGGCAGGAGAGTGGTGACTTTTCCTGGGGGTGGGGGTAGGGTATAGAATCAGCTTTGTTTTCCCTGAACTTGGGCCCTGCCCTCCTGGCTGTCCCCCGCTCCATGGTCCAGGTGACCACAGGGTGTGTGGGTCTAAGTTCTGGGCTCACTGGTCCCCAGAATCTCCTCATCCAAGAGGGATCTGGAGAGGACAGGCCTGGAACAGGACCCAGTGGGCCTGGGGCAAGGTGAGGGCCAGGTGGGGTTGCGGGGTGTGGCAGGGGCTCATCCAGGGAGGTATGGGGCTTGTGGTCCGGGGGCAGGCCGGACCCGAGAACGAGGCTCTGCCTGCCTCCCCTCCGCTGAATGCCTGGAGCTCTGGAACTCTGGGCAGGGACCCAGCACAGGGCCAGGATGGGGCAGGTGTCGGGAATGGGGCTGCGTGTTCTGAAGACTTTAGCTTCCAGAGTAAAGTATTTGTTTTCATAAGTGACAGATCTGTTAGCCGAAACCAGTCCTTCCAGGAAGACTCTTTCCCTTCTCAAGTTGTGAATGAGATGGAGAGCCAGGTTCTTGAGTTCATTTAGATGCTGAGTGCGACAGTTCTAAAGGCCGTCTTTCATGGGGCCTTTGGTTTCCGGGAACTGTGCCAGGCCGTGCCAGCTGAATAAAAGACACACATTGCATCTGTGCCCAGCAGAAGCTTCCTAATGGCCTGGATGGCGGGTGGATTTTCCAGGCCATGCCTGGGGGGCCGCCCTGTCCCTTGTCAAGGGGCCCAGATGGAGCTGGGCTTGGTCCTGCACAGTCCTAGGCTGAGGCCTTTTTCTTCTTCTCCTCCCTCTCCCCTCTCTCCGCCTCCTCCTCCTCCTCCTCCGCCTCCTTTTTCTGTTTATGTTTGAGAGAGAGAGCAAGTGAGCAGGGTAGGGGCAGAGAGAGAGGGAGACACAGAATCTGAAGCAGGCTCCAGGCTCTGAGCCGTTAGCATAGAGCCCCATACGGGGCTCAAAGTCACTAACCGTGAGATCGTGACCTGAGCCAAAGTTGGATGCTTAACCGACTGAGCCACCCAGGTGCCCCTGAGGCCACCTTCTTGTCACACCTGTTTTAGGGCCTGGAATGTGCTCTCGAGTGCTTGTGAAGCCTCTGTTTTGTTTCTTAAGTTTAGTTATCTTACAGTCCTTTTCAATCATAACATGCCCACAGTACATCCGTTTCCATGCCCTGTCAGCCATCCCCTCCTGGGAGGGGACCCCCCACATCTGATCAGGTGGATGCATGTGTCTGAGAGCATGGACCTTGCTGCTCACCCATGCTCCAGCCATGCCTGCACAGGGCTCCGCACTGCTCCTGGTCAGGTGGCCGACCTGGGGAGAGGGGTGGAGTCCTAGGACCACGCCCCAGGACTGCATACCTCATGCCAGCTCCCTGGGCAGGCTCCCAGGTTGACCCAAAGAGAGGACTTGCTGCTCTCAGAGCGGTGTCCAGGACACAGCGGGGAGCTCCCCAGGCCCAGCACTGTGCAGTGGTGGGCTTGAGCAACAGGGCTGAGCGGCCTGGGTGAGACAAGGCAGAGCCAGGGCCTCCATGCAATCAGTCCTGGTCCTCAGGTCTTCGCACGGAAGGCGGGGTGCTGGGGCGGCCCAGGTGTGGGGTGGGAGCAAGTTCGGGTGTAGCCCAGTGCTCTTAACGGCCCTGCATCTTCCCTGGAGCAGGGGTTGGAGCTCACAGGCCGCGAGCAGCTGAGAGCTCCTTTTCTGAGACGCGGCGCCTTGCATTCTGGGGTTGGGCCCCTGAAGCTCATGTAGCCCTTATGTCTGGGATGACTTGTGGGGGGTCACGTCTCAGGTCATGGCTCCCCGATCCTCCCCAGAGGGGAATGGCAGTGGCGGGGACCAGCCTTCCCCTGACCCTACCTGCCACGCTGGGCCTCACACTGTCTCTTGTGCAGACCCAGCTCATTCAGATGGTGGTGTGGATGCTGCAGCACAGGCTCCTCGTGCAGCTGCACACCTACGTGTGCCTGATGGCCTCGCCCAGTGAGGATGAGCCCCACCCTCGAGAGGACGACGTCCCCTTCACCGCCAGGGTCAGCGGCCGCAGCCTCAGCACACCCAACGCCCTCAGCTTTGGTTCCCCAAGTAGGAGCCCCCTCCCCAGGGCATCTGTCTGGTGGGTGGCGGTAGCATTTGGGAGGGCACTTGGGAGTGGCAGCCAGGATCCCGACATAGGCACTGCTGGGAGTTGACTGAGGCACCTTCACGTGGCCATACGTGCACGCACACACCCACCCCTTGTGTGGGCAGTTGGGTCCTCGCACAGAGAGCCACTGTCCCTTGCTGAGCAGCTCTCCCTTGAAGGAGGACAGGAGACCCCTCTCCCTTGAAGGAGGACAGGAGACCCCTCTCCCTGACCTCCCTGTACGTCTGTGGCTCTGAGGAGAAAGCTGTGCCTCTGGGCTCCTGAGCAGGAACGTGCTCGAGTCAGGAGCAGCCTGGGATCAGAGCAGATTTCACACCATCCCTGGAAGGTCACAGTTGAGACTGCTGTGCCCGGGGCCTGTGAGGAGAATGTGACTCACAGGCCATGTTGGCCACAGCATGCCCTAGGTGCCCAGGCCCGGGGGAGATGAAGGGCTGGAAGGCTCCCTCCACTGAGACCTGAACTTGGTCTTCAGGTTCAGTGCAAGGACCCTGTCCATGTCGGGTGGGAGGGGTGGGATGGGCAGGCCTGCCTTGTGCTGTGGGGGGGCCCTTATGAGAGGTGTGGCAGCAGACCCCCGGTGGGCACAGATGGTGCAACAGGGGGCGTGTTTGGAGGGTTGGCTGCTCTGTGACCTGTGGCCACCCACAGCCAGCAGCGACGACATGACCCTCACCAGCCCCAGCATGGACAACTCCAGTGCAGAGCTCCTCCCCAGTGGGGACTCCCCGCTGAACAAGAGGATGACGGAGAACCTGCTGGCCAGCCTGTCGGAGCACGAGCGGGCGGCCATCCTCAGCGTGCCTGCAGCCCAGAACCCCGAGGACCTGCGCATGTTTGCCAGGTGGGGGCATGGTGACCAGGGGGGCAGGCTTAGTTCTAGGGGCAGAACAGGAAGTGGATGGGGGACTTACCTGGCACAACCCCAACTGAAATCCTTTGATGACAAATGGCAGTTGCTGGTTGAGGTGGCATCTTAAGCACTGTGGTGTCCCCATGTGTCAGGAGTGCGGTCGCTGAAACACTCCCTGGTGCCTCGGACTTTGGGGGTCCCTCCAGGGTTTCCCGGGTGTGTCTTGTCACTTCTTTGAAAGCAGCAGCAGGTTCTCCTCCTCGTGGGGGTTGGCAGGGATTTTTTTACCCCGTGGGAAAGCTCTTGGCTGGGGGGAAGGGTGGTGTCCAGGCCCCCCCCAACATCATTGGTGACAGATTTCGTCAAACCCAGCTTTGACCTGGGGGGCTCTGCAGGTGTATGGTTTTCTGGGTGAGGCGAGCAAGCCGTCAGTTAAGAACCGCAGGCCAGGCAACTCATTGAAGCCGCTGGGTCCAGACCTCCAATGCCAGCCCCGCCACAGATGGCCCCCTAGAGCAGTGATCCCATCTGGATCCATAGCCGTGTGGGACTCGCTGCCACAGCAGCGTGGAAAAGAGAAGCTGCGCAGACCTGTCCCCTGCACCTCCCCACCCACGTCAGGATGCTGAGGGCGGACAGGACCGTCTGGCCCCCGGCGGCTCCAGGCTCAGACTAGCCATGTGTCCTCACGGACCCACTTCAGGGGACCTTATCTGCCTCTGCTGGGGATGGAGGTGCAGATGGCTGCCTCCCGGAGGCCCTGAGGTCCCCACCAGTGGCTGTTAGGACAGCGGCCGCCTGGGCTCATGCTTTCCTTGCCCCACCTGCCAGGCTCCTGCACTACTTCCGGGGCCGCCACCACCTGGAGGAGATCATGTACAACGAGAACACGCGGCGCTCCCAGCTGCTCATGCTCTTTGACAAGTTCCGCAGCGTGCTGGTGGTGACCACCCACGAGGACCCGGTCATTGCGGTGTTCCAGGCACTGCTCCCGTGAGGCCAGGCCGAAGTCAAGGAGGCAGAGAGAGGCTGCCACCAGCGGCGGGGGTGCTGGGCCCCCCTCCCCCGGCCCTGGGCTTCCCACCCCTACACCGGGCTGAGCCCTCTTGTCCCTAAGACCTGACTCTAGTCCAGCAGCAGCCTTGGGCCCGCTGTGCGCCAGCTTCCCTCTCATCTGGTCCTTGAGGCAGCCTCATTGTCAGCCGAGGTGGCGAGGCCTCCAGCTAGAGGGACTGTCGGGGGACTTGTGCCTCAGTGGCAGGCCTGCATTTTCCCTCAAATTTGGGCCACGCGTTTCTCTCAGACCCTCCTCCCAACCCTGTCCTCATTCCTGGACCCCATCCGCTGCTGCCTCCCCACGGCCACACTGGGGAATACACACAAACACATCTGCCCGCCCTCCCAGGGGCCAGGGGCACCTGAGTGCCCCGCCCTCACCACAGCCTTTGTGCTAGCCGCCAGAAGGCTCATGCCCAGGCTGTCACTCCCTCTTCGACCCCTGATGCACCAGGGACTGGGCTGATCCCCGTCCTCGGGGGGAATCTGCACTGGTACACGTTACCCTCCCTCACACAGGCCTGAGGAATGGTGCGTCCAGCCTCCTGCACACACACGACCCCCAGCGTCCTGTCCTGGAGGAAGAGTGATGACAAGCGCATGCTGGCAACTGCGGGGAGCTCTGGCAGAGACGCAAGCAGTCCTGTTTTCCATACATAAAGCATTTATTTGGTTTTTACACAATTAAAAAGCCTGGTCCGAGCAGGCCCTTGCTCAGGCCTGTGTGTTCTGTTCGGCTGCTCTGTCCACCACACTGACCCAGGGGCTGCCCTGGACGTAGAAGCGCAGGGGCTTCTGGGCCCACTTTCCTGCGTTGCCGATGCCCACTCGGGCTGCTGCCACCACAGCTGGCTCTCTGGACCCTGGGGGGCTGCGCTCCAGCCACACAGCCTCGTCCGTGGCCAGGTCCCGCTGGTCGAAGCTCTTGTTGATGTCCAGCGCCTGGCACAGCTTGGAAGGGCCGCTGCACAGCTCACGGTCTTTGAGGGCTCGGCCCACAGCGCCCTTGCGGAGGGTGCTGCGAAGCCGCCGCATGGTCTCCAGGCCCCCCAGGGGCTCCAGCGCTCGCAGCAGAACGCACGCCCCATCCCCTGTGGGACAGACGGGTAGCCTAGAATGGCAAGTCTCCCCAGGCTGTCGCCCTCTGTACGCTGGGGCACATGCAGTGCTATGGGTGTGATGCGGCCGCCTTCCTAAGCACCCCTGCACTCACTGTCCCGATTCTGTACCTCCAGTTTCTTCCACTCGACCTGCAAGGCACCAGGTAGGACTTCCCCGTGCAACCTGAGTGCCCGAGTACCACTCAGGGAGAACCTATTTCACAAACAGCGCAGTGCGTGCCTGGAGTCAGCCTCCTCTCTGGCTGCCTCTGCTCTGGTGACTGGCACCGACTGTGAGGCTGGCAAAGCAAACCCCAGGGAGCCAGCTGTCTCTGAGGACGGTCATTCGGCCAGGTAGCAGGCAGGTCAGAGCTGGCCCCAATTCTGACTAGGCCCCAGGGCACCCATCCACCACACGTCCTTGGAATCTGTTGGGCAAGCTGGAAGGTCGGCTCCGAGCAGCCACCAGTGTGCCCATGGTGCTGGGGGAGCCCCACCCAGGGACACTGTGAAGAGGTCACGCAGGAAGAGATGCCAGCATAGCCCCTCCCCTCCTTCCAGCCCTGGCTCTTTGTGTATCAGTCCATGCTACTTTAAGACTTTTTTTTTTTTTTTTTTTTTTAATTTTTAAGTAATCTCTATATCCAACGAGGGACTCGAACTCACAGCCCAGGAATCAAGAGTCAGATGCTCCACTGACTGAGCCAGCCAGGTGCTCAGTCCAAGCTACTTTAGAGACCAGAGACTGCAAATGGATACCCTGGGCCCAGGGGCCCACTCAAGAAGATGCATCTCCCCAAATTCCCTCAGTCCTGCATGGCTGGGGACAGCAATGACCTGGAGCCTGGCCACAGGAGCCCTGAGCCTCCAGCCAGGCTGCTCTCCTGACTTGGCCCACCCCCGCCTCCAGGGGGTCTGAGAGGTTCAGGTGGCAGGCCAGTGTCCACTCTTGGACCTTGGCCACAGGGTCCTCCCCAGCAGCATCTGGGAGCCTTGAGTGGTTAGAGCAGCCACACTCTCCCGTGTGGCCAGCAGCCGGCAAGTGTTGGGGGTTTTGTGACCAGATGTCCCTTAACCAGCCAGTTTTCAAAGGATCTCAATATATACTCGTGGCAAGCAAAACCTCAAGTTCCTGTGCCTGCTTTTCCTGGCCCCTCTTAGCCCACCATCTTCAGGGTGCCCTGTGGGTGCCACACATGTCCCTCAGTGTCTCACTGAGCCCCTGCACATGGGGCAAAGGAGCAGCCTGTCCCTCTGTCCCCATGCCCCTTCCCTGAGTCCCACATCCTGACAAAAGCATGACACCCTGACCTCTTCCCACCAGGTCTCCCTGTCCTCATCTGCTAGTCCTCTATCTCTACCACCTGCCTTCCTGGTCATTTCTGTGCCACCTCCACACTGAGGGCAGGCAGGCACCGACCATGTCCTTGGCCTCCCCTCTCCCTCTACCTGGATGGCCTTTGGCCCCACTGTCTGCACCCGTGTGGTTTCCTGCCACCCTGACCTGGATGTTTCCAGGGCATCTTGGTCATGTGTCCAGAAAGTAATGTGCTGCCTCCCATGTCTGCCCTGTCCACTGTTCCCACCCACCCCCGCCCTAGAAATTCCAGGCTTCTCACGTTCCTTGTTGACAATAACCCCAGGCATCACTAGACTCATTCTCTCTCTTTGTCCGAGTTCAGTCCTACGTCACAAGAGGTGGTTGGTTCTATTGCCAAAGAAAAGCCAGACAACCAGAATAAGCTCTCCAGAGTAGGCAGAGGACTGACCCTCTGGGGTCGTCCCCACCTTCCTCTGATCTCCAGTCACCCAGCTTCACTCAACACCTGCTTTGTGCTGGGCATGGGACCAATCTTGGGGCCCTCGTGGCTCTGATGCTGGACAGGCCCAGCTGTCTGCTCTGCGCAATCACAGCTGCCAGGTCATTGGAGTTATAACACGTGCGTGTAACACACAGCATACCAGACCCCAATCCTCTTTGTGGTCTCCCCAGGCCTTTGTTGTCCTTGGGATGGGCAGGGAGGAGGCTCACAAATACACAGATGCTGGGACGGGCTAGTGGACCAGGTGGCCCTCGCCCCTGGTCAGTAGTGTCTCAGGCAGGACAACTCTGTGGGTCCTGGTGAGCACAGGCCTTCCAGAAAGCAGCCCCCTGCTCATGAGGAATAGAAGCTGCCCAGAGCAGGTCCCACAGGGTACGTGGGTCCTCCTGAGAGCCCCAGACCAGCATCTCTCCTCTCGGCGCTACGATGTTTGGGGCCAGATGATTCCGTGTGATGGGGCCAACCTGTGCCTGCGAGCTGCCCAGCATCATGCCTGGCGTCACCCACTAGATGCCAGTAGCATGCACCCGGCTGGGATGACCACATGTCTCCGGACGTTGCCTAATGGTACCCCCTCAGGTGGCAGAACCATCCCTAGTTGAGAACAACAGGTTCAGACCCTGTAACTGACCGCCCGGCAAGGCTCTGGCCTGAGCCCAACTCAACCCAAAGTATCTCACCCTTGTTTCCCCACAGCCAACCCCCCACAGGTCTACTCTGGGCCATAGGTGACACCACCTTTGAGCTCTGTGACCATCGGTGGCCTTGTGGAACCTGTCTGCTCTGTGTTCAGGTCAACCCATGACCTCTAACCCATGGGGGACAGAGGCACCTATAAGTACCCTGTCCGTGTAGCCAGAATTCCTAAAACTGCAACCTAGCTTAGCAATGACACCGCCTTGTTCAGATACCTGCCCCAGCCTGGTCTTCCCTGGGGTCTCCTGGTTGGCAGCTGAGGGGACTCTGCCCATGGACTCTGCTCACCTCGGCTGGAGACGTTCATGCAGAAGTACATGCCGTAGATAATATACACGTACAGGGTTCCTGGCTTCATGAACATGCCACGGTTGCGGGGGGTCTGCCGGCCACCCCTCGAATGGGCAGCTTCATCCTCTGGCCCCAAGTAGGCCTCTGTCTCCACAATTCGGCCGCGGAGCTCTGTGCCATCATCAAGTCGCCGAACCAAGACCTGTGGGCAGTCAGTCTGCTCAGAGCAGCAAGAGACAGGGGCTCAACTGTGACCGCTCACAGCCCGGGCCTCATCTCCCTGGTGCAAGATACACCAGGGCACCTCGGTCCAGCCAGGCCCCCTATTCTCCCCTCTGTCCTGCTCAACCCCCTGGACCGCAGGCCCTGCTCACTAAGTGTCCTGTCCCCAGGTAGCAGCGATCTCAAGCTCCATCCAGGGCTGGGTTGGAAAACCAGCACCGTGAATTCGCACACTTCAAGTCTTCTCGGGAAGGCCCTCCATCTCCTTGCCTCCTCCTCCCCCAAGTCCCCCTTGGACTTCAATGCTTAGCCTAGTGCAGGGCAGCGTGGAGGGCATGGGGCCCCCACGCTCTCCCCACACAGCTGCCTGGACGCCCAGAGCCCGTGTAGCCCCCTTCACCTGGACTGAACCACAAAGGATCGTCCTACTTAGCTCCCACCCACCTAGCTCTGACCGGCATTTCTGAGCAGCAAGACAGGCGGCCCACAGCGCCCCTGGCCTGGACCACAGTGCTGGGTGCAGTCATCTCCACGAGGAGTAGGTCAGTGGGGACTGTGTGCCAGGAAGATGAGCTGGCTGTGGTTGGCTCAGATAGCATCCTGGGCCAGGGGCGGGGCCCAGAAGGGACAGAGGGGCCTGCTGAGGACAGGGCAGGGGGCAGTTGCCAGGGGCTGTCATCGGTCAACAGAGCACCTAGGAGGGCAGCCCAGGCCACAGCGGAACCAGGGAGGGCCTGCGGAATGCTGAGTGCGCTAGGGAACTGAATTGTCAGCCCGAAGACTTCCCACCTGTTCCCTGGCCACATTACGTTACCTGTCCCAGAAATGCCCGTGCCAGAGGGACTGCAGGCTGGTCGAAAAACTCAGATCCCAGTTGTGCAGAGTGGCTTTTTGGGCTTGAAAAATAGATGCTGCGCTGCGGGCCCAGGGTTGCCAGCGGCCCCAAGCAGGGCTCCATGGCGGAAAGCGTCTGGGCTCCGTCTGTTGGGCTCTCACGCTGTTCTTCCTCCAACAGTCGCTGCTTTTTTTGCCCCAGTCTTCGGGAAAGCTGTAATGGGAACAGACAAAATAAATACTCTGAATAGGTTTTGTGGTGCAGTCAGACTTGCGGAGCTCAAGGACCATGTTGACTGCCTGCCTCATCTGCAAAACGGGGTCGGGCAGCCACCTCCTGGGTTGTTGCAAGGTGCAAACAGAATGGCATACCTGACATACCCAGGCCCGTGCTGGGCCCCAGAAAGCCTTGGGGAATGAGGACAGGCTGTCGGCGGCAGTGTCAGGGTAGCCATTCTAATCCACATGCCCTCCACATGCAGAAGATGCACAGCCTGCTGGCAAAGGGCTGCCAGACCTGGGGAGGGGAGGGTGGGCACCCGAGCCTAGGACAGGAGGGCTGCTACCCTTGTTCCCACTCATCACGTGGACCCCAAACAAGCTTCTGATCTTGTTTCTTGAACATGCCCTTTGCACGGACCCTAACCAGGAACTGAAAAGCACAACCATGACCTTGATGGGGCCTGGCCAAGGATCGGATTGTGTGTGGTTGTGTCACCCACACTCCCCTCCCAGCCTGTTGACACGTTGGCGGGGCTCCCGCTGTACCATCCACTCTGCAGAATGGCTCGGAAGGCCTGACACACAGGTGGGTGAGCACCTGCTGGCTGTCTTCTTTGTGCCACCCCAAGTGCTCAGCCACGACCCCCGGTGAGTCCCAAACTAGCCTCTCTCATGACCCGGGATGTCATAATAAGGAGCAACCGGGGCAAAGGTGAGGTCTCTCAAGGGACGAGATCCAGCCTCCCACCGCTGCCACACAGCCTGAGAAGCCTGACCACACAGGCTCAGCTGATCTGAGACCCGCTGCTCTACAAGTGGGCTAAGATGGGGGAGGAGGTGAGCACTGGGGCCTGGAAACGCCCTGCTCAAGGGCTGCTCTTCAGTCATGCCCACATCTCCGTGGCATGTGACAGACCCATTATTTTTAACACAAGTGCTGACTCTCCGTGTTGAAAGGAGACTGCCAGTCTACTGAGAGTGGACACTGACGTGACCATCTTTGCAGCCCAGCCCATCTGCCAATACCCGCCATGGGCTCAGGCGCTGGGACACTGCCGCTTGGGAGTTTGGCCCCCTGCCTGCCTCATGGCACTTGGGTCATTCTGGGTCAGCACTGTGTCACCCTGGGTGGGGAGGGACCCAGGCTCAGAGAGAGGCCTCACTTTCCCCATCACAGACCTAGACAGTGAACCTGCCTCACGGGCCTCTGTGGTGATGGTCTGGCCCCAGGGCTGAGTAGTAGGGGGGCCCTGCCGTTGCAGCCAAGAGTTGAGCAGTGCCTCAAACTTTGTACCTGGGAACCTCACATGCGTCCGTGGCACTGGTTAGAAATGACGGTTCCCTGAACAACGGGCCCCCCAAAATGACCTAAAGTGTCTCTGCCTCTGTTTCCTTATCTGTAGAAAAGTAACCAATATCTGTCACAGAAGGTTATGAGGGTAAAATGAGAGAAGTCAGGTATGCACTTGGCTGACATACAGCAAGTACTCAATGACTGATAGGAAGAAACAACTCTCGGGTTGCCTGGGTGGCTCACGTTGTGATCTCACGGTTCCATGAGATTGAGCGCCCACCCCCACCCCCCAGCAGGCTCTGCACTGACACCCTGGAGCCTGCTTGGGATCCTCTCCCATGCTCTCTCTCTCAAAATAAATAAATCCACTTAAAAAACAAAACAAAACAAAAAAAAACCCTCCACCTGGGATGTCTCCAGGCAAAACCTGGGGACAAGGGTCTCTTGTCAGTGTAGGTCCAGCCACTGGAGGGCAGGAAACAGCCTGGTCTGGATGTGGGGGTCTAATGGACCCACCCGCCCTCCATCAAAACCTGGGCAAACAGGTTAGTAAGTATAGAGAGCATTTATCCGACTGTGACGGACAGTGACCTGAGGAGCGTGAGACAGTGGGCCCTGGGCCAACCTAGGGTCATTTCTGTGGCCGGCTGGCCCCCGGGGAGGGGATGTCTGAGCTGGGTCTGCGTGCACGGCATTTAACCAAGAAACCGGCGTGGGGGGTCTCCTCCCAGACGTCACTGGCGACCTCGGCCGGGCCTCGACTTCCCTCGTGGCAAATGGAGCTGCCGAGCCGGGGCCAACGCGCCGGCGGGCGCCCGCCTGGGAACCACAGCCCCCGTCAGGGCCGGAGCGCACGTTACCGGCTTCCCCCGGTTCTCACTCAGCCCTGGCTGTCCGCCTCCGGGGAAGATTCTCGCCTCGGAGGCCGAGGCAGCTGGCGCGGAGCGAGAAGCGCGCTCCCCTGCGCGCACACTCACCTGGGCCGCCCCGCGCGCGGGCATCCCGCGGCTCCGGCCGCGGCTCCGGGCGGAGGGACCCTCGGCGCGCGCAGCCTACACGCCCCGCCGAAGCGACCCCGGAAGTGCCGCCGGCGCTTGCGCGGAGGAGGACGGAAGCCTGGCGGAGTGGCGACGAGCGGGGAGCGGTTCCGCCCGCGGAGGAGGAGCCCGCGGAGGGGCCTCCTCCCATCCTGGACAAAGGCCCGGGGCGGCTGGGACACTTGTGGCGTGAGACCGGGGAGAAGGCGCCTGGGGTTGGGACGACCACCCCCGCAGCCTGGCCCTTCCCCCAGTGACCGGCCTCCCGCCCCCATTTGCACCGCGGTCTGTGCACGGCCGCCAGCCAGTAGTCTGACCCCCAAGAGGACTGGTCCGTCCTGGGTCTTACCTGGCCCTCGAGGGGCCCTGGTTGGAGGGTGGGGTGATGTGGAGGGCGCGTAAGGGAGGTGGTGGCAGAGTCCCGGTCCCCAGATTACGCCTTCCTGGACTGCGGAGGGGTATTACTTGCTCCTGACCTCCGGGGCGGGGAGCGGCATTTGTGGGGAGAGGACATGGGGAGTGGGTCAGGAAGACTGTCCGGGAAGTGGATGCCAGGCGTGTCCGGAAGCCCCTGCCGGGGTCAACATCACGGGCAGGTCTGAGAATACTGTCTGCAGTGTAGCCCCCACCCCTTTTGCCGCCCAAAGATGCCCAGAGGAGCCTGCCCACTCCTGGGGCGGGCTTGCTGGATCGTGGCCAGTCTCCTTTACAGGCTGAGGCCGGCACTACACTTTGGGGACCGTGAGCACCGGCTTGCGCGGGGAAGGGCCCGCCGGATAGAGAACATCCCGCCCTCCACCTCTGATGTTGCCCACCCTGCCTGTAACCTTTCAAGTCGGATTGGAGTCCAGAAGGGGAGGGGCAGGGAGTCTGGGGAGGGCAGTGCCTGGGCCAGAGGAAGGAAGGGCCATGAGTGGGAAGTATTCAAGCACAGGGCTGTTGGCTGGGGACAGTCATGGTGGGGAGGGGCACACTGCCAGCTCCTGTGGCTCGGTGGACCAGGAGGGTACGGGCTTCAACACCCAGCAGAGTCCCTGTCCCCCTACTCTGTAGCTCTAAGGTCCCCTCCCCTGCAGGTCCCCTCTGCTGTGGCCAGCACAATCCCACTCTCCTGTCCCACCCACCCCTGCCCTGGAAAAAGCCTTGAGGAACACAGCCTACACTTTGATTTCTGTGACCCTGGCCCTGGAAGGGGGTGCCCGTGGGGCCTCAGAAAGCAGCTGGGCATAGGATGATGTCAGGTAGCAAATGTCAGATAGGAAATGCCCAGATGGGCCAAGGGAATGGGAATGGCCTCAGATGAGCACAGGGCAAGTCCAGCTGGGAGGCCCTGGTCTCCCTGCTCCTCCTCTGAACTGCCCAAAGCTGAACTTCAGCCTGGGCCCTGGTCCAGCAGTCCTGCTGGCCCCCTCCCCTCAGGGCTCCCCTCAGGACTTCCTGGGGAGGGAAGGGCTGCAGCCTTCCAGCTGCCTGATGGAAGCCACCCAGCTGTTTGTGGCACTGTGTGCCGCTTCCGGGGGTGGGCACTGTGTCATAAATTCATGCTTGTAAGGCAGGCTTAGATGCAACTCCCTCCCCTTTCTTTCCTCCTTACCCCCTGCAGCCATTCTGCCCAAACAATGACTCTCCCTTCCTGCCTTCCTTTGTGCCCTGTGCCCCTTCTCTCCTCCCTTTCCAGTCTCCCTCTCTCCAGCAGGGAAAGTGAGGCCTCAGTTGGGCCCCCTCCTCCTGGTGAGGGCTGGGGCAGGGTGGGTGCCATTTGTATTAATTTTTATTCTGATTTTACAAACGGCTCATGGTCCTTATAGAAATCAGGGGGAGTCTACTCGTTCCTGAGGGGGTGTTTCATCCCCACGTTGAGAATGAGAGAGAGGCTCAGAGCACAGCCCTGGCCCCCAGGAGGAGGAGGCAGGGCCAGTGCCAGCAATGTACTTCTCCAGATGTTTCAGCCTGAATGCAGGGGCTTGCGAAACCTCTCTCCAGGGTGGGCCCTCCACTGGCCCGCCCCCATTTCCTGGTTAGTGGTCTGAGGCCCCACCGCAGGCTGGAAGTGGTGGGCTGAGCATTCCCACTGTGGTCTGCTGGGCAGGCTGGCTGGGGGTCAGAGAAGGTGGTCCTGGCGGGAGGAGGGTCCTAGGGTCTTCTCTGTCTTCAGTGTGCCTTGCTGCTGGACCGGTACAAGTGTTGGAGGGTGTCAGTGAAAGATGGAGTTGAGGACACCCTCCATGCTTTGAAAGGAGTCAGCCCTGGGGCTGGCTGTCCCGGGCTCTCCTGGGCCAGCCAGTGGCCTGTGGAGGGGCCATGACTAAAGCCTTGAAAGGACAGCACAGAGGCCACAATTCCAGCACCAGCGCTGTGGCAGAGCATCCATCACACTGGTTCAGTGTGCTTTTCTCTAATGGAGGGATGCCAACACCGTCAAAGGGAGAGTTGGGTCAGGGCCCAGCGGACTCCACGTCAGGTAGCAGAGGGCCGGCCCTCTGGCAGCTTCTCAGCGGTTCTGGCATCCCAACTGGCCTTCAAGGTGCTCTGAATCTGACGGGTTCTGGGCAGTGGCCGGGGTGGTGGTGGTGGTGGTGGTGCAGGGGGCCGTCAGAGCCTCCTTGGGGAGAGAAGTGAGCCAGAAGAGATGTGTGGGGGCTGCATCCTCCCTTTCTGGGGCTGTGCTGCCCATGCTACTGAGCCCTCAGCCCAGGCACTTATGGGACCCCTTGCCATGCACTGAGACACAGGGTCGGGCAGCTGCCTCGGAAATAGCTAGTGACTTCAGGCCCCAGCTGGCCCAGCCCACTTCCGTCTCCTCCCCAAATAGCCAGGGGCTGGTGCCAGGCCCACCCAGGCTTCCCAAGCCCAGGAACTGGCCTGCTGGGTTGAGGATTCCAGGGTAGCTGTGGGGACTCCTCCTGGTCGGGATCTCACCCTCTCAGCTCCTAGAGTGAGGTCCACAGCCCACGGGGGTGGTCCAGGTGCCCATCTGCCCCTAGTCACCTGTCCACCGTGGTTGCAGTTGATTTCCATTTCTCCAGGGCTCGGAGAAGAGGAAAGAGAAGGACTGGGAGGTGGGTTCCCATGTTGGGGCTCCTTCACCAGAGCACAGGGCAGTGGGGCAGACATGAGGCAGAGCATATGTATGTGAATACGTGTGTCCACGTGGACTAGGTCCAGGCCCAAGCACTCGTGTGTCCAGGCCTCTGCTCACACCATCCTTTGACTCCAAGGTCCTTGTTCAGGATGCTGAGCTGGTTGGAGAACATGGGCGTTCCTGGATTTGCCTGCCAGGGTATACGGAGGCATGCCTTGGGATCAACACCTGTGAGGAGCAAGGGTTTGTAACAGAGCCTGCTGGGGATCCCACTGAAGCCCGGTAACAGAGAGGGCCCTTCGGAGATGACCTGAATGAACACAGTGAGGGGCCATTTACCTGCCACAAAACACGCAGACCAGCCTCTCTGGGGAAGGAGCGTGACTTTTGTGAAGGCAGCTCTTGTCCACTGAAGGTGACTCCTTGGAGGGGGATTTCAGCTGTGGGGCAGCCATGGCCAGTGTTCCTGGCAGCTGGGAATGAGTGTCTGGGTCATGGAGTGGGTCTGGGTGGCACCCTGCAGGACCCACTGCAGGAGGGGGAACTGCCAACACGTGGCAGGCTTTGGGTGTCAGCCCGGGCCCTGGACTCGAGATGACACCACTGCTGGCCCTGCCAGCCCAGTCTGGGCATCCAGGTTGGCGGGGCCTGCTTATCCCTGGCAGGGGTCGAGAATGCCTGGTATGGAGAGACTGTCCTGTTTGGCTGAGAGCCTGGCAGGGGAGGAGTGGCACGTGTAGGCTGCAGGAGCCATGAGGCTGAAGGAGCCATGAGCATCAGCACCGGGCAGCCTCCCTCCTGCCTTGTGTCCCCAGTGCACCTGCAGTCGCCCCCCCCCAACCCCCACCCCGTGGAGGAGTCCTCCTGTAGCCCCTCCAAAGCCTTCATTGCGTCCCTCCACCTGAGAATTGTGCTGACATGCCTGTGTTCATCGAGGTCCCGGTTATGTGCAGGCACCGCTTTGTTCCCTGGTACAGGTGAGGCTCTGACCAAAGGGTTCTGTCCCTTGCCCAGTTTCCAGAGCCAGCCTGTAGCTTGGCTGCCACCTCAAGCTGTCAGCTCTGTTTCCTGTGGGGTCAGGAGCCGACTCCCGTCTGCAGTCAAGGCCCGGCATGGTTGGCCGATAGCGGCAGCAACTCTGTTCGGAGCAGGCCAGTGCCACCTGTCCCAGACCAGCGACGGGCCTGAGGACATATCTGTAGACACTGCAAGTGTTGATGTGCTGGGCCACATGTGCCCCAAGGGATTCTGGCATCTAGTGAAAGCGTCCTTAGGAGACCTGCGGTTTCCCAGTTCTGTTTTCTCTGAGGCAATAACAGAGACCACCCCAAGGAAGCCTAGGCCCCTCCACCACTCACAGCACCTGGTCAGCCCTGTCTATGCCCTGCTATCGGAACTCCCCTCCCCCATTTCCAGGTCTTTCTCTGGGTGGTTCAGCCCCACATACTCCTGTGATGTCGAGTGAGGGACGCTGGGAAATTCCCATCAGCTCCTCAGCCTCGAGCAGATGGGTCATTTTGTATCCAACTCAGACAACGTAGGGATGAGCGTATTGGGGCGGTGGGCAAGCTCTGAAAGAGGGAAGAGCAGAGTGGATGCCACAGACCGGAGTGTGCGATTGTACTTGTGTGCACGTGTATAATATGTGGAAGCCGATACGGGGTGTACAGTTGTGTGTGGGAGCAGGTGTGCGTTTGTGAGTCTAAACAGGTGTGTGTGAATATGTGAGTCAGTGCAAGTGGTTTGAGCATGTGGGTGTGTATGTGCTTGAATGCACGAGCATGTGTGTATGAGTGTGAACGTGTGTTAAGTGTGAGTGCTCACATGGGTCTGGGTGAGCATAGGGGGATTTAGTGTGGGCATTCGGAGGAGGCTGTTGTTTCGGTTTACAGGAGACCCAGGGACGCACGTCCCACACAGCCCCTTTCCCCCCTTTCTCAAGCACAAGTCAAGGCAGAATCAGATCAGGACTGACTCTAGAGTCTGGGAGAGGCTGAGGATCCCAGGACTGCCCTTGACGCTGAGGCTGTCCCGTTGGAGCACTAGGCCCTCTCTCCCAAGCCAAGGCGTCCAAGACCCCAAGCCACATGTGTCCCAGAGCCCGGACACAGAGGGAGAGCGGAGCCCGGGGGCCTTCCCGGAGGAGGTGTCTCGGGCCGGGCGGGCCGCGCGCATTCCTGAGCCCTGAGTCAGCGCGGCCGCCCCCTCCGGCCGGGCCCGCCCCCGGCGCGCACGCCCCTCGCTCCATGGCATTCCCGGGCGGGCGGGCCGGACAGGCGCGCGGGCGGGGACTCGGCGCGGGCGCCCTCCCGGCCGGCGGCGTCAGCCCTTCCCCGGAGCCCTCAGGACCCCCGAGGACCCCCGGCGCCAGCGGCGGCTGCGGTGAGTGAGCGCGCAGGCGGCGGGGCGCAGGGCTCCGCGGCCCGGGCGGGTTCCGGGGGTTGCGTCCGCTGCCCCCGGGGCCCGTCCTCAGCCAGCCGTGGCCGGAGCCGCCGGGAGTCGGGCTGGCTGAGGGCTCCAGGTCTTGGTCCGGGTCCGCGGTCGGGCGAGTCCCCGCCGGGGTCGCCCGGACTTTCCTTCCCGGAGTTTCCCCACCTACCCGCGGAGGCGGCCCAGCCCGGGATTCCTAACCCGGCGCGTCGCAAAAATAGCCCATGGCCGGATTAGCGCGTCCCAGCGGCCTGACCGGGCCGGACAGCTCGGCTCCAGCCCCCGCCCAACAGCTGAGGGTCCTGGGGAGGGTTCGGAGTCTGGGGGTGTCCCCAGGCTCCTCCGAGCTGTGCTCTCCCCCCCCTGACGTTTTCCTTCCCGGCCGCCACCGGTGGGTGGTGCTCCAAGTCGAAACTCCAGCTCCGAGGGTGGGACTCCTCGGAATCATCCCTGTCCCGGCCGTCGTCACCGGGGATGGGAATAATATCACCAATAATAGCAGTAGCTGGGGAGGTGGGGGCGGGGGACTGACCCTACTTCCCGCCTCACAACCTTTGCCTTCCTAATTGTAAATACTGGAACTGCACAGGGTCCTGGGATCTACTCTCAAAGACACCCCGTATCTTGTGCTTGGTGACCAAGAGGAGCAGGGTGGGGAGGGGGGTGAGTGGGGGCGTGCCTAGGGGCCGGCCTTCCATTGGCGGGGAAGATGGCTGGACCCCAGGCGCTCAGGGCACTGGGGGAGGGCCTGGCCGTCTGTTCTGCCGGGGGCTAGTCTGTGGGGCTGCGTGGGGAATGGGTGGGGGATTCCACAGTCATGCCTGCCGGAGGCCCCGCTGGTTC
>CM053564.1:0-38849 GCA_028646485.1 Cryptoprocta ferox | reverse complement strand
CCCCCCCCCCCCAGCCAGTCCCAGCCCCCTAGGGAGCCCCCAGAGATCAGGAGGAAGGTGAGGAACCCAGCACCAGGCTTGGGTCCAAGAGGTCCCTAAGGCTGCACCCCCCTGCCACCAGGGGTCATTCTGGGCAAGCTGGGTCCTTTCCCCTGAGAACGGGGCAGAGGCTAGTAGGTGGGCCTAGGAGTTGATTGGCCCCAAATTGAAGGTGCCAGGCCCCAGGCCCCAGGCCCCAGGCCCCTGGCCCCTTTCCAACTCTTCCAAGCAGCCAACCAGCCTCCCATTGTGCAGATGGGCCGACTGAGGGCAGCAGAGCTGGAACTTTGCTGTGACCAGCTTTCCTCATCCAGCATTAGTGGCCAAGTTGTTGCCCTTGGGAACGCACATCCTTTGTTCAGAGGGGATCACCCAGTTCTCCCCTGCCTTTTAGGGCCCTCCCTCACGGTCTTCTCAGCTCCCAGCTACTGCTCAGGGCACACCCCGCTGCTCCTCTCTCTGGATGAGATGCTCCCCTTCCAGCCCCAGTTCACCCTCCCTGGTGTCTGTGACAGGATCCACTGTCTGCCCAAGGATCATATTCCTTGGCTTCTGCCTGTTTTCTGGGTTGGATGTGTTTGAACGGAGATGCTCCAGGTCACGATAGGGTGAAGCTGGGGGCCCAGATGGGCTTGGCAGCTCTCCACAGCCTGAGGGACCCAGATGGTCTGTCCCTACCCCTGGGGGGCTTCAGCCAGGGCCAGCTAAGCAGGCACACAGGTCTCTTGCACCCCAGCTCCTGGGCAGACATTGCCCAAGGCTTTGAACTCCCTTGGAGACTCAGTGACCTCAGGTGGTGACGGACCCCTCTGAGCCTCAGTCTTCTTATCTGTACGATAAATACAGAGGACCCTTCCCACGGGTTGTGATAGGTCAGCAGGGTGAGTCAGAGCCAGGTTTCAGACAGGTGTGCCAGGCTTCTGACAACAAGCCATTTCTGCTCTTTTAACAGACCTTGGGACTTGGTTTCCCCTCCTGGGCCTTCTCTAGTACTATCCAGCAGTTGGCCCATCCTGGGAGGAGGTCGCTCAGCCCGAGGGTGTCAGGGCACCGGGAAGCACCTGTGTGTCAGGGGGAACTTCTGGGGGCTCTGATCGGTGGCCAGGCCAGTCATCTGCTCTAGAGCCAGGTGTGTAGGTAGGATGTGGGCCTTTCCCCTCTGCAGCTTGAGGGGCGCTTTCACATAAGGCTCAGCCAGAATCTTCTATAGCTCAGTCTGTTCCCTTGCACCCTTGCTGGCTGACTGCGTGGCATGGACCTTCAACCTCTCTGAGCCTTGGGGCTCCCCAAGCCTGGGTGTATCCACCCTGTCAGGTGCTTGTCAGAGCTGCTGGGGTCAGGGGCTTTGACTTTGGTTGCTGTATGCGCCTGTTGAACCCTTGGGCAGTACTCCTCCCCAGGGTGGTACTCCCTGCGCACCACTCTCCCTGGTCAGGTCCTAGAGTGTAATTATTACTGGGGATTCTTGTCCCTTCGGGGCCTCCTGTAGCAGGGAGCCTCCTGTTGTTCTGGTATTGGCCCTCCACATACACGTCTGGGGTGACATCTGTCTGGTGTTGGGTGACAAGGAGAAGTAGGGATTGATGTCTCCCCCTGGGAATGGGCAGAGCGCACGGTGCAGGCCATTAGCTAAGTCTCAGGCCTTCCCTGTTACTCTCTGACCTTGTTTCCTCCACCAAAAAGTGGTGAGATCTGGGAGGGTTGAGGAGGGGTGCGGGCCTGGCCTTTACCATTCTTAGCATTATGCCATTTATACGTGAGACAAAGAGGCACAGAGAGGCTAGGTGACTTCTGCTTTGCTACACAGTAAGTAGCCTGTGTGAAGGGCTGGAAGCCAGACAGCCGGTGAGCCCTGTTCCCCGGGGATTTCTGGGGATGAGCATGAGATTAGGGTTAAACAGAAGACTGGGGGGCAGAGATCAGGGCACTAGTGTGGAGGCTGGAGGATCTGGTCCCTCCTGGGATCATGCTCAGGTGAGCTGGGGACACGTCTGGGCAGGTGTCCTGGGGTGGGGCCCGTTGCTCCAGCTGACCTTGGCAGTGGGCGGTCCCCTGGGCAGGGTGGGGCCAGGGCTTGGTGGGTCTTGTCCTGGGGCTGGGCCTCCGGGCCATCCACTTGGCCTCCAGCCGCCCCTGCCACCTGCAGAGTGGGCCTGAGCAGATCAGTGGCTGTTGCTCACACCTGAGGACCCAGCCTCACAATGGCTCCGGCCACCCGCCAGGCCAGGCCAGGTCGGCCCCCAGTCTCCTCCTGCCTCTTGGTTACACCATACCAAATTGGGCATCTCTGAAGCGTACTATCCCCAGGTGTCGCCTCCCCCCCATGGCTTCTGTTCTGGTTGTGCATGCTCTGGGGCCCTCCTGCTCCCTCCCTCCTTTGGCTGCCCTCAGGGAGCTCCCTAGAGCCTGCAGGCAGCTCCGCCTCCCAGATGCAATTGCAGGGTCTTTTTCAGCCTGGGTGTTTGGTTTAGCCACTGCTTCTCAAGCATCTGCTGAGTGCCAGGCACTGCTACGGGCCCTGATTTTCAGATGAAAAAATTGACACTTGCAGAGGGTTGCAGGTGGTGAAAGCGAGAGGGGTCTGTCCAGTGTCTCAGGCCAGGCTCTCCTCACAGGCCTCCCTCCATGGGCTTCCTGGACCCTCTTGTACCTGTGCACCATGCCAGCCTGAAGGGTCCCCACTCCTCCCCAGAGCAGGAACCTGCTTTTCAGCAGGACCTGGCCCGGCTCCCCGCCCAGCCCTCTGCCGTGAGGCTGTAGGCACTCCCACCCCTCTCCCTCCACTTCAAGCAGCCCTCGTGGTAACTTAAAAAAAAAAAAAAAAAAAAAAAAAAAAGACTCTCCCTCCGTCTCTAAAATAAATAAATAAACTTAAAAAAAAAAAGAAGCAGCCCGAGTGGTCCTGTGACCCTGCGGGGCCCTCATCATGGGCCCCGCACGTGTCCTGTGCTGCCCGGAGTGCCTGGCGGTAGCACCTGATGTGCCCCGCTATTTCATGTCCCCTTGCTGGGCTTGGTCCCCACACATAGCATTTGATAAGCTGTTGTCAGCACTTTCTACTTCACTTCTAGATGCCCATTTGGGGGTGTCCTGATGGGGCTGGGCCACAGGGGGGGCAGCCTTGATTGTCACCAGAGTGACTCAGATGATGTGTGACCACGAGCAGTCAAGCCCTCCCTGGGCTGTGGTTTCTTCCTGCACTGAGGGGGTCAGCAGAGCAGAGATGCTGTCGGGATTCCCCCCGGAGGGGCTGTCTGGGAACAAGAGCCCACTGTGTGCCTGGGGGAGGCCTGGACACAGAACCACTGTGTCCTCTGGGTGGGCACTGTGCTCCTCCCCAGCCCAGACTCTTTGTCCTCCGGGCCTGCCCCTCCTCCACGCCGTTGGGGCCCACTGTGGAGCACCCCCGCCTTGTGAATCCTACCCACTCGAGGCCCAGATGGGGAACTATGCACAGAGGGGTGGGGCAGGCCAGGAACCTGCAGCACTGGGGGCATGGTGGGGATCCTGGAGCCCTGTGGGTTGCAGAGCACCCTCCAGGTTCTGCTGCAAACACAGGAGGGATTTGTGTGGAAGTGAGGGACACTGGGAGATCTGGGCATACAGGCAGGGATCTGGTACCTCCCTCATGAGCTTAAGGGCTGCTGTGTTTCTGGGGCTGACTGTCCAGGCCAGCAGGGGCTGGGGAATGTCAGATTTCCTGTGTACCTTACCACCCTTTTCCCACTTCTTTGCCTGTGCTATCCCTGCACTGACCTGGTCTTGTGGTCAGCTCCTCCTCCCAGAACGCGATTGAAGGGTCTTTTTCAGGACCCCCTCATCCTCCCAGATCACAAGGATGGGCCCCTGCCAGTCCATGCGCAGAAGGGAGCAGTGTTTACTGAGCAGTGGCTCTGGAGCAGGCCTGTCTTGGCATTGTGGACCTGGTGGTAACAGGGCAGCAGACACATGGGTGAACTCCCGGGCCGTGCCAGGGGAATCCAGGGCTGGGAGCACCTCTCAGGGGTGGGCCCAGCCTGCCAAAGGCTGTGGGTCCTTTGGGCAGAATGCATGTGCAAGGGTGGGGCATGACTAGAGTCCTGAGATGGGAGGCCTCTGGGTGTGAAGAGAGGCCACGGGGCCAGTGGGAGCTGGGCGGGTCATGGATGTGTGTGGTGGTGTAAGCCAGTCAGCTTGTAGAGGTTCCTTCTACTCCACAGTGGAGAACCAGCTGATATCACCCGGAGGTGCTGGCAATGCATAGGGAGGCTCCTCGAGAAGCCTGCGGATTCCCAGCGGTTGATCCAGGGCCAGAAGGATCTGTGAGCAGTACCTGGGGCTACCCCTCTTTTGTGGAGGGGCAGGAGGGGCAGCGCTCAGCATCCCATGCCCTTCTTTGTCTGGGTAGGGGTGTGAACAACTTCCTTCGACTTTCCCAGGTCAGTGCACAGCTGGGAGTTGCTCGGAACAGAGTTCCTGCCTTCCCCATTCTGCACGAGTCCAGTGGAGCTGTGGGCAGCATCCTGGGACTGTCTGCAATTAGACTCTCTGAATATGTGACCTTGAGGAAGGCCCCTGTTCCCCAGGCCTCAGTCTTCCTGTTTGTAAAGCATGGGCAGGGCTTTCTCTATATCTCCTTCAGGGGATTTCAAGGGAGGCTATTTTGAGACATTCGTGGGTGGATTCCCAAACCCAAATTTCAGAGTCTGTTTGGGTCCAAAGCTCTTTGATGTACCCGAGGGATTTTGGAGCCTCTGCCCTCTGAGTATTGCTTGGCCACTCGCCTGCTATCCATGGCCCCCAATGTGCTTGGGCAACCCTTCCAACCTTGGATTTCTTGCTTCCAGACACCCTAAGGTCCTTTGGGGAGGGACAACCAGATCTGCCCTGAAATTGACCTTTTGTAAGGGAGGAATAGAGTGCCCAAGAGGCCACGGTCACATGGCCGTTGCCTCACTGTCACCTGGCCAGGTGGCGGAGACCCAAATCAAACCACGGCCTCTGCTCTGGGTCCTCTCTGCTCTGCTTGGTCCCTTGCGCTGTGCCAGGGTCTCAGCCGCCGAGGGCAGTGCTCTGCACTCCTGTGCATCTGTTTTTGGGCGCATGGCGCCCCCTGGCGGTCATGGCAGCATCCGCATGACGGTGGTTTTCAGTAGGTCCCTTGTAGGTGGGAGAATGGTGGCCCCCTGCAAGCCATGTGGTTGTTCCTCTTTGAGACGGTGGGATCACGCACCCCTGTTGTGGATGCAGTGGGCCCTTTGTCTTTGCAGCAGATGGCAAGAAAGTTAGGTATGTGTCAGATACACATGAGATGTGCCCTGCATACAGACTGGGGCGAGACCCTCAGCCTGGCTGTTCCCTGTGTGAGGAACAACCTTGCTCCCCAACCACTGGCCTTGTTCACCTCATCACAACCTTCATATCTTTGCTAGATGTCACCTCACAGGGAGGCATCAGTACCCCAGAAACTGGAATATGTTGTCTTCCCTATCATACGTCTCATGTTTTGACACATTGTATCTACGTGTAGGTTTATTGTTTGTCTGGACTGTAAGCTCCAGGAAGGCAGGGATTTTGTCCGTGTTTGTTTCCTTCTTTCTCCACCAACGTGTTCCCAGGCACCTAAGAGTGACTCATAGTAGATGCTCAAATATCTGCTATGAATTTGTATCTTTCGACATGAATGAATTTATATTGCCTGAGGACCTAGTTCAATGCCTGCAACATCTCTAGGGACGAATGAAGCAGGCACTCAGCAGATTAGCGCCGAGCACACAGTAGGTCTTCAGCATCAGGGACCAGGAACATCCCAGGGCCCAGTGAACCCTCAGGATTGCGTCAGCACTGTTACTGAGTAACACTCGCCCCCACCCCCCCAGGCCTGCCTTGTCCCACCTGGAACCATGAGTGAGACCCGCAGGGACAGCACGAGCAGCCTGCAGCGCAAGAAGCCACCCTGGCTGAAGCTGGACATACCAGCTGCGGCGCCCCCCGCGACAGAGGAGCCGAGCTTCTTGCAGGTAGGCGCTGGCCAGCAGGGGCTGTGGGTACACCCCCTCCAGCCTCCTCACCGTGACCCCATTGCCCAGCCCCTGAGACGCCAGGCTTTCTTGCGGAGTGTGAGTATGCCAGCTGAGACGGCCCGTATCCCCTCGCCCCACCACGAGGTCCGGCGGCCAGTGCTGCAGCGCCAGACGTCCATCACGCAGACCATCCGCAGGTACTGTACTGCCTTGGCTGCCCCGCGGTAGGGGGCTGGGGGGACAGAGGCAATCATACAGGGTCCCCTCTGGGTACTAGGCCTGGGAATGGAGCAAGGGTCCTTCCTGTCTTGGCTTTCTCCTCAATCTTGTTCCCCGTGTCACCTTGTCCTCCTCCCGCTCTGGGGACCAACTGCTCTCACCTACTACCTTCTCTGCTCCGCTCCAGCACTCGCTCTCTCCTTCTCTGTCTCCCCTATCCCAATGCTCTGGCCCCTGAACAGCCGGCAGGTGCGCTTTGGGCACGTCCACACTCTGCCCCTCTTGGGTCCCCCCGGTGCCCGCAGGGCCCTCCCACAGCGCCGGTCTCTCTCTCGGTCCCTGCTCAGGTACCTGGGACAGGGCATGAGTGTGTTGATGTTAGCTGGCGTGTGCATGGCTTGTGACCTCTCGGGACTTGCCAATGTAGTTGGTGTCCCCTGGGGGTCCTAACCGCAGGTGCCAGCAGTGTTTTCCTTGCATGTCTAAGAGCTCTGGGGATCTCTCCTGGCCGTGCAGTGCCCGTTGCCTGAATTCTCTGGTGTCCAAGGTCAGGCTGCTGCCCGGGGCCAAGCTCTCTGGCTGAGGGCTGAGCTCTGAGCACCAGCTGTGGACTCAGTGTCTCCTATGGACCCCCCTCTCCGTGATGGGTTGAGGATCTGTGTAAAATACTCACTTGGGCAAGGCCTGCATCTGTAGTGAGAGTTTGGAGTTGGTTCATTGTTTAGGGGGTGGTGGCCAGGGCTGGAACCCACTCATCCCCTTAATTAGACCCAGCCCACCTGGACCCCAGACCCTAAAGTGGTTCGAGGCTTGGGCGGGGGCGTGCTGCACGAGAGGAGGGCCTCTGAGGCCCCTGCTGGGGTGGCTGGAAGATCTGGCTTTACCCTGCTGAGACCCTCCCGTGGCAGGGGCACAGCTGACTGGTTCGGAGTGAGCAAGGACAGTGACAGCACCCAGAAATGGCAGCGGAAGAGCATCCGCCACTGCAGCCAGCGCTATGGGAGGCTGAAGCCGCAGGCCATCCGGGAGCTAGACCTGCCTAGCCAGGACAACGTGTCTCTGGCCAGCACTGAGACGCCCCCGCCGCTGTATGTGGGGCCGTGCCAGCTGGGCATGCAGAGGGTATGCCTACCTTCTGCCTCCTACCAGCTTCACACTCTGCTCCCTGGGCTGGGACTGGGGACACAGCCAGCCTGAGCAGAGGAGGTTCCTCGGCGCTCATGGTGTGGGATGGTTGTCAGATGGTCCCATAAAGGCCCCCGAGACACTCTGGGAATGTGGGGGCCGGGGTTAGGGGACATACCATGGGCCAGTCTCTAGAGTATCGCAGGATGAACAGCCGAGGATGGGGACCTCTCTGGGCACCCACCCAGCCGTCCAGGGACCCACAGGGGAGTGTGAGGACTGGCAGCTGTGTTCTCCACACTGGGGTATAGGGTGGAAAAGGAGCCCCCCATAGCAATGACCCAGTCCCTGACTCTTACCTGTCCGTCCCTCTGCCAGATCATAGATCCCCTGGCCCGGGGCCGGGCCTTCCGAGTGGCAGATGACACGGCTGATGGCCTGAGTGCACCACACACACCTGTCACGCCTGGCGCCGCTTCCCTCTGCTCCTTCTCCAGCTCCCGCTCAGGCTTCAGCCGGCTCCCGCGGCGACGCAAGCGTGAATCGGTGGCCAAGATGAGCTTCCGGGCAGCGGCAGCCCTGGTGAAGGTGGGTGCAGGGGCTGCGGCGGGGTGGGAACTAAGCCGGCCACCACGCCGTGTGCTCACCTCCTCGCTGGTAGGGCCGCTCTGTTAGGGACGGCACACTGCGCCGGGTGCAGCGCCGAAGCTTCACTCCCGCCAGCTTCCTGGAGGAGGACACAGCTGACTTCCCCGACGAGTTGGACACATCCTTCTTCGCCCGGGTAAGAGCACAGGGGCATCGCCTGAGGCCCCTCCGCCTACGTGTCCCACCCTGACCGTGTGTATTTGCTCAGGAAGGAGTCCTCCACGAGGAGCTGTCCACGTACCCAGACGAGGTGTTCGAGTCCCCTTCGGAGGCAGCACTCAAGGACTGGGAGAAAGCCACAGAGCAGGCAGACCTCACGGGCGGGGCTCTGGACCGCAGTGAGCTTGAGCGGAGCCACTTGATGCTGTGAGTGCCGCCGGCCAGTGGGGAGGGGTGAGGCCAGGACCTACGGCTGTCCGGAGGGGCCCTAGGGCACTGATGCCGTGGAGGGCCGAGGGAAGGAGTCATCTCGTGGACTGTGAGGCCAGCCTGGTCACTATGGCTGTGGGACCCAGGGCTGGGCACCATTCAAGTCTTGGCTGCCCACCTATGGGACAGGAATGTAATCCCAGAGTCCACAGGCTGGACAGAATCTAGCAGCGAGATGGAGAATGTGATTAATACTTGTAGATCGTCCAGGGATCCTCATAGGGCAGATTCCACCTCTGCCATCCCCGGGGCGGGGGCGGGGGGCTCAGGATTGCTCTTTTACTGGTAAGGAGGAGGCTGATGCTGAACGACTGCACGGAGCCTTCAGTGCTAGACGGGAGCCAGACAGAGAGGAAAGGTCATCCTGGTCCTGCTGAGAGGGATTGAAGCAGGTTGTGAGTCTGGGGCAGGAGGTGACTGTGCCCCTTCCCGCAGGCCCCTAGAACGAGGCTGGAGGAAGCAGAAGGAGGGTGGCGCAGCGGCCCCACAGCCCAAGGTGCGGCTGCGGCAGGAGGTCGTGAGCACGGCGGGGCAGCGGCGGGGCCAGCGCATCGCGATGCCCGTGCGCAAGTTCTTTGCCAGGGAGAAGCGGCCGTACGGTCTGGGCATGGTAGGCCGGCTGACCAACCGCACTTACCGCAAGCGTATCGACAGTTATGTCAAGCGCCAGATTGAGGACATGGACGACCACAGGTAGGCATAGGGTGGGAGTGTGGGTGGGATGCAGCTCCCAGCAGGCAAGGCTCCACGTTGGGGGTGGGCTCTCCGGGCTGGGGATGCCGCCTCCGTTGACGCTCTGCCCTGCAGGCCATTCTTCACCTACTGGCTCACCTTCGTGCACTCACTCGTCACCATTCTAGCTGTGTGCATCTACGGCATCGCACCTGTGGGCTTCTCGCAGCACGAGACCGTGGACTCGGTGAGCCCTGGCACCCTGCCCAGCCCAGACCCGTGGAGTCTGGGCTCTTGACTCCCTCCTGCCTCACTCTGGGAGGAGGCGGCTGGAGTGGGTTCTGTCTGATCTCTCTCCCCAACCTTCCAGGTACTGCGGAACCGCGGGGTCTATGAGAATGTCAAGTATGTGCAGCAGGAGAACTTCTGGATTGGGCCCAGCTCGGTGAGGGCAGGGCCTTGTTGGTGCCGAAGGGTGGGAACCCTGGGCTGGCAGGGGGCCGGATTCTGCAGCTGCATATCCCACTCATTTGCAGGAGGCTCTCATTCACCTGGGTGCCAAGTTCTCGCCCTGCATGCGCCAGGACCCGCAGGTGCACAGCTTCATCCGTGCTGCGCGCGAGCGTGAGAAGCACTCAGCCTGCTGCGTGCGCAATGACCGGTCCGGCTGCGTGCAGACGTCGGAGGAGGAGTGCTCGGTTTGTGCTCCGCGCCACCCCCCCCCCCCCCCCGCATCGCGTTTTCTGCACGTCGGTCCTGTTTTTGTGCACGTGTCCTAAGTTTCCACATGTGGTGTTGCCTTATTCTGTCCACTAAACAATTTAAGAAAAAAACAAAAAACAAGATTCATCCAAGTTTTTATTACATCATCTTTAAAAAAAAATTTTTTTTTAACGTTTATTTTTGAGAGAGACAGACAGAGCATGTTGGGGGAGGGGCACAGAGAGAGGGAGACACAGAATCTGAAGCAGGCTCCCAGCTGTCAGCGCAGAGCCTGACGTAGGGCTTGAACTCACGGCTGCAAGATCATGACCTGAGCCGAAATCGGATGCTTAACCGACTGAGCCCCCCAGGCTCCCCTTTATTACATCATCTTATGTGGACGTGGTATAGTTTACACCAGCTCCGATATGGACACAGGTTGTTTCCATTGTTAAGCCAACAGGAATTATGCTCTTGAGCTCCCAACATGCCTGCACGTTTGTGGAGTGTAATTTCAGTGAAATTGGGTTGTGGGTCAGTGTGAGGGCCTCAGCGACTTTGATTTTGATTCCTGCCTCCTGGAGATTGTACTGGCTAAGGGTTGGGCTCTGACCACGGGCTGACCCTGTGTCCTCCCACAGTCCACGCTGGCAGTGTGGGTGAAGTGGCCCTTCCACCCCAGTGCCCCAGACCTTGCTGGCCACAAGAGGCAGTTTGGTTCTGTCTGCCACCAGGACCCCAGGTCAGTCCTGCCAGCCCCTCCCTTACCTCCTATGCCAATGGCTCCGTGGGTTGTGGGGGGAGAGGGTATAGCTGCGCTATGTGTCATCGAGTTGGACAGGAGGGCGTGGATACCAAGGGCAAAAAGCAGGGTCTGACCACATCCTGGGCTCATGCAGGGTGTGTGATGAGCCCTCCTCCGAGGACCCCCACGAGTGGCCAGATGACATCACCAAGTGGCCGGTGAGCCAGGGTGGAGGGCTTGTTTGCAGGACACCCTGTTTTGTGGGGGAGGAATGCACACTTCCCCCATTAGTGATGGCAGAGATCCCATCATGGGACCGTCCTGTGTGTTCAGATGCTGTGCCTCTGGCCTTTGCAGGCCAACGCGTGCCTCTCTGGGCACATGGCCAGAACAGAGCCAGGGGAAGCCTAGGAGGCCAAGCGACGTTACTACTCCACCCTGACAGACGGCTCGTCTAAGTCTCGGGGCGTGGTAGCCTGCTTGACATCCAGGGAGGCTGGTTTCCTACCTTAGGAGCCTGTCCGTCTTTGCCCCAATCTCCAAGCATGGTTGTGGGGCCCACAGTTGGGGGAGGCCTCGATCCAACTCACCCCCACTTGTGACCCAGATCTGCACCAAAAACAGCGCCGGAAACCACACCAACCACCCGCACATGGACTGTGTTATCACAGGCCGGCCCTGCTGCATTGGCACAAAGGGCAGGTAGGTGTGGCCGTGCTTGTGGGTGCAGACTGCCCCGGGGGCTGTGCCCTTCTCTCCCACCAAGTTCCAAAGTAACCCAAGATTCCAAGGGGCCTGGGGTGAGAAGGGGTCTGCCTGTGTTTGTCCAGAGCCAACAACTGGGGGCACGTAGGGCTGTAGGCTGGGCCTGGGTGGCATAGTCAGGTGCCTCTGCCCGTGGGCCCCTCTACAAGTCCTTCCAATCCTGGCCTGACTTTTCAGGTGTGAGATTACCTCCCGGGAGTACTGTGACTTCATGAGGGGCTACTTCCACGAGGAGGCCACACTGTGCTCCCAGGTAGGCCTCCAGGGTGAGCGTCCCTCCCCTCTCCCCCCAGCCACAGTGGGTGCTGATGGGCCACTCTGCACAGGTGCACTGCATGGATGACGTGTGTGGGCTCCTGCCCTTTCTCAACCCTGAGGTGCCTGACCAGTTCTACCGCCTGTGGCTGTCCCTCTTCTTGCACGCTGGGCAAGTGATACCATGTGGGCTGAGCAGGGGTGGGTGGGGAGGGTGGCTAGAGATGATGAGGGGGTGGTCTCCTGGCTGAGTACCCCCCCACCCCACAGGATCCTGCACTGCCTGGTGTCAGTCTGCTTCCAGATGACTGTCCTGCGGGACCTGGAGAAGTTGGCAGGCTGGCACCGAATAGCCATCATCTACCTGCTGAGTGGTGTCACTGGTAACCTGGCCAGCGCCATTTTCCTGCCATACCGGGCAGAGGTAAGGCTGTCGTCCAGGGTGGGGACCCTCCCACGTGCACCCGCTGCCCATCATACACCGGGTCCAGACTGGGAGTATCTCCTTTTGGGTCCTTAATCTCAATATGCTCTGAGCCACGGGAGGCAGGATGGGGAGACGGGGCTCTGGGCTGGGGCGGGTGTGCTCAGCCCCACCAGCTCACAGCCACCCACACTGCCGCCAGGTGGGCCCGGCCGGCTCGCAGTTTGGCATCCTGGCCTGCCTGTTCGTGGAGCTCTTCCAGAGCTGGCAGGTCCTGGCAAGGCCCTGGCGGGCCTTCTTCAAGCTCTCGGCCGTGGTCCTCTTCCTGTTCACCTTCGGGCTGCTGCCCTGGATCGACAACTTCGCTCACATCTCGGGCTTCATCAGTGGCCTCTTCCTCTCCTTTGCCTTCCTGCCCTACATCAGCTTCGGCAAGTTTGACCTGTACCGCAAGCGCTGCCAGATCATCGTCTTTCAGGTGGTCTTCCTGGGCCTCCTGGCCGGCCTGGTGGTCCTCTTCTACTTCTACCCCGTCCGCTGTGAGTGGTGTGAGTTCCTCACCTGCATCCCCTTCACTGACAAGTTCTGTGAGAAGTACGAGCTGGATGCCCAGCTCCACTGAGCTGGCTGGGGTGCTGGGGCCGGGCACATGGCCTGCCCCAAGCCTCACAGGCCGCAGGCCTCGATCTTCAAGCCCTCTGTGCCGTCCCGCCTGTTTCCTGAACGCTGACCTCTTGTGCCTTGTTCACCATCGGTGAACCTCTCGTACTTCAGGGCATTTATTACGCTAGTTCCCACGACTGCCATCTAACTAGTCTCTTGACGACCACCTCATGTGGCCAATAAATGGACCGGGAGCGTTTTAGCTGCCACTAACTTACCGGAGCTGCCTCGTCTTTCTGGCTTCTGGCTGGGGGCTATGGAGAGAGATCCGTCAGGCCACTGACCACCTCGCTTACAAGTCCCCAGAACAGGGAACCGAGTGTCAGATATACCTCCTGGTCAGATGGATGGGTGCACCTGTCCCCCTTCCTTACAGTAACTGGCAGCTGACAATGAAAGAACCCGTAGCTGTCCGGTCACCCTCCACCCCCAACTGAAAGCACCCCCGACCCCAGCACCCCCTACCCAGGCTGCAGCTCGAAGTTCAGCCCCAGGCTACCTCCCTTTCCACAAGCCACAGGGTGAAGGTGCTGCTAGAGATGAACCCTGTGAGCTGAGGCTGGGGGCCCATCCACATACCCTTGATGCCTGGCCTTTGTTTCCCCATAAGCACAAACAGAAAGCCAGCCATTGTGCCTTTATTTCCCTTTGTTGTAGAGATCACAGTAAAGGGTCTTACGGCCAGGGGAGTGGCCACAGGGCGCAAGTGAAGCATCTTCGACCTTAGCACTCACTGGCACTGTTCTGTGCCCTTCCTTCTCCTCTGTGACCGGGCAGCACCGGTCCCTCCTGCCCCCAAGTACTGTGGCTTTTTTACTTTTCAAACTAAGAAGCAAGTAGATGAATCGCATACATAGGGCCAGGCCCATCTGCCGCATGATTAGGGTGTTCTGGCCTAGGGCTCAGCTGCGTTCCGGCTGGATACAGGCACCCTCAACCCTCCCTTCTCTGCGAAAAGTGAACAGTGGTCGAAGGCTTCCTCCTTCAGGAAGGGGGCGGTGGGGAGGGGGGTGGAGAGCTTGGCCACTAGCACAGTTGTCCTTGTCTGGAGGTTCATTTTTGCCTCAACTTTTTGATGAAGGACACCTCATCCCGATTCCGGATACCGTAACTGAAAAAGAAGGAGGGGTATAGTGTGTGATCTGCAGAAGGTCTGTTTGTGACTCCTCACTTGAGGCTTGTAAGGGACCAAGAAAGGACGAATAGGGAGAGCATCGTGTCCAGGAAGGTGAGGAGTGCCACCGGGCAGCCGTTCTCCCGCGCACACGCTCTCACTGCCTTCCTGTAGCCGAGGGAAGCCCCACTCTGCCACTAGTGAGCAGGGCTCACACTGCAACTATGCCTCCCATTCCAGTAGGAAGGGGCCCCAGGAAGCTCCTTGCAGGAAGGAGTCACTCCAGCCAGGGACTGTTCTGGTCTTGCTTATTCCCCAGTAACTGATTTAAGACTCCTCCTATCGTGGGAAGAGGCCCCAGCCCTCTGGCAGGGCTTGGGGAACAAGAGGGCAACACACCAGATGCAGCTCAAGATGGGGCCCAAACTTACTCTCGAAGCTTCTTCCTATCCTCTGTGAGCTTCTCTCCTGCAGAGGTCAGGTAGTATGTCCTCCACACATAGGACCTGCAAGATTCAGATGGGGATTCACGTAAACCACACGCATGGTGAGGGGGCAGCTGGGACGCAGGGGCTGTGTGTGAGATGAGCTCAAGGCGCTCAGTCCTGGGGGCCCAGGGCAGGTGTCCTCTTCTTGGCTTTTCCTGCACCATGTCTGCACCGGGCGTGAGGTAGCTCTAAGAAAGCACTGCTCTCACAGGGCTGTGGGCCAAATACACCTTATTAACAACACAGGCAGCAATACCAAGACACAGACGACAGGGTTTCTGACCTAGTCGAAGTGAGGAGAGCACCCTAGTAAAGATGGCGTGGGGCCGCTGACAGCTGCAGCATGTGTAACCAGGGAGGCCACTTCCAGATGCTGGAAATGCTGTCTAGGTGAGGTCAAAGAGCATGGAAGAGCAGCTGAGGCAGGACTCCCAGGCAAGGAGGCAGCCACCACGTCTCCATGCTTGCGACAGGGAGCTCAGAAGTCGCTGGCACTTTGCGGCACACATGCACCAGGTACTCGCGCGGCACTAGCCCTTCCTGCGACTCCACTTACCAGCTGATGTGCTGAATGCCCCCTTCGCGCTCCTGCCTGAGCTGCACGTATCTCTGAATGGCCTTCTTCAGGTCCAGGACCGTGGCATTCTGTACCACAACCACAGCTGCAACACAAATGGAGAACAGCCACGGCGGGGAGCTACAGCCTCAGATGGCAGGAAAGGAACCCAGAAGCTCGGTCCAGGCTGTTTTGGATGGAGATTCAAGTCTGGGTAGGGTGGGCCTGTGGTTGCCCCAATATCCTTGGACATGGCCCTTGAGTTTCCCCGCCGTTAGCATCTTGCCTGTCCGAAAACTCAGACTGCATGGTCCGAAGGGAGCACTTACGCATTATTTCTCCATCCATCTTGCACACTCGGACTGTCATCGCTTGGCCATATTCTAGTGCTATTTGTGAATTGACCTCTTCTAAAGTAACCTACAAAAAGACCAAGGGTGGAAGTGGGAGCCCTGCCTCTCTTTACCTCCCAAACAACAACAAAAGAAAAATAAGCTGATAGTGTCCAAAAAGCAGCACCATATCTTATGAGGGACAAGAAACTGAAAATTTCTTGCTTCTATGTTGTGGTTTCCCAGTTCCACCCACATGTTTGTATTTAATGGGCAAAGCGAACAGAAGCTCAGGAGAAAGAAGAGTATAGAAACGGGAGTAAGAGGATCACATCCGGGTTCTGGGGCTCGCGGGCAGGAAAAACAATATCCGTCCAGTCTGAGAGCCCCTAACCACCGGGATTCAGGCCAGGGCCCAGGACAATGTTGAGGTGAGGCAAGTGTGCAAGATTTACCAAGACACCAAAAACACGGTACTGATAAAACATTGTAATACAACTAGAAAACAATACAAGTTAACTTTAAAACTCCAATACAAACAAAATAAGAAGGATTTAACAGGACCGTGCTGAGCCACACTGAAAGTTGGTAAGTGAAAAACCAGCAGTGCCGATCTGGTCTTTACGTGAAATTTACTGTTTTGTTTATCACAGACTTATTTACATGACCTTTGAGTTTTGAAAAGTGTATTAAAAGGCCATACGTCTTGACTAGTGTTTTTCTTGTTGTTCTGTTTTGAGCCCCTTTAAAGTCTGCGCGCCAGGTGAGAGCCTCGTCCCGCCCCAAGCTTAAGACCCTCCTTTAAGCCCGGAGGCGCCTTCCCCCAGCTCCCCATCAGGGCCTCCAGACGTCGGTCAGCGGGCGCACCGGCGGGGAACGACCCTGGCGGCCCCCGGCCCGTGCGCACCTGGATCGGTAGATCGCAGAGCAGCGGGTCCTGCACGACCATGGCGAGACCCTCCTGGAACACGTCTACCGCCTCGGAGTGTGGCAGCGCCTCCTCTTCATCCTCATCGTCCTCGGGCGTCTCGGGCCGCACAGCCACCTCGTCCTCCGCCTGCTCCAGGGCTCCTCTGGGTTCCCCGGCACAACCCGCACTACCAGTTAGCATACGCGATGGAGGCGGGACGCGCACGCGCGGAGACATGAACCCACTCTGGGGAATTGCGAGGGGCGGGGCCTCCACGAGGACCAATGAGAAGCGGGAGGCGGCCTGCCGCAGTGCTCGCTGGGAACGCGAAGTCGGTGCTTCCATTGGTAGGCCGAGGGGCGGGGCGGCTTCCCGAACCAATGTGAGCTCGGGACGGGCCTAGCGTCGGGGCCCGGCGGCCGCGGGGGTTGCCGGGAGCCTGAGGGGCCCAGTCGGCCGCCATGCTGCTCTTCTGCCCTGGCTGCGGGAATGGGCTAATCGTGGAAGAGGGACAGCGCTGCCACCGCTTCGCCTGCAACACCTGCCCCTACGTGCACAACATCACCCGCAAGGTGGGGCCCAGAGGCCGGCGCTGGGCCGGGAGCCTCCCGCTTCCCCGCCACCAGCCCCGAGTCCGCCTTCTTGCGCCCTTGCTCTCGCAGCCACTTCCCGTCGGCCGCAGATCCTGTGGTCCTCTACCTTGATCCGGCCGTTTGTCCCTCCCCAGTGCCGTCACCTTGGGCCCCGCCCAGTCGTCTCCCGGCGTTGCAGTCCTAACCTCGCCCTCGGGCTACTGGCCCCCGCGCGCGCTCCCTTGACTGTATTCGCGGCAGCTGCCCGAGTGATCCTGTCAGCGTCTAAGTCAGATCAAGTGCGTCCTGTGCTCGGAAACTCTTAGCATCTACCGTGCATTCCGAGGGCCGGGCAGGCTCTGACAACACCACCTCCCCGCGACCTTGCAAGTCTGGCGGCACGTCCTAATGTAGTCTTTGTCCCCAGCAACACCAGCCTCTTGGAGGAGCCCCTATTGCGCACGTGGCACTACTACCCGAGCTTTTACACGTGCCGTCTGCTCGGTTTACTTTTTCCCTAGATAACCACGCCTCTCATTGGTCACGTCTAGTGATTGCTGCGTTTAAAACTAGCCCCTCCCATTTTGTCCACCTTCCCTGTTTGATTTTTATCGGTTGGACTCCTTGCCTTCCAATATACTTTGTAGCTTGCGTACTTTGTTTATCACTACTAGGACGTAAGGTGTAAGCAGAGCAGTGGTTTTTCTGTTTTGTTCCCTCTTACGCTCTAGTCTGAACTTGGAATGTAGTGGAATCATGCACTCTGTATTATAACTTGTTATTTTGCCTTGATAGTAACATCTTTATTTATTAGCACGCGCTTACTTTTTAGAAGTAGAGCACTGCCTCTTAACGTTTGCATACTACTCTACCCCAGAGCTGTGTTGTGGGAGTTGAGGATCTGAAACTGGGAAGAGTGAACTCTTAGGTAACCCAGAAATTTCAAGGAAATGTAAAACTTGGGAAGGAAGCCAAATGTGACCTGCTTTGAAAGCTCTCTGGCTGGGCTCCCCAGCTAAGTGGTACTCTTTGGCTTTAGTTGTGTTTCTTTCATCTTGGGTTATCTAGTATGCTAAAAGTGTGGGATCCCACCTGTGCCGTTTTCCTTCCTGTTCCGGTGCGGCATCCAGTCCTTGCAGAGACGTTTTTCTCACCAATGAATCTTTCTCTTCTTTTTGAGAGGTATCCCAAACCTGGATCCTCTAAATCCCAATGGCAAGTCCTGGTCTGTGAGAGTAGAAACTTTGTTTTCTTTTAGTATCCCTCTAGTGTGCGTGGAAGGAAGTCTGGGGAGACCCTGGAACACAGGTATGGTTTTGCTGGCCCAGGTTTCTAACATTTGCTTACTTGGAGCCTGAAGACCTGCTGTTGTTTGTTAGGTAACAAATCGGAAGTATCCAAAGCTGAAAGAAGTGGATGATGTGCTTGGTGGAGCAGCTGCCTGGGAGAATGTTGACTCTACTGCAGGTGAGAAGGCACCTTTTCTGTTCCTGAGCTGTGGAGACGAATGAGGCTGCTGATGGTGACACTTCCACATGTCCGAGTCAGTGATGTACTTGGAGGAAGCGACCTTCTAAGAATAGAAAGTGTGTTAATGTTTTCCTTTAATAATTTGTTGCTCAGACAATATAGGCACAGACCTAGATTAGAGTCTCAGAGTGACCTCTTCATGGTTTATGACCTTGGTGGGCTCCCTTGACCTTTCTGGGCCTATTCACTGATGATGAGAGCATGAAGTGAGTCCATCCAACACGCTCCATGGGTGGTAGCTATGATGACAGCAACAATGACAGGAGAAATACAAGTCAGAGCTTAAGGAAAAAGAATCTGGTGTAGATTTTTTTAAAGTTAATGACAGAGAGCTTTAAAGTGTTTTAAGTCTTGGGGCGCCTGGGTGGCTCAGTCAATTGGGCGTCCAACTTCAGCTCGGGTCATGATCTCACGGTCAGTGATTTCGAGCCCCGCGTCGGGCTCTGTGCTGCCAGCTCAGAGCCTGGAGCCTGTTTCGGTTTCTGTGTCTCCCTCTCTCTCTGCCCCTCCCCTGCTCACGCTCTGTGTGTGTGTCTCTCTCTCTGTCTCTCTTTCTCAAAGATAAAAGAAACATTAAAAAAAAAAAAGTAAAGTATTAAAGTCTTGTTTCATATCTGATAGAGGTAGACATGACCAAGGAAGGAAAGAGGAGAGCCCTAGACACACCTGTACCTAGTGGAGGAAGAGCCAACTCCTGCTTGGTACCATGTTTTTTCCCCCATAGAAGAGCAGCCAAATTTGATACGGTAAAATTAGCATTGGCAGAATTTGTCAAAAGAAAATGTAGTATGTACCTAGTGGTCAACGTGGTGTTTGAGAGTGTTTGAAGGTGTTATGAAGAGTAGGGTCAGTTTCTCAAAGTGAAATAACTTTGCCTCGAGGCACTTTGCAAAGGTGTGGGATGTGTGGTGAGATCTTCATAAGAATAGCCTGAGGAACTGTTGCCAAAATGAATCCCTAAATTTCGTTCTTTCTTTTTTTTTTTTTAAGTTCATTTATTTGTTTTGAGAGAGAGCGAGAGCACGCGCGCATGAGTAGGGGAGGGAGGGACAGAGAGAGAAGGAGAGAGAGAGAATCCCAAGCAGGCTCTGTGTTGTCAGCCCAGAGCCCAATACAGGGCTCGAACTCACGAACTGAACCGTGAGATCATGACCTGTGCTGAAATCAAGAGTCGTATGCTCAACCGACTGAACCACCCAGGCGCCCCTGGGTCCCTAAATGTAAAGGGAAGTGAGTTCATCATACACTAGGGGCTCCTCTGGGGGAGATGAGAAGGCCCAGATGATGGAAATGCACTTGGAAGAGTCTTCAGGGAGTGGACCTCATAGTGCACATGGTAGCCCTAAGTCACTTTTCATGTTACATTTCCAAGTCTTCAGCCAGATTAGAGAAGAAAAATGGGACCCACGGAGGGGTGTAGGAGTGTTTTCCAAGACCAAGGTATCCTCAGTTCCCTCAGTGTGAGAGCATGGGGGAATGTTGCCACTAAATGTAGCCTCAAATCATGGTACGAGGTAGCCTAGGCAAGGGGCACCAGATGAGTGGGGTGGGGGGAGGGTCTTTGCTGCCTTTCCATAACACCTACTTTTAACAGGTGTGATTTGGTCATAAACATCATTTTTTCTAATAATGTGGGTCACTTGTTTTTCTTGTTGCCAGAGTCCTGCCCTAAATGCGAGCATCCCCGTGCCTATTTCATGCAGCTTCAGACCCGCTCTGCAGACGAGCCAATGACCACTTTCTACAAATGCTGCAATGCTCAGTGTGGACACCGCTGGAGGGACTAGGGCCGGGCTGGCCCAGCTGTGTCGGTGTCCACTCACCTTGTTCCCCAGGGTAGATGCCCAGTCAGGACTGTGCACTGTGTGTCGTGAGTTTTTGCTGGTGTGGCAGAAAGCTGACCCCATTCGGGTTGCTGCCCAGGATGTCAGCAAATGAGCCCATCTGCCAATCAGCGAATGAGCTCATTTCTGTCCAGGGAGATTTTGTGTGTGGGGAAGGGTATCCATAACCAAGTGTACTCTTTTCTTGTCCTCATTTATCTTTTACATGAATTGGGTAATTGATAGTCTCTCACCGTCAGCTCTCTGAGATATGTACCCTGTTTGCACATCTAAGAAAGGAAAATTTCATAATTTAGTACATTAGATATCCCTAAGTGCTTAACTATTAATTGTAAACTTATCAAAATCAATTTTGAATATTTAATTAAAATGGAAAGTCTAATACTGCTTTTTCGGTGTTTTAAATGCCTTGAGAAGTAGACCTCAAACAACTGCCGCACTTGGGGCTTTGCTGGTCACAGAATTGCTCATAACATGGATTTCGACTTATCATTTCTGTTCTTGTTTCCTATGATTGCAATCCATGTATGAGATAGAATGTTTTTATATTTTCTTTCTTCATCTTTCCAGTTGCAAAACAAAACAAAACAAAAAAACAAAAACAAAAACAAAAAAAGAAAGAGAGGGAGAAAAAAAAGGACACCTCAGACCAGAAGGGGACATGATGGCAGTTTGTGGATGGATAAGTTTCTTTCTCAGGACCTCAGACTTAATCATTTTTCCAAATCTTTCTCTTTTTTTTCCTTTGTTTTAAATTCATTCATTTATCTTGAGGGAGAAGGAACACCCATGAACTGGGGAGGGGCAGAGAGAGGATCCCAAGCAGGGATCCTGACTCAGGGCTCAAGTTTATGCACCATGAAAGCATGACCTTGAGCCAAAATCGAGAGTTGGATGCTCAACTGAGTCACCCAGGCACTCCTTCGAAATCTCTTAACAATAAAGTCTAACTTGTGAAATCATGGGCTGTAAATTTATGCCTGTAATACAGATTTGTACTTTTTTTGGAACTTGGTATCTTTCCCAGAAATGATTAATCTTTAAGTTTGACATGATGGTTTCGTTTTTGCCATAACACAGAGACCAGGTCCTGAGCCCATCGTCTCTGACTGGTTAGATTCCAAAAAAGCTTGTTCTGGTTGTACTGATATGATTTTATAACGTGGGTGGTACCTTTAGTATCTTCTACGTATGCCGTCCGTTTTATTTCCTCAGATCTTCTGTGTGTGTTTGCTGTTGGGTCAGTGGTGAAGATCGTGTGCCTAGAGGTCAGTCTGTATGTCCGTTTCTTAGCTGTGAGACCTCAGTCAAATTGTTGATCCTCTGCCTTCATTTTGTCATGTGCAAAATGGTGATAGTGATTGTCACTTTCAGGGGTTCACAGATCTTTTCTGTAAAGGGCCAGATAGTAAACATATTAGACTTTATGGGCCAAGAGTCAAAATCTACGAAAAAAAGCTTCCGTAACTTCTTTATAGACTAAATTCAAAATGTAATCATAGTAATGGCGTACAGCATTTTATAATGGGGGGTCTACTGTTGAAAAGAATGGGTATCATTTTGCTTGACTGGGGTTCAAAGGTAGCATTTCCTGTCATCAAAGTAGATTGCAAATATGTGTCTGGTAAAGCTGGTGATGTGCAGGAGAGCAAACGAAGTTAACTGTTGATGTTACCAGTAGATTGAATGGAGTCAATACTAATGAGAGATGCAAATAATTTCCACAAAGGATTTGCCGTATTACGTTGTAGCAGTTTCCAATTCATGTTCTCCTGAATTCGTGTTTTCTGAACTTTGAAACTATTCGTGCTTGCAGTTGCTGGGTTGTTCCACACAGACCATGCGTACAGGCTAGTTCTTCAGTCACTTCTGTGCTCAGGGCTGAGGCGTTGACTCTTGGAAGAAACAGTTGAGCAGTATCAGTGATATCTGTGGATTCATCAGGATTCAAGGAAAACTACTTCAAATCATATTCCTCACAAAAAAAAAATTTTTTTTGTTTGTTTTAAGAGAGAGCTTGCGAGCAGGAGAGGGGCAGAGAGGGAGGGAGAGAGAGAATCCCAAGCAGGCCCTGTGCTGCCAGCGTCAAGCCCGACATGGGGCTCGATCTCAAGATGGTGAGATCATGACCCAAGCAAGAGTCAGATGCTTAACTGACTGAGCTACCCAGGTACCCCTCATTTGCCTAATTTTTAATCGACTATTGATGTTGCTTCCAGCATCCTGAGCTTTTAGAACAACTGTTTTCCAAAACACCAATAGTCTTAAAATCATTTTTTCTGGACCCAATTTCTTCAGCTGCTGCAGTTGAACACAAGTCATTGTCAGAAAGTGGTTTTCCTAGCTTGGCTAACAGATGAGGCACTCAGTAATTTAATATGGTTGCTTCATTTTTGTATTTAATTTTCTTGAAAACATTCTATGGTGTATGGAGAATAGTGCCAGTGACTTAGTGCTTAGTGTTGACCAGCTGAGGTGTCATTGCATCACATTCTTTTGCCATCCAGTTGATGATGAACTAATCCACAGTGTGCCTTGAAAAAGTGACATTATGGGTCCACTTTTCTGGTTTTGTAATGATGGATATGCACTGCTAATAGGTTCAGGAAAAAAATATAGATAGGGCTGCTTCATATTTAGGACTCTGATTAGTCCTAGTGATTTTCCAGAACTCTCCCTGGCTGCCTTCTATCATCCAGGAAGGGCAGTGTGTTGACTTTCACTCATGTCCTCTCTTACCTGTTTTCCTTGTTCTTTGCACTGTTACGATGCATTCTTTTTATTTGAGTTAACTGTGTTTGGGGTGCCTGAGTGACTCAGTTGGTTGAGTGTCTGATTCTTGGTTTCAGCTCGGGTCATGATCCCAGGGTCATGGGATCGAGCCCTGAGTCAGGCTCCATGCCAGAGTGGAGCCTCCGTAAGATTCTCTCTCTCCCTCTGCTCCTCTCCCTGGCTCATAAACTTGCATTCTCTCTTGAAAATAAACTAGATAGATAGATAGATAGATAGATAGATAGACAGACAGATAGATAAAAATAATAATAAAAAATGAGAGGTGCCCCTGGGTGACTCAGTCAGTTAAGTGTCTGACTTCGGCTGAGGTCATGATCTCACGGTTCATGAGTTTGAGCCCGACAGCTCAGAGCCTGGAGCCTGCTCCAGATTCTGTGCCTCCCTCTCTCTCTGCCCCTCCCCTGCTTGTGCTCAGTCTCGCTCTCTCTCAAAAATAAATGTTAAAAAAATTAAAAAAAAATAATGAGATACTGCAGTTTTCTTATATACTTTCCTCGTAGTTCTTTTTTATAGCATGTGTCTCTCCTCCCATATTTCCTATTTATCCTTTGGGACCGTATTTTCCTTTACATCTTCGAGCATAGGTAGAGTAGCTGCTTTAAAACCTGTGCTGTTTCCAACAACTTAGTCCTGGGAGTCTGGGTGCATCAATTACCTTTCCTCTTAAGTATGGATCACGTAGTTCTGTTTCTTCATATGTCTAATGCTCTTGAATTTATCTTGTAAATTATGAATGATATAGACCATAGATACTAGATTCTGTTATGTTTCTCTGGAGAGTGTTGATTTTTTTAAATTTTTATTTAAAGCAGACCGTAAACTTTTGTGTCTCTGAGGTAGGCAGCCGCTGAAACTTCTGTTCAGGTCATTTAACCTTAGCTGGGCTGCTTAGAGTTGGGCTGTATACGTGTAGTTCAGAGGGCCCTCCAGAGATTTTGGTAGAGTGTGTATATGTACGTACGTATGTATGTGTGTACGTATGTATGTGTGTGAGTTTAGATGAGAGGTAGAATTTGGTGCTTTCCCCTCTCGCTTTTTTTCCTTCCAGGATTTCCTCCCTTTCCAGCTTTTGTGGTCTCCACTTTAGTGGTCATGGTGTGGATGGTGTGGTCTGCTGCACTTAAGGTAGCAAATTCTAGTTTCAACAAGGTGAGAGGGACCCTGACAGAGAGAAGGAAGCTTTCTTTATAAGGACACTAGAGAAGCTTCAGTCAATAAAAATGTACATGCTTGTCGTAGGGAAGATGTGGGCCAAGCTGATTAAATTTTAAATTAGAAAGATGTATGATTTATGGTTTTGGCCATTCCTAAGGTGTTGTGTGAGCTTGAGCCTTTGATTTCATCTCTCTGTGGGTCCTGGTGTCCTCAGACCCCGGAGCTGGAGCTCTAGGGTTTCCAAAACTTGCCCAAGATGTTTTGATGCACAGAGCCCACACATGCACATTGAAATGTGACCTTATTTGGTACCCCAAAGAACACAGAGCCGTTAAGTAAATGAAAAGATGCATATCTTCACTAATAATCAGTGAAGTGTAAATGAAAGCAACATTGAAATATCTTTGCCTATCAGACAGGCAAAGATTAAAAAGACTGATAATGCACACTGTCGGTGATAGGCTTTCTTACATTTCTGCTGTGAAAAGAAGTTGGTGTGTTTTTGGAATGTCACTTGGCAGTATCAGCATTTTAAAATGCTGAACCTTAGACCGCACAGTTCCACCTCTAGCAATTATTTGTTTTTAATGTTCATTTATTTTTGAGAGAGAGAGAGAGAGCGAGCGAGCGAGCGAGCATGAATGGGGGAGGGGTAGAGAGAGAGGGAGACACAGAATCCGAAGCAGGTTCCAGGCTATGAGCTGTCAGCACAGAGCCTGACACTGGGTTCGAACCCACGGGCCATCAGTCATGACCTGAGCTAAAGTCAGACGCTTAACCAATTGAGCCACCCAGGCACCCCTTGCTTCTAGCAAATTATTTGTACTGAAGGACTCATTCTGATGAGTTAAGGTCCAGGCCCAGAATTGTTCACTACCTTTGTTGAAAGTTGCATATGTGCACTGGAAATTAATATAATGGTATATATCTCAAGAAATAAAAAAACATAGGCAGCAATCCAAATGTCCATCAGCGGGATTATTGAGCCGTGGCATGTGCTGCCCTTAAAGGCATATGAAAGGTTTTTATGTGCTGACCTAGAAGGATGTTAAAAATAGCCAGAGGAACAAAGAGCCTGCAAAGCTCAGCACTGTAGGAATCCATTAAAAATGTCCTGGGGGGCTCGGTCCGTTAAGCATCTGACTTGGGCTCAGGTCACAGATCACAATCTCACCGTCTGTGGGTTCGAGTCCTGCGTCAGGCTCTGCCCTGACAGCTCGGAGCCTGGTGCCTGCTTCGGATTCTGTGTCTCTGTCTCTCTCTGCCCCTCCCTTGCTCACACTCTCTCTCCATCTCTCTCTCTCCAAAATAAGTAAACATTAAAAATTAAAATTAAAAAAAATGTCCATTTGTTTGAATTTCGACTTTGTCTGGAAGGACTTTCCCTTAACTTCTCGCAGAGGCTCCCTCTGGGGTGAGATAAAGGGGAGTCTCATTTTTAATTATCTTCTGTATCGTTTGTTTTTCTTTAACTGAGTGTACAGTAATTTTGTGTTTCACACTCTCCGGTGGTGTTTCTTGGGAGGAATGCAGCAGACACGCCTCTGCTAATCAATGGTCACATCCCCAAAGTCTTATGTTTGGTGACCTTCAGTGTCATGGGGGAATGAAGGATCATCCCACCTTCTAGTTCCCGGGTTTGTGATTAGTGGTGGCAGTTGTCTCTCAACCCCACTTGGGACGGCTGCTCTGATCTGCATCGTGGTTTCAGATGTGGGCGGCCTGTGTCAGCCCGCTGTGGGAGGCTCACGTCACTGCTCACTGCAGCTATATCCTGAACCAGGCTGAGAGGCTTTGCTGCAAACCAGGAGTGGTCACCTCCAGGTCTGGAGGGTCGGGGGACCCCTCGGATTTGCCATGGGACCCGGCAGATGCATCTGGGAAGGTGAGTCTGTGATTTGGACTTCTCAACACTCAAGTCAGCATGAGTTGATGGCAGAGAAGGGCGGACAGCCTGCCATCCCTGGGCCCTGGGAAGAGCCTGTGGGTGCATTTTGAGGCAGTTGGGAGCATCACCCTACTTTTACCTCCTCTGGTGTCTTGGTCTTGGATGTCTCCAAGAGACAGCATATTGGCAGTATATGCTGAAGAAGGACAGGTTATCACTACCTGGCCTGAGTACCACTGGGCAGAGGGAAGGGTCTGAACTTGTTAGGGTGAGTTTTATGTATGGAAGACTTTGCTTCCTCAGTAACTGGGCAAGGGGATGGTTCCGGGGCCAGGTGATCTGAGACTGTGATGGCCATGAGTGGAGATGAAGACCAGTCCTGGGGCTGGCAAAACCTCTTCAAACCCCCATGCCCTTGGGGGACCTTCGGGCAGAAGAGAAGCCAGAGTCTCGGGATCACCCCTTTGGAGCTGTGGGCGGGCAGCAGGTGAAGGTGGGGTTCCAGAAGGAAGATCGACTCTGCCAAGCAGAGGAAGGGGAGGTGAGGATTCGTGCTCAAGTAACGTCCCAGAGTCCTCCTCCCGTCCCTCCCTCCTCCCTCCTCCTGCCCAGAGCATCCACGCCATTTAAAGGCAAGGGCAGTGTCTGTAGGGGGATTCAGGATGCATTTCTTACCTTGTTGGGGTGCGGTGCAGGGGGCACAACATAAATCAGACAGTTTCTCGCCCTGGGAGAGCCTGGTATAAAGAGGCAGCATAGCAGTGACCTTGACTTACATGGCCGCCAAGGTGCTATGAGGGGGGTTTCTGGGCAGAGGGGGGTCAGTCAACAGGTGCAGGAAGAGAAGGTTGCATCATTTCCCTCCATTTAACCCCCAGGCCCCCCAGAGAGAACTGTATCAACACCCTTATTCTAAGCTGCTCCCACAGCACTACCTGCTCCCCTGCTCCTGTCATGAGCTGACTGGCTTCACCTAGGGGTGCCTGGTCTGGCCTGAGAGACTGTAGGGAGCTTGGGGAGGGCTTCGTGAAGGGAGGGGCATGCGATACGGAAGGAAGTGGGGCAGAAGGGACAGTGCGAGGTGGATTAGACCAGCAGGAGACCCAGAGTGAGTTCCATTGCCCGCCCCCCACCCTTCTGTCTACTCCTCAGACTTCTATCCTCAGCTCTCCTCCTCCGTCTGCCCTGGGTTCCTCCCCCTGTCCATGCCTTTGTCCACCTGGGGTCCTTCTGGGCCCGGCGTGTCCATCTTCACAGCTCCAGCCTGGTGTTTCCATATGGCTCTCAGACATCCATTTCCCACATGCAGCCACCCCTCTCAGAAAGCATGTGGAAGGTGCTCCATGGTTCACCTCCCCCTCCCCGCAGCCTTCTCTGCCCCTTGTCTGTACTCACTCCAGCTGGCCTTCCTGCCTCCCCCTCTCCCTCCCTCCCTCAGCACCAGTGTAGGAAGCTCAGTCTTTGAGCCCTTTCTGCTAGCAGCATTGGCATTCCCACCAGTGCCAGACTTGCCCACCTGTGCTTGTATGGCCCTCGGGTGGGGGGCTCCTGCTTCCATTTCCAGCCTCATTTTTTTTTTCTCCCCAACAATCCCCATGTCCTCATGTATCTGGTTCTTGGGAGGCAGGGTCTGAATTTTTTCCCCCTCGCCTAGCAGAGAGAAGAAAGTGCTAGATAAGTGTCCATTGAAATAGCAACCTCTATTCCATCCACCTCTCTGTCTACCAGTCTTTTGGGTGGGCAGGGAGAATGACAGGAATATCACCCCATTAAAAATGATATATAGAGTCCGTGTTGGGGTGCCTGGCTGGCTCAGTCGGTAGAGCATGTGACTCTTGATTTTGGGGTCATGAGTTCAAGCCCTGTGTTGGGCATATATATATATCTTTGGGAGCCTGGACGGCTCAGTTGGTTAAGCATCAGACTCTTGGTTTTATCTCAGGTAATGATTGCACAGTCGTGAGAGTGAGCCCCACGTTGGGCTCTGTACTGGGTGTGGAGCCTGCTTGGGATTCTCTCTCTCTCTCTCTCTCTCTCTCTCTCTCTCTCTCTGCCCCTCCCTCGCTCACTCACATGGTTGCTCTATCTCTCCCTCAAAATAAATGTAAATAAACTTAAAAAAATAAAACTAGAGTCTATGTAGGAGGGACACTAGGTAGATGCAGTCATCTGTGTGAAACCGACTTGGAGGATGGCCTGCGAGGCACCCTGATCCGGCAGCGGTTCGTCTGGCAGCAGGTGAGTGCTCAGGGTGAGGGCCAGGGACGGTGAGGGCTGGGTCTGCCTGGAGACCCTTCCCTGCGTCTGCCAGTTCGTGCAGGTTCTGATGCAGGGATCCAGCTATAAGGCAGCCCTTGACTTTGTGGCGGGCCAGGAAACCAGGGCAGGAAAGCTGTGAGGCGCCCGCGGTCAGACCTCATGGGCTTGACCCTGAGGTCACGGAGGAGATGTGTCCCAAGAAGGGACCAGAGTGATTGTGGGCTGAAGACACTGTCCACAGACCTGATGGGGGAGGGCAGCGCTGGGTGCTGGCGTCAGCCATGCTTCCTAGCAGGACTGTCCCGAGGGGGAGACACTGGCTTCCCTCCTCCTGCTCCGAGAGCCATCCTGTGAGATTGCCTGGTGTTGTCTTTGCTGTGATTAGGTCTCCCTGGGGTCATCCCAGTGCCTGTTCCAGGACCAGGCAGTATGCGGATGGGGGTTTCTACCCTGCCTGGCTCAGTGTCTGTTGTCAAGGATGTGGGTAGCCCTGAGGAGACGGAGGCCAGTGGTGCCCTGGGGGAGGTGGGTAGCTCCCAGGCTTTTGTGGAGACTGGTTGGACACGTGCCAAGAACGGAGGTACCAGGTGTCAGGTGAGACCCTGCCCAGCTCACTTTGTAGAAGCGTTCTCTGTGGGAAGAGTTCTCAGAGGAGAGGCAGGGACCATCCCTCCAGATGTCCCTGCATAGGTCTCTGCTCCCCCAGGGTGGGTCCTGGCCCTGGTAGCTCTCAGCTGTCCCTGCCCTGGGGCCTACTGAGCTTGGAGCCACCCCACCCTGGGCTCTCCCACCATGCGGGTCTGGCCCAGTTCTGCACAGACGGAAGGCAGAGGCGGAGGGGTCCTTCCACCCGGGGCCTTGGGTTAGCGCTCAGTGTGGAAGTGGCTGCTGTGCCTCAGGCCCCCTGACCTCGATGCTCACTCCGATCCTGTCATTACTCACCCTGACCATGGGCTGTTGTCAGGCTGCTCCCCCACCTACAGCCAATCACGGTGCAGGAGGGGACAGACGCTGCAGGGGTAAACTCGCTATGGCCTCCCATGCTGTGGCTGGTGGTGCCAGGTGAAGCTGCTTCCAGGATGGGTGCAGTCTTCCTGAGCACGGATCTTCATACGGGTCAGCCCTGCGGACACATGGCTCGGCTGCTGGGGTGTTGGAGGGCTGTCTGCTGCCTGAGTGTGCGGGCTCCTCGAGGGTTTACGTGCTGTGGTCTGTGAGCGCATCTGCTGCTTTTTTGCCTCCTTATCGCCCATCAGGCTTGCATAACCAGGCTGGCCCTGCTTCCTGCCTAGGAACTATCGGCGCACCATCTGGAGCTACAAATAGAGTGATAGGAAGTCAACACCTCCCGGCGCACAGGCGCTTCTGAACACCCAGCCCCTTTGTCTCCAGCTAACCTCTGCTCCCCCAAGGGATCCTGTCGCTCAGGCTGGCACTCCAACACAGAGAGCCTTACTCTCCTGGGGTCCTCTCCTTCGCATGGCCGGAACCTTCTAAACAGGGCCCGTGTTGGACAGAGTTTAGGGAGTGCCATGTGTTACAAGGACGCGCCACTGTAGTCCTCCTACCTAATCTTGGGTCATAACACTGGGATGGGTCTTTATTAAAGGAGACAACAGGGAGACAGGATGTGTAGACGTTGGCTGTTTGATTCTGTGCAAGGCATTTCCCCTCGTTGGGACTCAGCTTGTCTGTATGTAGGGACAGTCTTTCTAACTCACAGGGTTGCTGTGGGAAGTCAAGTGTATGTGCGGTGCATGCTACACAGTCGGCACAGTTACCCTTACCCTGCCTCCCTTGCATGACAGGACCTGGCCCAGCGACAGGGGGCTGTACTGGCAGAGAATGCCCATCCCAGAGAGGAACCTTGTAGGCAGACTCAGACACATAGCTGGGGCAGAGTCCAGAACCCACCAGATCTGGGTCTGAGGGTACCATGCTATATGCTGTAGCCATGAATCTTCGGTCTGGCCACTGGATCTTTCTGAGCTTCAGTTTCTTGTGGGAGCAGCTTAGGCAGTGGTGCCCAGTCCTTGTCATGGGACATGGTGCGGGTATCGATGGTGACCCACTCAGAGCTGACAACAAGGAGCACACCCCACAGGGAGCAGCCCTCACGGCGAGTGTCCCAAGAGCGGTGCTCTCAGCCGAGTCCCTTGCAGGATGGACTTCGGAGAGTGAGGCCCTGATGGGAGAGTCGAGTACCTGGCTCCTGGTGTGCACCTGCATCAGCGCTTGGGTTGGCTTGGGAGTCTCCGTCCACGGGGAAGGAGGAGGTGAGGCCGGGTGCTGGTGTCTGGTGAGGCGGGTAGGTGGAGAGCTTGGGGGGCAGGGCTGGCCTCTGTCTCACTCCCAAGGGCCGATGGAAGGGTTTGTGCTTGGGGCTGTCCTCCAGGGACCAGCCTGGACTTCATTCCCACCCATGCATCACGGGTCAGAGCCCATCACCTCCCAGCCCCGCCCTCGATGCATTCTCCTGGGATCATTCTCGGAGGACTGCCCTGTTGGAGCATCAGCTGCTAGGTACTCATCCTGCCCCGAAGCAGCCACCGTGACCTCCCGACCGTCACTGTTCCCAGGGCTCGTGGCTGGGTCTTTCACCTGCGTCAACAACAACATTCTGAGGATTGACTGCCGCTGGTCTGCTGGAGAGCCGGGTCAGGGTCCCAGCCCCTGGCTCCTCTTCACCAGGTGAGGCTGGAGGGCCAGGCCCACCTGGGCAGGGGCCAGGGGCCATGGTGAGAATGGGTCCCCATGATAGCAGCAGTAGGGGCTGGGCGGGTGCACTGGGCCCTTGGTGGCGACATATACCCTTTCCAGCAACCACGCTGTGGGCAGCACGCACAGATGCATCTTCCGGGCCAACGAGTGCACTGTGGTGCTGCCGGCCGAGGCGGTGCTTGTGCCTTCTGACAACTTCACCATCACTTTCCACCGTTACGTCTCTGGGAAGGAGCAGGTCAGCCTGGTGGACCCGCACTACCTGCCCCGGAGACATGGTGAGGCCTGGGGAGGGGTGCTTTGGTGGGGAGCATCCTGGCTTCATGGGGATGGGGGGCAGGGTCCCATTGCCCTTAACCTCCTTGGCCTAGTGAGTGCTCTCTGTCCCTGCTAAGAGACACCCAGGGCTATGAGTGAGTAGAAGGAGGGAGGGGCCCACTAGTTCCTGGAGAGGTAGGGTTCTGGTGGAGGATGGAGATTCAGGGCTGTAAGTTGGGGCAAGGGTACAACTTGTGTCACTTGAAGTCCACTTCAGTCAGAGTAGGAAGAACTGGAGTTAGACACTGGGAAGCACTTCCAGCAGCAGCTATGGCTGCAGGGGCTGTAGGAACTCACCGTCATCTTGTCCCACCTGGGGCCTCCCTGGGAGAAAGCACCAGAGAGGAGACAGAGACCTGCCTCGCAGTGAGGCCCCTTGTCTGGGAGGGCCTTGGCCACTCCCCGCCTCCAGCATTTTTCAGTCCCCCAGTAGTGGGCATGCTGACTGTCACTCCCTCATGTGGCCTCATTCTGTTTCAGTGAAGCTGGACCCTCCCTCTGACTTGCAGAGCAATGTCAGCTCTGACTACTGTGTCCTGACCTGGAGCATCAGTCCTGCCTTGGAGCCTCTGACCTCCATGCTCAGCTATGAGCTGGCCTTCAAGAGGCAAGGAGAGGCCTGGGAGGTAATGCTGGGCCGACTACCCTGGGGGCCTGTCTCTCCTGGGAGCCGCAGCCCAGGGCCACTCCTCACCACACATAGGGAAATGTCCACTTGGAATAACGAGGAGGGGAGGTGACCAGAGTCAGGAGCGTGACTGTGCACATGTGTTTGTATGTGAGTGTACCTGTGTGTACAGAAATATGTGTCTTTATGTGTGTGAGTGAGCACACAGTCGGCCTATATGTATATGAGGGTGTGAGTATCGTGAGCGTGTTTGTGTGTGCAAGCGCATATGGGGGCAGGTGAGTGTAAGTGTGTGCCTATGGGCTGTGTGCGCGCGTGTGTGTTCTTGAGGGCTGATGGACCCTGTCTCACCCTCAGCAAATGATAACTGTTTCCGCCCCACAGCAGGCCCAGCACAGGGATCGCATTTTTGGGGTGACATGGCTCAGGCTTGAAGCCATCGAGTTAGACCCCGGTTCCAGCTACGAGGCCAGGCTGCGCGTCCAGATGGCCACGCCGGAGGATGAGACTGTGGAAGAGCAGCGCTATGAGGGCCAGTGGAGCGACTGGAGCCAGCCTGTGTGCTTTCCGTCCCCCCTGACCTCTGCCCAAGGTGGGGGCCTCCCTCCCAGAGCACCTCCCTTCCCATGCTTGTCACACCCTCCCGTCTTTTCACCCTCCTGGAACCCCCTCCCCGAGGCAGTCATCCCCCCCTGGAAATCTGAGATGTTTAACTTGCCAAGCATTGGGCTTCTTGGAAGCTATAGTTCTTGTCTGTCACTGGGAGTGAGTGTGGCCCGGGGTGGCACACCAGGCCTATGTTTCTGTCTCTGGAGGCTGGACATGGTCTCATCTCCCGAGCGAGGGCTGGGCTGACCTTTGTGACCTGCTAGGAAGGGTGGCTGACCCTGATGACCTTGCAGATGGAGGAGGGGAGGCCCAAGGGTAGGCGATTCATTTGTAGGCATGACGCAAAGCGCTGTGGCCTATGAGGAAATTTCCACGGTGGCCCAGGGCCCTCTCAGGGGCACGTGTTTTGCCACGTGAACTTGGAGGAGCCCAGGGCCCTCTCAGGGGTGCTGTGCCACGTGGACTTGGAGGAGCATCCTGGCGCCAAGGAGGCTCACAGCCCTGGGCCCTTCCTACCCACAGGCCCCCTGTTCTCACCTCGGGGGCAGCCCGACAGCACCCTTGTCGCTGTGCCCGTCTTTCTGCTACTGACCAGCCTGACCTACCTCCTGTTCAAGTTTTCACCCAGGTCGGTAGCTAAGGTGTGTATATGTGTGGGTGCGTGCGTGTGTGCGTGAATGTGTTCGCATGACTCTGAGTTTCCGTATGCGTGTCAATGTGTGTGCCTGTGAGTCAGTGTGTCTGTGTGTAGGTGTGTGGTAGGTGGGGCATCTCGGGCCACACCTCTGGCCCTGGAAGGGGTGGGGGCTTTTTAAGCATCTGCCCTGGACCTGCGCGGGAGTTGCTCAGTTGCCAGGCGAAGAAGGGGGTGCTTGGCGGGTCTGTGAGACCAGGCTCGACTTGGGAGCATCAGAAAAGGCTTGAAACCTGTGAAACTGTGTGCAACAAGACCTGGTTTATATTTTGAGAATAGATTTGGGGGGTTCAAGGATATGGGGAGGATGCACTGGGAGGCCAGTGGTGGTATCCAGAGGGTGGCGAGAGAAGCAGAGGGGGAGCAAAGTAGAGGAAGTTGCCAGGTCTTAGGAAGAGAAGCCTAGGGGGCGGATTCGATGCGACTGGGGACACTTGAGGTGGGGAACTGGACGGGTCACTTCCCTGGGAGGCTGGTGAGGCTGACGTAGATCTGCTGTGTTGCAGCCCTGTGCCACCCCCTCGTGGCAGGGCCAGTGGGTCTGTTGCTCAGTGAGGAGTCAGGTCAGGGCAGGGAGCTGCTCCCTGCCTACCAGCGGCACAAGTGTAGTTCCCCAAGGTGCCAGCTCCCTCTGTGGATTGAGGACACAGCGGTCACCTTGTAGCCCCGAGCCCACCATGGCCGCTCACCGTGTAAAGTCAGTTCTATGGGGTCCTTAACCAGGGAGGCCACAGGGACAAGTGTCGGGTCTTGGCCTGAGAACGGGTTTGGACCCTACAAGAGGCAAGAGTGGCAGCAGTCCAGATGAAGCAGGGCCACCTCTCGTCTCCTGGAGCTGGGCCTCCGAGGACCCCTCCTTGGGCGCACAGAGGCCTCCAGCTCTCTTCTCTTGGCCTCAGGGTGAAGAGAAGCTTCTACCAGAACGTGCCCTCACCTGTGGCCTTCTTCCAGTCCCTTTACAGTGTGCACAATGGGGACTTCCAGGTGCGTGCACAGCCCTCGGCAGGGGTTGAGGGCGAGGCTGGGGTCGCCCACGTTCTGGCCTGACAAGGATGTGGACTTCTGAGGAGAGTTGGGGCCTAGCACGCGGGCCTTGGTCAGTGCTTTGAGCTTTTTTTTGTATACGCAGTCGTTTACGTTTACACGCTGTGTCTCAAAGGCATCAAAACAATTAGTTTTATTCTCTGTTGTGGGTTTCTTTTCATTTTTCAGGTAGCAGCCCCTGTGAGGTATATGGTCAGTTGAAGGTGCTAACTATGTTGCTGTTGGCAGCTGCCACATGTCTTGTCCCCGCTTCTTCTCTGGAGGTTTCTGTGGGGAGGGGAGGATCTAGTGCTTACACTATCCATGGGGCCTTCAGTGGTCTATGGGCTACTGCTTTGGTGGCCACTGTGGGGTGCCTGGCCTCTCCCGGTTCCCCTGGGTCGCATGCTGGCACCATGGCCACTGAGTACTTTCCACGCGTCCCCCTTTGTGGTGCCATGGCGAGCACTACCTGGAGGGTCGCCTCAGATGCCTCCCTTCCCCTCTGGCCTGGAGGCTCCTGCCCCTCCCCGGGCAGGGCAGGAGGGGGCAGGGAGCAGCCTCAGCAGGTGGTCTCAGGTTCCCCATTGTGGGCGGAGGATGGGAGGTGATGCTTCCTGGTGTTCTTGGACCTGCGCCTCCCTGATCCCCTTGCTGTTGCTGGGCTTCCCTCTGCCTAGCCTTTGTGTTTCTCAAAAGGGAGCCCAGAAAATTAAAAAAAAATTTTTTAAAGGAAGCCTAGTTTTCAAGATTGTTGTCCAAAAGTATAAGTCGAAGCTCAACGCTGAGCATTTTGTCCTTGGTGGAGGCCACCTCCTTCTCCCAGGCAGTGGTTGTCACTGTCAAGACCCCTGAGGTGACTGGGCACAAAGGCCGACCCCATCACCCTGGAATATATCGTTGCCTAGCATGTATCTTCTGGGCCGCAGGCACCCAGCCCTCCTCTGTAGACCCGCGTCGCCAGCCAGGGTATTTAGACCCCTCCAGTGGCCACAGGGAGCCTGGGGTCGGCTCTCCAGGGAGCAGGGCAGTAACAGAGGGTGAGGTATGGGTGGTCCATTTGGTGGTGATTCCTCATCCCACCTAGGAAATACTTTCCTGTAGGAGGTGGGGGCCTCCTGTGGCTCCATGGCGGGGCGGGGGGTGGGTGGGGTCCAGCTCTGCTGCCCTTAGCCCAGAGGTGCTGGTTCCAACAGCCTCTCACAGCGTGTGTGTGAGTGTGTGAGTGGGGGTTCAAGAGAGGGTGCCCAGTGTCTGTAGCTGATGGAAGTGCTTGGAGCAGCGGCCAGGGGTTTTCTCTGTCCTCGGCACCTGTCACCAGCATGGATCACTGCGGGTCCTGGAGAGACGCCGGGTCCTGTGCCGAGCTGGGCTGGCACATGGAGGGTGAGACAACATGTTCCAAGCACGGTTGTTGCTTGTGCTCTGGGTGGGGATGTCAGGAGAGCTTCTCGGAGGAGCAGAGGAAGAACTGAATGTTGCTGTCGGGGAGAGTCCTGAACATGTTCCCTGATCCCTCCCCTCCCCACCCGCCCTGCTCTGTTCTAGACCTGGATAGGGGCCCACAGAACTGGTCTGTTGCCGAGCCAGGACTGTGTCGGTTCCCCGAGAAGAGCCTCGGAGTCCAGCATCCAGGAGGCCATTGCGTGGCTGACCTATGACCCTGTGGATCCCTGGCAGTCAGTGGTCCTGGAGGAAGAGGAGAAAGGCCCTGGCCTCCCAGAGGCTGTGCTGCTAGCAGGGCCTGTGGCACAAGGAGCACAGCCACCTGCCTACCTGCCACAGGACTGGGTCCCTGTGAGCCCCACCAGGCCAGCTCCCCCACAGGCAGAGGGCAGCAGTGGTGACTACTGTGCCTTGGGCTGCCCCTCCATCTTCCCAGGAAACATGCAGAGCTCTGGGCCCAGCCTGGCTTTGGCCTGTGGCCTGACCTGTGACCAACAGAGCCTGGATGCCTGGCAAGAAGGGACCTGCGTGGGAGGTGGTCACAGAGAGGTGCAAGACACCAGTGAATGTGTCGCATGAGGCCCTCAGGGCATTTTCTTCGCTCCTACCCTTTGCAGATATTGGGTTTGATCTAGAACCCTGACTTGGCCAGCTGCATAATGTCCATCATGGGGAAAATGGACTAAAGTCTCTGAGAAGCCCCTGCACAGATATCCTGTCTGGATGGAGGCTGGTGACCCCTCCTCTCTCCTCTCCCCTCAGCATCCTATCGCCCAGCGCCCACTCTCGCCCACTCCTTCCCTCCCTGCTTTCTGGCTCTGTCCTGGCCCCTCACAGAAGGGGCAGTGTTGGCCCCACAGCCTGTACTGCCCTCACGCCCTTAAAGGGCCAGCCAGCACGCAGCAGACACCGATGAGGTGCCATGACCAGACCAAGCGTCCTCTTTCTGTGCCTTCCCGAGGTAACTGTCCCCCTGAGATTAGAAGGGACTCAGAGGTGGTTTCACGTTGCTGCTGGCTGCGAGAGAAGGGCCCGGAGGAAGAGCACAGGGTTGAGGTCTATGTATTCTTGGGCTTTTTGAGGTTGGAGTTGGTGACATTTTGAAGTTAGGATCCAGTGGAGGCCTGCCCCTCTCTGGGTGACCAGCCAGAGAGGGCACCTCTCCATGAGTCTCTGGTGTCCCCTGTGGCCTGTATAGAAAAAAAGCACTGGTGGGCCCAGGCTCCCAAAGGCAAGGGCTCCCTCTGCCTCAGACAGGCATCCCCTTGCCCTCTGCCTGTGGAGGCCCCTGGGGTTTTGTGGGGAGCCTCAGCTGAGCCAGATCATGGTCAGCAGGGGTGAGGCAGGACCCAGGATGTATTTTTAGCATGTAGAGAGAGGCAGGGGTGTGGACGGAAGTGAGGTGTAGGCATCTTCAGCTCTAACCAAGGATAAAAAATAATAGCATGAATCACTTCCTGGAGCCGACCCAACCCTTGGGGAGCCCTGGCCTGGGGTGTTAGAACAGCATCTGTGTGGCTCCTGTGGCTTCACAGGGACCCTGGGCCACCTGCATGTGACAAGTGACCCCCACAGCAGGGATGCCTCTTCTGTGTGGGCAGAGACATTGTTCCTGTGAGTCACGCCTCTTCTCTCGGTGGCATCCAGAGATCTGGCTTTGGGCTGGAGCTCGAGTGTGCAGCCACTTAGAGGCCGTGTGACCATCCGTAAGCCAGCCCTGCCCCTTCAGCCCGTGGGACTAATAGAGCCTCCTCGTGTTGCTGTGAGTTCACCAGAGCAAGCTGCCTGAACATCTCGGTGCCCAGAAAATGCTAGTTTCCCCTTTTCGTGATGAAATGACCCTTGGACACTGTGTGCTGTGATCCGGTTTACAGCAGAGCAAGGTTTGAAGACCTTGGGATGAGGAAGTCGCTGAGCGCTGGGCACTGAAGGAGTCAGAGAGCAGGTGGCTGGGAATTGGAACCCTCACACAGCTGGTGGCTTGAGGGGTTGGCCACATGGCATGGGCTGGAACTCAGGTGTCCAAAATTTGCCCGGCTGGGCCTCAGAGGGCCTGGAAAGTCAGGCTGAGCACAGTGAGGGACGGGGACTCACCCGGCGAGGGAGGATGCCCAGTGGCTTCTCTTTCTTTGTCCCCCCCCCCCCCGCAAAAATTCTTATTTTTAAGTAATCTCTGCACCCAATGTAGGGCTAGAACCCATAACCCCGAGATCAGGATCCGCATGCTCTAGCGGCTCGGCTCCAGCCACATGGCCCTCTCTCTTTAATTTCCAGGGTGGTCAAATTCACACAATCTAAACATAACTCTCCTAAAGTGTTCAGTTCAGTGACATTTAGTACATGCATCATATTGTCCAACTGTCATCACTCCCAAAGGAAATCCCCTTCCCATTAAGCAGTCACTCCCTTCTGGGCCTTCCCCGTGTTCTGTGCTCCTTGCCTGGTTCTTGTCCCCTGTGGGTTTGCCTGTTGTGGACACTTTGTAGGAGCAGAGTCGTCAGTATGCGACTTCCTGCACAGCCTTCTCCCTCAGCACGGTGGGTTTGAGGTTTATCCACTTCACAGAATGGGCACCTCAGTCCTCTTCATGGCTGAATATTATCCCATGGTGTGCGCGGACCGCATGGCGTTCATTCCGCCTTCTGCTGGGCATTTGGGTGGTTCCCATTCTTTCACTGTCGTGAGCGGTACTGCTGCGAACATATGCGTACAGGTTTTTGTTTCCATACCCATTTTCTATGTTTTTGTGTATATTCCTTGGAGTATTTGCTAGATCACGTTAACTATGTTACTATGTTTAGAATTTTTGAGGAACCGCTGAACTGTTCTCCACAGTGACTTCAACATTTTACATCAGTAACATTCTGGGGATCCAATTTCTACATGTCCTCACCAACTATTGTTAGTGTCCTTTTTTTAAAAAATTTTTGAAGTCACCCTTCTGATGAGTATAAAGTGGTACCTCAGTGTGGTTTTGACTTGCATTTCCCCAATGGGAAATCTTTTGAGCATCTTTTCATGCGCTGCTTGTGTATATTCTTTGGAGACAAGCTTGTTCAAGTCCTTTGCCTATTTTTTAATTGGGTTGCTAGCCCCTGTGATGTTGAGTTGTAGGAGCTCTCTCTTTATTCCGGACACTAAATTCATATTAGATACTCCATTTGCAAATATTATCTTACATTTTGCATGTTATTTGGTGTCATACACAATAGATCATTGCCTAATCCAACCCCAATAAACACAGGAAAAGATGCTTAACATCCTTAGACATCAGGAAAATG
>CM053563.1:56501899-56532215 GCA_028646485.1 Cryptoprocta ferox | reverse complement strand
AGTGAAGCTGTAGGCTGCTCCTGGATTCCTTGCTGCTTCGGCTTCCCTGCCAGGTTTCCTAGTGGGAAAAGAAGACAAGATGTCAGAAGATACTCGGGTAACCAAAGATGAGAATGATGAGCCCATTGAAATGCCATCAGAAGACAATGGGACAGTGCTGCTCTCCATGGTTACAGCCCAGTTTCTGGGAGCATGCGGGATCTCTCTAGGAACCCGGTGTCTCTGTGTATGAGAGGTGTCAGTCTGGTAGAAGAAATTCTGCATGTCCCGATCGAGGCTGGCTACGGAAATCTGGTATGTGTTGTCAGGAATCCCAATCATCATAAAAGGATAATGGATGAGACCGATGCATGCTTCTTCAGCAGGGAAAGTGAAAAGATACATCCAGGACATGGCTGATTTAACACTTTTTAATGTTTATTTTTGAGAGACAGACAGAGAGAGAGAGAGAGAGAGAGAGAGAGAATACAAATGGAGAAGGGGCAGAGAGAGAGGGAGACAGAGGTTCTGAGGTAGGCTCAGAGTTCCAAGCCGACAGTACTGAGCCCAATGTGGAGCTCGAACTCGCACTGGACTGGTGTCGTTTCTGCCCTGGCACCTCCCCTGGATGGAAACCCAACCCTAGCCAAGGCTCTGTCCCACTGGGGATCCAACTCCTGGGTCCGAAAAAAGCAAGGACCCAGGGCCCAGAGTCGGTGCAGGATGTGCTCAGCGTGGCACATGGAACATCAGTACGCCGTTTTCACAGCCCGGATGGAGCTACATGAGAAGGCTCCGGAGGCCCCCCGTACCCTAGCCCAAAGAGGAGGCCGGTCCTTGACCCAAACACTAACCCTGGCTGGCACCTTCCTACGTGCCCTCAATTCAGCTCTCTGGATGTACCACTGTACTGCTGGCTTATCCTTTCATGGAGCTTCCTGGAATCTTACTCTAACCCTAACCCCAACCCTATTCCTAACCCTAACCCTAGACCTACCCCTAAGGCTCACCATAACCCTACATCTGAGCTGGCCCCACGCATGTGCTCTCCTTTCAGCCCCCCAGGGAGATCCAGGACTGGTATGCTTCTGCCTTGGTGATTCCCACTCATGCAACCCTAACCCTAGCCAAGGCGCTCTGTCCCCTTGGGGACTCGATTCCGTGGTCTGAGAAAACCGCAGACCTGGGGTGACTCGGAGTGGCACATAGAACATCACCATGCCATTTCCAAAGCCCGGATGGAGCTGCCCGAGGGGGCTCCTGAGGTCTACCTGTAACCTAGCCCAAAGAAGTGGCAGGCCTTTGAAGCCAAAGCCGAAGGCTGACCGGCACACTCCCATACGCCCTCACCTCAGCCCTCTGGGGAGACCACTACACTGTTGGGGGTTCAGCGCCTGGAGCCTCCTTGGTACTACTCCTATCCCTAACCCTAATCCTACACCCAACACTAATCTGACCCCTAGCCCTACCTCTAGTCGTAACCCTACACCTGACCTGCGCCCATGCATGCACCCTCCCTTCAGGGAGATCACGGGACAGGTGCTGCTCCTGCCCTCCCATGATGGAACCCTAACTCCAGCCAAGGCTCTGTCCCCATGGGGACCAGAGTCCTAGGTCTGAGAACACCAAGGACATGTGGCCCAGAAGCAGGACAGGCTGCATCAGCATGCAACATGGAACATCACCATGACATTCACAAAGCCTAGAAATAGCTTCACGAGGGGTGCCCTGAGGTCCCACCATAGTCGGGCCCATAGAGGAGGTGGGCCCTTGAAACCAAACACTAAGCCTGGTCGGCACTGTTCCATGCGCCCTCAACTCAGCCCTCTGGGTCCAGCAGTGGACTGCTGGCAGATCCAACAGTACATTAAAAATTTATTCACCACGAGCAAGTGGGATTTATACCTGGCATCCAGGGCTGGTTCAATATCCACAAGAACAATCAATGTGAATCATGACATTTACAAAAGAAAGGACAAGAACTACATGATCCTCTCTATAGATGCTGCAAAAACATTTGACAAAATATAGCATCCTTTCTTGATAAAATTCCTCCAGAAAGTAGGGATAGAAGGATCATACCTCAAGATCATAAAAGCCATATATGAAAGACCCAACACTAATACCATCCTCAAGGGGGGAAAATCTGAGAGATTTCCCCCTAAGGTCAGGAACAAGACAGGGATGGCCACTCTTGCCACTGTTATTCAACATAGTATTGATCATCTTATCCTCAGCAATCAGACAACACAAAGAAAGAAAAGGCATCCAAATCAGCCAGGAGGAGGTCAAACTTTCACTCTTTGCAGAAGACATGATACTCTATATGGAGAACCCAAAAGATTCCACCAAAAAACTGCTAGAACTGATCCATGAATTCAGCAAAATTGTAGGATATAAAATCAATGCACAGAAATCTGTTGCATTCCTATACACCAACAATGAAGCAACAGAAAGAGAAATAAGGGAATTGATCCCATTTACAATTGCACCCAAACTCATAAAATGCCTAGGAATAAATCTAACCAAAGAGGTGAAAAATCTATACACTGAAAACTATAGAAAGCTGATGAAAGAAATTGAAGAAGATACCAAAAAAAAAAAAAGGGAAAATATTCCATGCTCCTGGATAGGAAGAACAAATATTGTTAAAATGTCAATACTACCCAAAGCAATCTACATATTCAATGCAATACCTATCAAAATAACACCAGCATTCTTCACAGAGCTAGAACAAACTATCTTAAAATGTGTATGGAACCAGAAAAGACCCCGAATAGCCAAAGCAATCTTGAAAAAGAAGACCAAAGCAGGAAGCATCACAATCCCGGATTTCAAGCTGTGTTACAAAGCTGTAATCATCAAGACAGTATTGTACTGGCACAAAAACAGACACATAGATCAATGGAATAGTATAGAGAACCCAAAAATGGACCCACAAACGTATGGCCAACTAATCTTTGACAAAGCAGGAAAGAATATCCAATGGAATAAAGACAGTCTCTTCAGCAAGTGGTGCTGGAAAAACTGGACAGTGACATGCATAAAAATGAACCTAAACCACTTTCTTACACCATATAGAAAAAGAAACTCAAAATGGATGAAAGACCTAAATGTAAGACAGGAAGCCATCAAAATCCTTGAGGAGAAAGCAGGCAAAAACCTCTTTGACCTTGGTCACAGCAATGTCTCTGGAAGCAAGGGAAAGAAAAGCAAAACTGAACTATTGGGACTTCATCAAAATAAAAAGCTTCTGCCTAGTGAAGGAAACAATCAGCAAAACTAAAAGACCACCAATGGAATGGGAGAAGCATTTGCAAACAACATATCAGATAAAGGGTTAGTATCCAAATCTATAAAGAACTTACCAAACTCAACACCCAAAAAACAAATAATCCAGTGAAGAAATGGGCAAAAGACAGGAACAGACACTTCTCCAAAGTGCCCAAAGACAACATCCAGATGGCCAACTGACACATGAAAAAATGCTCAACATTGCTCATCATCAGGGAAATACAAATCAAAACCATACTGAGATACCACTTCACACCTGTCAGAATGGCTAACATTAACAACTCAGACAACAACAGATGTTGCTGAGGATGCGGAGAAAAAGGATCTCTTTTGCACTGCCGGTGGGAATGCAAACTGGTGCAGCCACTCTGGAAAACAGTATGGAGGTTCCTCAAAAAATTAAAACTAGAACTACCCTATGTCCCAACAATTGCACTACTAGGTATTTATCCAAGGGATACAGGTATGCTATTTGAAGGGGCACATGCACCCCGATGTTTATAGTAGCCCTATCAACAATAACCAAAGTATGGATAGAGCCCAAATGTCCATCGATGGATAAATGGGTAAAGAAGAACTTTTCGACCTATTAAATTGCCAAAACCGGAAATACAGTACTTTCATGAATGGCTGGTCGTCAATTGCTAGAACCACTCTGGAGACCATGTTATGTGCCTACGTAGGATGGAGCCATTCTATTTTTCATGGTCACCCCTGGAAGAACATTTGCCTGTATGACCCAGAAAGCCTGTAACACAGTGTTAATGTGTTGCATAGAAAAGAGAGTCAGAGGACAACCCAAATATCCAGTGGGGGGTGAATGGCTGGATAAACCTTGGTGTATCTGTACCATCATCTATAGCACAGCAGTTGCAAAGGAAGGAAATTAAGCATACTAGTATACTGGTATACCTCAGATGCAAGTGGTGAAAGAAACTTAACAATACGTTCAGGATGGTACTGTTGACAACAGGATCCTGTGGATTTTTGCCAACAGGAAGATGTCCAGAAAGGCGCACACTTAACCAGGGACAGATAAGGGAAAAGGGGGAGGTCTGGATGGTGGTTAGTGGTCAGAGAGGACTTTGGTACAGAGAGAACTTTAGAACATTCAGGTTGTAAAGAATATAGTTGTCAACAAGGACTAAGAACTCACACTTGGTTAGGAGATTTAATATCTTGACAGGGATCTTCAGAAATATCTGCTGGCCTACTAGGAATTTACCCAAAGGATACAGGAGTGCTGATTCACAGGGGCACGTGTAACCCCAATGTTTTTAGAAGGGCTATCAACAATAGCCAAAATTATGGAAAGAGCCCAAATGTCCATCAACTGATGAGTAGATAAAGAAGATGTGTTTTATATATACAATGGAATACAATTTGGCAACAATGAAATCTTGCCATTTTCAGCAATGTGGATGGAGCTGGAAGGTATTACACTAAGTGTAATAAGTCAGAGAAAGAGAGATCACATGTTTTCACTCCTGTGTGGAATTTGAGAAACTTAACAGAAGACCATGGGGGAAGTCAAGGGGAAAAAATAGTTTACAAAAGAGAGGGAGGCAAACCAAAAGACACTCTTAAATACAGAGAACAAACTGTGGCTTGATGGGAGGAGTGGGGGAGAGGGGAAAGTGGGCAATGGGCATTGAGGAGGGCACTTGTTGGGATGAACACTGGGTATTGCAGGTAAGCAACATATCGTGGGATCTACTCCCGAAGCCAAGAGCACACTGTATGTTAGCTAACTTGACAATAAATTAGATATTTTTAAAAAGTATCTGCTTGTGTCCTCGAAGAATGGGCACGGGATGGGAGCAGGGAAGTGGACTCGGAGATGCAGGAGGTTAGGTCCGCTTAAGTCCAGTAAAGGAAGGTCAGGAGTAAAACATACTTCTTTTTCAAGGTCATGATCTAAGAAAATGTCATTTCTTCTGGTCCCCAGTGACACAGCAGGTGGCTAGTTACAAAAATCAGAATCCCATATTCAAGTCCCAATCCCACTTCTAAACGGGTGATCTCTGGGTGAGTCATTTATATCACCGAGTCTATCATTCCTATATACATAGAAAGGGCATTCCAGGCCACTCTGTCTCCTTTCTGGTCACTTTGAATCACACAATACAAGCAGAAGTTCTCTGAAAACTATAAAAAAAACCTCAACACAGAACAGTTGACTCCCTCCCAAACACACGCCAGGATATTGTGAATACCCACTGAGTAATTAAAGACACAGTTAAAACAGTTTTCCCCCCTAAAATTTTCCAGGAGTTCAATACCTCAGAACATATTCTAAAAGCCCAGATGAAATAATCAAACACTAAAAATGAAATCATAAAATGACCCAAATCCAAACAGTATCTTCTTTTTTTTTAATGTTTTATTTACTTTTGAGACAGACAGAGACAGAGCATGAGAGGGGGAGGGGCAGAGAGAGAGAGAGGGAGACACAGAATCCAAAGCAGCTCTGAATCCACGCTCTGAGCTGTCGGCACAGAGCCCACGCGGGGCTCAAACCCACGAACGTGAGATCATGACCTGAGCCAAAGTCAGAGGCTTAATCGACTGAGCCACCCAGGCGCCCCTAAACAGTATCTTCTTTACATCAAGTAACAGAGGCAAAATAAGGCCGACAAACCTCAAAAGCAACAGACAGCACATTTAGTACAGAAAGGCTTTCCTCAAACCAATGTGAAAAACAAATTCTCTGACAGAAAAAGAGTTGCCAGAATTCTAAGCCAATAAACTCCAAAAAAATGGAAAGCAAAAAATCAAGGAAAGAACAAATTAGATACATTTTTTGGCCACCGTATTGGCCAAAGTCAAAATACCAGTACACTTAATACTGCCCAAAAATCAAGCAGGACAGACCCCTACAGTAATGCCATCCCAGGAGATATCTGCCAGCCAGATATGGGATTTAACACTTTCCAGGATCCACATTAATAGCAAAAATAACCAAGTGAAATTTTAATGTCTTTAATCCAATTACCAAAAGTGTTATTTTAACTTGCTATGAAATTAAGATTTGTCCCATACATATTTAAGTCTTCCAATAACTAGATTGAGTATCAGGTTTTAAAATTAACTCTATATTAATTAAAACTCTAACCATTTCTAGATTAATTAGAATTCTAACCATTCCTCGGTCCCACCAGCCACATTTCAAGTGCCTGAAAGCCACGCATTGCTGGTACCTTACTAGAGGGTACCGCTCTGTAGGAAATCTGCCGAACTAGCTTCCTGTCCTGGCAGTAGGAAAAGGCAGCTCTTTGTTCAGCCTCCTGAAACTCTACACAGGGACCTTGATCACCATCAAGATTTCCCCTCCTGCCCTCCCACAGAGATACCTTCCACTCCGTGGGCAGATCCATCCCATCATCTTTTTCTGTTCCTGTTCCTCCTGGGACAGTTTTCTAGAGGTCCCTCCAGCCCAGTCCTTAGTTGGTGGGCACATCTTCGGTTCTCATGCTACAAACAGGAAATGACAAGAATAAGAAGGATAAGAATACAAAGTGGTAGGTTCCATCTACTGAGCAGCCCATGGTACCAAATGCTTTCTATTCATCATCAATCCACACTCCTCCAGTTTACAGACAGGAAACTGACTCAGGAAAGCAACATGTTTACGTCCTGCTGGAAAATCTTCACTACTAGTGGAGCCACCTGCTGTTGGAACCGGAGCTAATGGCCCCCATACCCTTCCCAGGCTGTTCCCTGTTCTGCGTTTAAACTCCCTCACCCAGTCACCAACAGGGGCTCTCAACTTTCCATGCAGGATCAGGGACCCCAGAAGGCCCTCTGGAGCACTGCTTCTTTCCAGAATAGCATTAGGCCCAAACAAAGAAGAAAACCACCACGCAAGAACCTACAAGGTGTTGGGCACAGTGCAAAGCCCTCTATACAGACAATGCTCACAGCAGCTCACAGTCATTTCTTCCATTTTATAAAGAAGAGACTTGCCCACGGCCAAAGAGCGAGTGAGAGGACTGGGATTTCAGTGTGGCATGTGTGTCCCATGCTCTCCCCAGGTGACTGGTGCTGTGTGCCTGCAAGACTACCCGGGTGGAGGGCACGGGGTTCCCCATACTTCGGTCCCCACCTCTGAGATGATCAGATACCAATCTCAGGGGTCTGCGGTCATGGCTGAGTAAGACCTATACTTTGTCAGACGAAAGCATTCACATCCATTTTCTGTGTATTCTACACACGATGAGCCATTTTGAAGGCCAGCGTGTTGGGGGTGGGTTATTGGGCACCCACTGTGCACTAGCTCTTTGCTGAGCATTCCTGTGGATTTCACATCTGAGTCTCTTAACAAGTCTGCAGGCCAGGTGTCACCACCCACATCCCACAGAAAACTGAGGTACAAAAGGTGAAGAGACCCATCTAAGTTAACAAAGTAAATGGCAGAGTTGAGGTACAGAACCACCTCCCAAAGTGGGAGGGGATTTCTCCAGGCAAACATCATTTTCCAGCTACCTGTGGGTCCAGCACTGAGAAGGCACACAGGACCCAGAAAGGAGTAGGGCAAACATGATGCACAGTCCCAGGGGGTTCAGATCCCCAGGTGGGGACTGTTTCAGTCTTTTATGGATGCCAGATTTCCAGGACCACCTCCCTCCCTGATATCCCCAGCCCCTCCAGATTCAGGTGGCTGGGACAGGGACACTGGGTCCAGCCTATAAGCCATCAGTGGCAGTGAGGGGGGGTCCTCTCCAGGCAGAAGCACTCAGGAGTTGGATACAACACACACTCTCCTTGGAAGTCAGGTACTGACTGGTGGAACCAGCCTGGATCCCGAGCTACCACATGGAGGACAGCTAAGCCTCCCTACGTGGAGCAAGGGCTAGGCTTTCATATGCCAAGCCACAGAGATGAGAGGGAGTTGCTACAGGAGAGCCAAACACATGCTGATGAACACGGTGAGAGAGGATCAAGTACTACACAAAGTTGCATCATAACTTACATGAGAAACAAGAGCAGGGAGATTTTAACAGACTGATTTGGTCTTGGCGGGGCAGGGAAGGGTCAGTCATGGGAAGATGGAGTGGAGATCAGACAGATGAGGATGATGGCAGGTCCTGTTTGTTAACATTCCAGGCATAGTGCAGATTTACAAACATCTGAGCAAAAGCCAGGCTCACAAAGCCTGAAGTTTCAGAGAGGGTGGAAGACTAGGAGGCTGGCCCTGGGCATGTGGTTCATCAGGCGCCAGTCACAGTCCACTTTCACGGGTTTCACACCATGGAACAAGGGGAGCTAGTGGAGATGGAACCTTCAAGGAAACCCTCTCCAGAGAGGGAACAGCAGAAGGCTGGAGGGGAATGGTGAGCTCTGGACCCAGGGTCAGCCAGAGGAGGACATTCCAGGGGATACCTGGTAGGTCTATGAACCATCAAAGGGCAAACAGGAGTGAATGAGGGTAAAAAGATACAGGCTCAGGATGCTGCTGTAAGTCTCTGGAGAGGCTTGAACTAACCCTAACCCTAACAGCTCTCTGGTGGGAGGACTGCTCAGCCAAGGGCGATAGGACCCTCCCAGGGGACATCAGACAATGCCCAGAGATGCTACCAGCTTCTGTGAGGCTGGGGATGCTGCCCCAGTCCTGTGATGCACAGGACAGCCCCCTAGCCGAGGACAACCCAGTCCCAAGCATGGTCAGGGCTCGCTGGAGGCCAGAGTACAGAGAGAAAGCAGAAGGAGCCCAGTTAGGCTACTGAGTAATTCAGACAAAGTGGTGGCTTGGACGAGGGTGGCAAGAATGAATTCCCAATGCTCTTAGAAGGAATAGCTAACAGGATTTCCGCAGGATAATTCAAAGTAGAATGAGAGAGGGAGAAGTCAAAGACAACATCAAGGTTTATCATCAGAGCCATGAAAGAACCATTTATATGGAAAAAGTGTTAGTTGAGCACCTAGTAAGTGTCAGAGAAACAGGCATTAAAAAACTCCTTCCCTCATTGACACTTACCACTGAATGGGAAGGAATCTGGCAGCTAAGCCAACATACAGTCATTTCTGGTGGCATTAATCCTTCTTATCATAATTTGATAGACTTTACCAAAAAGACTTGGGGAGTTTCTCTGAGGAGCTGCATTCTGAATGCCCATCAGTCAGGAGATCTGGCATAAAGACAGGTAAGGCAGGGGGTACAATGGATGCAAATGCCCGGAGGCAGGAACGTGCACGTGTTTGTAGAGTTGCAGGAAGAACAGCGTGGCTGGACCACAGGAGTGGGAAGAAGCAGACACTGGACAGGTAGGAAGAGGTGCAGAATCCATGGGTCCTCCAGCCACTGGCAGATTTCATTTGCAGCACAACTGGCTGCCATTTGACAATTTAGCTGGGAACCATATTAACTCTCTATTTCAAGGAGGTCTCCAAGCTGCCACCAGGAAAGGGACCAAGGGGGCATCAGGGGAAGCAGGGAGATCCACCAGGAGACTGAGCAGATGTCCAGCAACAATGACTCAGGAGGCCAGCAGCCTGGATGTTGGGTCTTGGCCACCAGACCCCAGCCAATTCTGTGAGTTTTAACAGCCATGGTGCTGTGGTGGCACATTCTCAGAGATGTGCCAGTCAGACAAGGATTAGAATCCGGACCCTGCCAGCTTGTGCTCCAGCTAATGCAAAAAAACAAAAAAAAAAAAACAAAAAAAAAAAACAAAAAAAAAAACAAAAAAAAAAAAACGTTTGCACCTGACACTTACTGAAGGCAGTAGCGTGCCCAACTCATAGCAGGTGCTATCCTCTGGTGTGGAAATTCATGTAGTGATGTCTGCACTCTGCCCACCCACTTTCAATTAATAAACTCGACACCATAAGCTATTGGATGGGAAGCTGTCAGCAGGTCTGTCTTCACTAGAGCCAGACCTCACTGTGGGCTCAGATGGCTCCCTTGATTCTGCTGAACCTCTGTGCTCATCGATACAGTGAGGGATAACACAGCAACCACCTCCAAGGTTGAGGGATGCACACTGAAGCAGCTTAGCACCAGACTCGAGCTGAGACCAAGAGTGGGGCACAGCCAGCTGGGTTTAAAAAGCTGGACATAAATTACACGGGGAGACCCGCTGCCTATGGTAAGCAAGCAGCAGGTCCCCTTCCCAGGCATCTACATACACCATGTAGAATCTCTGCATTCAGGCAAAGCCACGGGTGAAACCGGCAGAGGGCGTGGGATGAACGGTCCTATACTTGCTGCTTCCAGCACCTGCTGTCCTTCTGCTAACAACATGGAGGGCTGTAGGTCTGTAGGCAAACTTCACACAAAGCTGAGGATGCCTCCCTCACTTGCAAGGGCCCCTTCTAAGACCCAGTAACTGATTATAGGTCTAGTTTCAATAATTTTTTTAATTTTTTAATGTTTTATGTATTTTTGGGAGAGAGAGAGAGAGAGACAGCGTGGGCAGGGGAGGGTCAGAGAGAGAGGGAGACACAAAATCTGAGGACAGGCTCCAGGCTCTGAGCTAGCTGTCAGCACAGAGCCCGATGTGGGGCTCGAACCCACAAACCATGAGATTATGACCGGAGCCGAAGACAGATGCTTAACTGACTGAGCCACCCAGGCGCCCCGAGTTTCAATAATTTTTTAAGTTTATTTGAGAGAGCGCACACATGAGCAGGGAAGAGGTAGAGAGAGGAGAGAATCCCAAGCAGCCTTCACACTGACGCGGGGCTCGCTCTCGTGAACTGTGAGATCATGACCTGAGCCGAAATCAAAAGATGGGATGCTTTATTGACTGATCCACCCGGGCCCCCCTAGTTTCAAGGAGTTCCTAAAAAGACCCACCAAATTACATAAACTTCAGGCCCTGAAGCATCTCCACCTTCTGTGGTCTAGACAGGCGGGTGATATTACCCGAGCACAGACATTCCAGTGGCTAAATAACCATGGCGGTTCTTCTCAGACTTTTCCATGCATCAAGCATCCCCAGGAGTGTCTATTAAAATCAAGTTCATTAAAACCCACCCTCAGTATTTGAGGCAGATCCAGACAGGACCTGAGGAGGTAGATTTCCAACAAGCTCTGTAAATGATGCTGATGTTGCTGGTCCAGGATCGCAGTCTGAGAACACTCACTCTAAGAGGGTTCTTCCTACCTCCACCGGCCCAATGCCTCAGCTAGAGCTGCTCTGTCAGCCAGTAAATGTTCTTGACGTCTGCCTCCAAAGAGCTAAGGCCTAGCTTGTCAAACCCCTCCAGGAAGCCCTCCCTGACCTTGCAGGCAGATCTTGGGGGTCCCCTCTCTGGGCAACCCTAACCTTTTCCTCATTTTCCAGCTATATCGTAATGGTCAGTTACTTCATAGCTGCCTCCACCAGATCATGAAAAATCATCCTTTATTCAAGTTTTCCCACACTTCTCCATGTTGGCAGACAGACAGGAAGCCCACTCTCTACCTCAACCTAAGAAGAGATGGGTTCCTACCCGGTTTCCAGCCCAGGGCCCCTCTCTTTCCCCCCACGGGGCTTCTACGTGCTGGTGGAGACCCAGTCCTTTTTCAGATTCCTTCCAGGCAGACGTCCCAGCAAGCCACCTTTCTGAAGATCTGCTGGAGAGGATACCCCACTTCCACGAGGTGAGCCAGAGGGGGACCCAGGTGCCACCAGAGCTGGGACACACGTGTCTGTGTCTCTCGGGTTGAGTTGTGACCTGGGAGGTTCTGGCTGTTCCTGAAACAGCAGTCTCCAGACACAAGCCTCAGTCCTCCCTCTCCCAGACCAGCCCACAGAATGTGGAGTTGTCAGTGTTAAGAAGACTTCATCCAGCACCGCCGTCTCTGGGCCTTCCTTCCTCACCTAGCCGTGGTGTCTATCCCTGAAGCCCTCACAGAGACTGGGGCTCCTGCTCTCTTTGCCTGCTCCCCAATCAGCCCAGTCCCCGCCCGGCTTCTCTCAGCTAACCCCCTCTGCTCCCCAAACTCCAGCAGCAAGGGAACTCCCTGCAGCTGGGGGAGCCTCAGAGACCTGGTGTGAGCCTGGGTCACCAGGGACAAGGACACCCATGAGAGGCCCACAGAAAAGAGAAGAAAAATGCCACTCACCTCTTTGGCTTTCAGGTACGTCCTCCTAGCCCTACAGAAGATCTGGAAAGAGCCAGCCAGGAAGAATCAGATAAGCTTGGCTTTAAGTCAGGAGGATTGATAGGACGACCCTCGTGCAGACTCGCTGCATACCCCTCAGGCCCCAGGGCGGAGTCTTGACCTCCAGCACCTGGTCATATTCACCCAAAGCAGCCCCACCTAAGACCCTCGAGTCACATGGGCACCCACTTTTCACAAGCAACTTCTAGCAGGTGCAAGTGTGTACACAAAAGCATGCACACAGAGGGAAGTTTGGGGACTGCTGGTCCCGACTCTGGATCGCTAGGTGTGTTTTTTTCAAGACTATTCATTATCATGGCCTCTGAGGGGCCTCAGTTATGAGAGGTCTGCTTCTTTCTTCAGGTTTTGTTTACTCTCATTCTCTTAATGAGCAAAGACGGTAACAGCCCTTAGCTCTCCCTGAGAGCCAGACAATTTACAGACAATGAAGCAAAGCTTTATGATTACAAATCACCCCATTTAAAAATAGCAGTCTCCCCCACTTATTCAAGTCTTGCATGGTCCTTATAGGTCCACTATAAATATATTATAATTATAAAATAAAAGTGAAAATCTCCTTGTAATCCCACCAGGTACAATACCAACACTCAGTGATATTTTGATACATTTCCATCCAGTACTTTTTCTATACATATGTTTGACATAATTGGGAGCTTATCTTTTTTTTCTTTTATAGTTTATTGTCAAGTTGGTTTCCATATAACACCCAGTGCTCATCTCCACAAGTGCCCTCCTCCATGTCCATCACCCCCCTTCCCCTCTCCCCCTCCCCTGTCAGCCCTCAGTTTGTTCTCAGTATTCAAGAGTCTCACATGGTTTGCCTCAATTGGGAGCTTATCAAATACAGTTCTTTTTAAAAAGCAGCTCAGTTAAGGAATAGTTAACATATGATAAGATGCACATATTTAATGTGTATAATTTAATATGTTTTGACACATATACACTAATGAAACTTTACCACAGTCAAGAAAATGAATGTATCCATCACTTCCAAGTCAATATTTTAGGTGGAGTTTTTAATTTGGAATAGTTTTGGATTTACAGGAAAGCTGCAAAGAGAGAGTTCCGGTATACCACAGACCCAGTTTCCCCTAACATTAATATCTCACATTCCATATACGTTTATGAAAAACAAGAATTTTATATTGGTACATTACTATTAATTCCACTACAGACTTCATTTGGATCACACTGCTGCATTTTCCACAGTGCTCTTTTATCTGTTCTAGGATCCAACTCAAATTCTGAACTACACTTGCCAAATGTAATTTTATAGCATATCTTCTGTTACTTAATATTATCTGTCTTCAAAAAAAAACCTTCAGAAACATTGTCTTAAATGACTGCTTCATATTTCTTGATATCAATTTTTCATATTGTTTGACTTAGGTGATCTCTAAGTTTTGTTCTTATAAGTGATGTTGCCATGAAAATCTCTGCACCTAAATCTTTGTTCACATCTTGTATTGTTTCCTTGGGATTTTTTTTTTCTCTCCCCTCTCCCCTGGGTTTATTGAGATAGAATAGACTCATAAGATTATTTTCCTTGAAATACAACGACTAAGTCAAAGTCCTTTGATATATACTTGCTTCTAGTCTTCTGAAGAAGGCAGTATCATTTGGCAACCATCATAATACTTGTTTCAGGGAACAATCACCAGCAGAAGCCAAAATTAAAGTGTAAAGACTTGGGGCACCTGCGTGACTCAGTTAAGCGTCCTGAGTCAGGGCATGATCTTGTGGTTCATGGGTTCGAGCCCCTCGTTGGGCTCTGTGATGACAGCTGACAGAGCCTGGAGCCTGCTTCGGATTTTGTGCCCCCCTCTCCCTCTCTCCCCCTCCCCTCTCTCTCTCTCTCTCTCTCTGCCCCTTCTCTCTCTCTCTCTCTCTCTTCTCTCTCTCTCTCTCTTTCTCTTTCTCTCTCAAAAATAAATGAACATTAAAAATTTTTTTAAATAATAAAAAAATAAAATGTAAAGTCTTGATGAGGATTGGGATATTCACATGGTCTCCGAATAACTCCCCACATTTAACTCCATGATTTTCCTTGATTACAAAGGAAAGAGTAACCACTTTAAGTGGAGAAACCTGGCAGGCACCATCATAATTGAGTGATCACAGTTAAAGACATTGGAATGACACAGGCCAACACCTGAGCCTTCTCATCTGGCGTGCAAAGAAAACCACAAGATTCCTGCCAGAGAAATCTAATAACAAGAAAACTTTTGGCAAACCCAAACTGAGGAACATTCTACACAATAATTGGCTGTACTTTGCACAAACATCAAGGTCATGGAAGGCAAAGGGAAGCTGAGGAACATCCTAGATGAAAGGAGATTAAAGAGACATGACCATGAAATACAATATATAATCCTGGCTTGGATCCTGAACCATTCCATTCATAAAGGACTTTTTTGAAAAATTAGAAAAATTTACGTAGAAGACATTATTGGGAAAATTGGTCCATAGATTAGATAATAGTACCATACCAATGTTATTTTCCTGAGTTTGATAAATATTTTTTTTAATGGGGGAGCCAGTAGGGACTTCCAACTACAAGGTATTCTGGAGAGACCTCATATGAGACTTTTTTCTTAAGTGCTAAGAGGCATATTCTGATGTTTAGGATTCTAGTATTAGAAAAGGCTTACTATCTCACCAAGGTGAGGGTGAGGTGCTTCCACAAAGCCTTGAAGTTTCCAATTTCCAGGAAAGTTGCAAATTCCAACAAAGAATTCCCATATGGTTCTTACTCAATCCTTATTCAAATTTTGGTAATTGCCCAATGATGCTTTTTAGCAGAAAATATCCAGTCCATGATCATGCGTTGTAACCAAGTTTCTCTTGCCTCCTTCAATTAGGGCTGAATCAGGAAGGAAGAAAGAAAGGAGAGAGGAGGGGAGGGAGGGTTGGTCTAGATTTTTAGAGGACCCTTTGTTTTCTCAACATCAAAGTTTTTGAGTAGGAAAATCTGGGAAACACAGAAAAGACAGAGAAGAAATTTCTCTCAGATTCACTGCACCCAGATAAGCGTTCTTCACTCTTGGATGAATCCCCCATTTTTTGTTCTCTGATCCATGTTTGAGATTGGAGTGAATATATAACATTTCAGGGCTACATGGCGTCTCTTGGTGAACTTGCTCAAAGTACAGATCTTTGTCCTTGTTCTACCCCAAGTCCACTGAGTAGGCATCTGTGGGTGTTTTTTTTGAGGACGGGGGGCAGGGACAGAGAGAGAGAGGGAGACAGAGAATGTCAGCACAAAGCTCAGTGTGGTGCTTGAACCCACGATCTCTGAGATCATGACCTGAGCCAAAGTCAGATGCTCAAGTGACTGAGCCACGCAGGCTCCCCTGGCATGTAATTTTAACTGTTCGCAGGGATGCCGATGTAGTTTACGAATTTGAGAATCATCTTTGCATTCTGTATTTGTCATTTAATATTTATTATGTTATAAACATTTCCCTTCACCATGAGACGGTCTTTTCAATCTATGAGCAGATAGTAGTTATTTTATCCAAATTATTTTTAAAAATCTTCTAAAGACCAGCCATCCCTGTATTCCTGGTTGATAACTTGTGTTCTAAAAGAGGATCTACCTAGAGGTGGACACACAGCAGGGGCTGAGGGAGGGTCTGTGGAATCCCAATGACACCGGATGGACGCACATGATCAGGAAATGAGTGAAGCGGCACCTGCCCCAGAGACTCACACATTTGCATGGAAGAGTGAGCTGATGCCCTTCTGGGCAGGATCTGTTGCAATGAAAACTACACTTAGCCATTGGCCAGTGTTTCCATGACCAGGAATTGGTTTCCTGTGGATATTCTGCACATAGACAGGCAGATGATCTAGGGAGCGCACTGCAACATTGGCAGTAAGAGCAGATGACTGGAGGTGACATAAATATCTGTGAGTATGAGATGGAGACCATGCCACTGAGTGTGCCAGGCACCCTAGATAGGAATGTGCCAGTTTGGCATGTAGGGACACTAGGAGTTGCCTCTAATGCCTCATCAACTGGACAAAAAGCTTCTGTGGATGTGTTTGTTTTTTTTTAAGAGAAGTTGTTGAATATCTTTTTTTTATTTTTTTAATTTTTTTAATTTATTTTTTTTGAGAGACAGAGAGAGACAGCATGAGCAGGGGAGGGTCAGAGAGAGAGGGAGATGCAGAATCCGAAGACAGGCTCCAGGCTCTGAGCTGTCAGCGGGGCTCAAACCCACGAACCGTGAGATCGTGACCTGAGCTGAAGTCAGACACTTAACCGACTGAGCCACCCAGGGGCCCCTGTGGATGTGTTTTAAAGGATTATATGGGGAGCCTGGTTGGCTCAGTCAGTCAAGTGTCCGACTTTGGCTCAGGTCATGATCTCATGGTTCATGCGTTCGGGCCCTGCATCAGGCCCTGTGCTGACAGCTCAGAGCCTTGAGCCTGCTTCGGATTCTCTCTCTCCCTATCTCTCTGACCCTCCCCAACTCACATTCTTTCTCTGTCTCTCAGTCTCTCTGTCTCTCTCTCTCAAAAATAAACATTAAAAAAGAGACAAGTATCAGAACACAATAATGAAAGGTAACTTGTGATTATTTGTGTTCAATCAACTTTATTTGCATAGGGTTTGTTTTTGTTTTAGTTTTTGTTTTAGTTTTTGTTTTTAATCTACATGGGTCCCTTAGGATTCATCTAAAGAGAACATCCTGAGGGTACATGGTTGACTCAGTCAGTTAAGCATCTGACTTCGGCTCAGGTCATGATCTCACAGATTGTGGGTTTGAGCCCCGCGTCGGGCTCTGTGCTGACAGCCCTGAGCCTGGAGCCTGCTTCAGATTCTGTCTCCCTCTCTCTCTGCCTTTCCTCCACTTGTTTCTGCTCTGTCTCTCTCAAAAATAAATAAACATTTTAAAAAATTAAAGGAAACATCCAATCTGTATATATGTGTGTATGTGTATATAGTCACTAATGGTAAAGAAATAATAGACATAAAAATCCATGGAAGGAAAAAGAGAATTTGGTTAGTAACACCTTTTCTAGAAAGATGTTAGAAGTCATTATTTTTCCAAGAAAAGAATATATATATATATATATATATATATATATATATATATATATCGCTAAGAGCTCTCCAATGACGTAAGACAGTATTTCATGTAGTTATATTAAAAAAAAATCAATATTACCTGTCAAGTACTATCTCTTGCACGTGGAACCTAAAGTACTAAGGTTATGTGAAAGCTTTTAATAGAACTTGTCTTGATGATTTATTCCTAAATCTTCCTTTTCCTTCCAGCTCAATACAATATTGCTACTTAATTTCATGACTGTGCAAAGCTGCTTTAGGCACTACTTGGGGAAAAGTGTAGTAAAAGTTCAAGTAAATGTAAATGATGTTTTTGCTACTTTGTCTCAACAGCTTTCCATGAGAAGACAGACTACAATATTAAACTGTATCATGTGTGTATATAGTTTCCACAGTCATATGTAACTTGGTATCTTTTGTAGTACATAAGGGAAATGGTCCTAGTGTTATTATTCAGGCTTAAAACTAGGGTTTGCCTTCGAACCCTCTATCAGGGCCTGATAATCATGTGATGCTGAAAATCACAAGATAGTATGAAATGTTCTGTTTGCTCGGTTCCATAAAGTTTCCTATAGACCTTTCCCCGCTGTTCTCTAACCTCAGGGGAAACAGGACTGAGTTCTAGAGATACATTTATTTAGTGTAAAAGGTGAATGCAGTTAGGTATCTTCCCAACCCATCCACAAGCCAGCTGGAGACTTGAGAACCCCATTTTAGGTCTCCTTAAATAACCTTCTCTTTTTAGCAGCCCCCTATTTGCACTCCTAATGAAAATGTACATTGGAAGGGGAGTGCTGGGTGGCACTACTTGCCTTGAGAGAACCCCGGGTTTCCTCCTCCTGGGGGCAGGAACTATGAGCAAGCAGTGAGCATCATCCCGAGAAGCATTTACTGTTGTGGGCAGAGCTGTGTTCTGCGGCTCATCATGGTTCACTTCAGTCTTCCAGTCTCCTTCAGGGAAAATTCTCTGCCTGGAGCAATCTGGACAGGCTTTGCCACCCTGGACCTGGTACAGTCAAGAGAAGGGCTCTGCAAAGCTGGGATCAAGCCCCATGGCTTCCAGCTAACACTGGGTTGTTGTCCAGTAAAGGTGGTCGAAGGTGGTTAATAGTGTTGTATTGCTGAACTGCTGCAAACCTCTCACCCGTGAAAAACCCATTTTCTAAGAAAGAGAGGATAGTGTTAAGGAGCACAGGCTGGGCAGTCAGACTGCTTGCATCTCAGCCCTTCTTTCCCCACTGGTGAGCTGTGTGATCGTGGCCAAGTGACCCCACCTCTCTGAGCCAAAGCACTTCAAATGTACTTAGCACATAAAAAAAACATTCAAAACCTTAGCACTCATGATCAAGGATTATTTTATTGTTTTCGATAGTATAAGGCACTTATTTTGTAATGGGTTTTTTCTTTTAAAGAAAAGGTAATCATAAGTGAATGCATTCGTAATTATCTATTATTAGAATGAGACACACTTATCTACAAAATCATTTCCTAACTTCTTCTGAAGAAACCACGATTAGGGAATATTGCTGGTTACTTAAAAAACAGTTAGTATTTCATAGGGTTCCCTATTCTCAGCATATCTTTGCTGTATTTTGAATCAATTCTTTTATATATTAGGTTTTTGGGGAAGGAGACTTAGAAGGTTCATTTCCATTACTTTTCATTTAATCCATATCCTCCCCCAAATAAAATAAAAAAGGTACACCTTTTGCTGAACTCCTGTTCCTGACCTCCGCAATCCATACCTGTTGCAAAGAAAAATGGAACACAAATCAAGACTGCAGAAAAATGCTAAAACAAGAGCATTCTAATTTTGAAAAATTCAATTTTCGTGTGCCACATAGCAATGAACTATGGTGCATTGCCTATCTGTGATATAATTAACTTCTCATCTTTTGTTCCTGATGAATTTACATATCCAATTCTTCCTGTTTAATTTTTCACGGTTTTGCCTTATTGACTAAAACTTTGTAACAAGAAAGTCTTGTGATTTAATGGATTTTGCAGCTCATCTGTATGGGTATGCCAGCATGCTACTGCGTGGTGCTGTAAAATATTCCTGGCAGGAATGAGTGCCCAGGCTCCCCGTCTGCCCCTGACAGAGGAGATCACGCCATGCTCAGCAGCTGCAGAGAAGCAGCAGAAAAAGAGATAGCATAAAAATGACACTGATTTCAAACCACCGTGCTCCTTTGTCGAGGGACACGGGTACATTTCCTCAAAGCCGGTGCTGATGTAGATGACAGGGCCAAAATCTCCATTCTTGCCCCACCAGAGTTCCCGCTTTGCTTCCTTCGAGAACTCTGCCGCAGTTCCCACTTGTTCTGTCAGAGTAACCCAGGGAAAAGTCTCCTCAGTGGAGGGCCATTCCCATCCCACAAAGACACCAATCTGCAGTCACCGAACTGTGAATGCACCCAGAACATTCTGGTCTCTGCGATGAGGTTTTTACAGATGGCCAGTTCATGTGCCAAGGAGGATTTTCTCGTCATCCAGAGGCAAGTGCAGCTTTGACTTGTGCTGGCCGCACTGCCAACAGTGAGTCCCCAGATTTAGTAGCAGGTGTGATCTCGTAGCTCTCCTGGAATACAGTCATGTGCTTTGTCAGGAAGGAAAGGATGACCCGCGTTTTGCCTAGCACTTTGGGAGCCATGACCCCAAATTAATACGATTGGATGCGGTCTGCTCACGGAATTTTCAAAGATCACACTTAGGTATCAAGGTGGGATGGAGATCGACAGGTAGACATTTATCATATGCTATCGAGAGACACTAATTCATGAGCAGAGCTGAGGGACACAGCACTTGGAGAATTTACTCAAGCACCTGTGTAGAGAGATGCTAGTATCATTTATTCTTTAGTTTTCATGCTCCCCCAACTCCTTTCTTTTTGAAAGGGAGGGCAGGTCTACTGTGAATATAATTTCGGATAGGAGGAGAGGACCCAGCTCTCTGATTTACGCAGAAGGACATAAATCCACAGGTGGGCCTGGAGTACTTTTACATTTCAACAAGGGGTGGGGTGCGCAGCTGCTGCTTCTGGCAAACCAAAAAACCAGGGGAAGTGAAACAGGAGCAGATCGCCAACAGCCATCCTGTTTCCTTCATCAGGCCCGTGAGGTCATCTTGTATCCCCTCTCACTCAGCTCATCCAACCTGTAGTACCGGTGAGCGATTTTCTCGGTGGTGACTGCAACGACTCAGAGCCTGTGGGTGTTTTGGCCCAGCTGACATCCAATGGCAGATGACACAACCATGTCCAGGTTCTGGTAGGTGCCCCCAGCATTCCTGTGGTAGTGGCCTAAGAACACAGCTGTGACACCTGCGGGGGTGAGAACAAGACACTAGGGGGCCAAGGATTTCCAAGTAGGGAACTTGGGGGGCTCCCCTGTTTCCTTCTGGGAACAATACAGAGTGTTATTAAATTAAATGCATAATATTACTCAGTGCCTAAGAAATGAGAAGGCAGCATATGTGACATCCAGAATCCTTCCAGGGAATAAGTCATCGATATAACATACTATTAACATGTTTGTCATAACCGCTGCAAGAAAGTGCCAGGGAACAAGAAGAGAGAAGAAAGATAAAGTGAATGGCTTCGGGAGAGATACAGGAAGTGGAAGGAAATATCCTGAGGCCTGTATCAACAGCCAAAGGATGCAAATTAAATGTCTACAAAGAGTAATGTTTCTGGAGTTCCAATCAAGATAGCCTGGCATGCTCAACATTTAATGTACCTTCTCCACACCACACTCAAAAGCCATGGTGGATAAAATAGAAAAAAAGAAAACCAAGGACAGAAGTCACCTCAGCATCCAAATAAAGAGCTCTGTGGATTAGAAACAAGACAGAAAGACAGAGTAATGAGCGGGGTTGCAGTGTTGGCGGGAGTGGAGCTCCTGGAGGGTAACAGAGACTGAACACAGTTTCTGTGAGATGAGCAAATAAATTCCCGCCCCTGTTTGGAGTAGCGGTGGCACGAGGGTCTCTGTTTCTGGAAGGAGGTTGCAGAAAACCATCCCTGTCTGGGGCCCAGGCAGTGGTGTGCAGGTGTCTTTAACAAGTACTCCAGAAAATAACAGAGAACCGATGTGTAATGTTTACCCACTTCGTGGGGTGAACGCTCTCGTCGTGGCTGATTTCAAATTACCAGCGTGATGTCACTGACCCAGACATGGGAAGAGAGGCGGCAAGCACTTTGTTCTATATCTGTTCTCCACCGCACAGATACAGAAGCAGTGAGCGACCTCACGGCGTCGTAAGAGCAACATGTAGCAAGGTAATTAGAAAATAGTCAGTTTTGAGTATTTATTACCTTTGCCTATCAACATAATTTATTCTATAGAGTCCATAGAATTTAATTTTCTAATAATCATTGTTTGACAATGAGCTCACAAAATTCCTTAACATTTAATCATTGGTTTTTGTGAGCTGGACAGGAGGAGTTGTCTCCAGAACACCACTGGGCTGGGGCTTGTAGTGATCCATGGGTCTAGGAAGGATGGACAGACACAGGCTCAAGTCTAGGAAATGAGACAGGTTTTCTCAGTGTTACAGTGGGCAAGACCCTTCCAGCTCTACTCTAAGTCCTGGTCCCAAATGGGGCTGGGGTGGAGGAGCCCAAACCACTAGGCAGGGAGGCACTATTCAAGAGAGAAAGTGAAGGTTTTTCTTACTCAATGATGTCTTACTCAAAGTGAATCTGAAATAAAATCTTGCCACCTGTGAAGAAGTCTCATGCTAAAAGAGACAGTCTATAGACTTCTCAATCAGGTATATGGATTCACTCCAGATGAAATGAATTATATAAAACTGCCTTACAAATACTTAAAATGAATATGTTTAGGGCATCAAAAGGTCCTCAATAAAGGACTAAAAAAACCAACATATTATGAGCCAAAACAGGTATGAATTAAATGAGAATAATTGGTAATGAAAGTTTAGAGATAGTGGCCATAAAAGACACAGCCATTAAAATATCAAACAAAGACAACTCTCAATAAATGGGAAAAATTCTAGACTGGACACTGTTCAGAGAGGAACAGTAAATTAGAAGACAGAATGGAGACAATGAACCAAAGACAACACACACAGAGACCCAGACACAAGCAATAAGAACATGCAGTTCAAAGAACCCAAAGAATGGATTAAGAGGTATCAATGGATGCTTCAGAGGAGCTGGAACAGGAGAAAGGAGGAAATCATAGTAAGAATAACTTTCAAAGGAATGACGGACAGACAGCAGGCACCCCTAGTAAGAACAGACTCAAAGAGTAATACCTTCCAATGCTGAGGCCAAGCAAGTATGAACCTCAAATTTTATATCCAGCTAAACCATCATTCAAGTTGAAGAGCAAAAGAAATAGATGCTGAGGCATATGAAGACTAAGAGTTTACCACTTCCAAAACTTCACTGAAAGAATTATTAGGAGATCTGTTTCAGCAACAAAGGGAAGAGATGTTAAAAAATAGCAATGAGCAAACACTGATAAAATATTTTGGTAAATTTAATTAACTACTGATTTCCCTTGAAAATGACTTTTTCATGTGAAAATGAAACTAAAACTCAAGAATGTCAAGATGGGAAGTTCAATGGATCATTAAAGCACATAAAAGCTATTGTCATGTTTGGAAGGAATATGAAAATAATAAGTAACCTTATATATTGCTAGAAAAATGCATAATTAACATGCTTCTTAAAAATGGGCACAAGCAGGGGTGCCTGGGTCACTCAATCGGTTAAGCATCCAACTTTGGCTCAGGTCATCATCTCACAGTTCATGAGTTCAAGCCCCGCATCAGGCTCTGTGCTGATGGCTCAGAGGCTGTATCCTGCTTCAAATTCTGTGTCTCCCTCTCTCTGTGCCCACCCCCACCCACCCTCCATTCGGGCTCTGTCTGTCTGTCTCTCTCTCTCTCTCTCTCTCTCTCTCTCAAAAATAAATAGACATTAAAAAACCACTGAATTTATACTTTAAAATCGTAAATTTTATGGTATGTGGATTATATAGCTCAATAAAAGATGCAAAACAAAAATGTGTGGGAAGGGGAAGAAGCTAGAATGAACTGTGTGGTAGTGGACTGGAGGTGGAGACACCTATAGGAACTCATGTTTACCTTAATATCAGACGTAGAAAACAGACGAGGACACACAGAAACATTTATAGAGGCGTACAGACACAGGTTAGTATACAGATAAATATTTCCCAGCCTAGAATCAAGGGCACATACTAACAATGTGCCCACCTAGTGTCCAGATCTTGGTTTCTAATACCATTCTCCAATAAAAGGAGATATAGATCCTTGGAGAAATGACAGACTGTAGGTCTGGGGCAGGAAATACACGAAATGAGCCTGGAGCATCTTGTTGGGCCCAAAAGTAAGGAAGTGCTCAAAAGCTCACAATAATGGTGGGGGGCAGGGGGCGGGAGGGTGTCAGAAGGACACAGGGATCAACTGAAAGAGCTCCCCATAGCCAAAGCTTAACAATTTGAGCAACAACTAGTGCTGAATTATAACCCAAAGTATAAGAAATAAATCCACGAGTCCATATTAATATAAATAAATATGTAAGGGTACCTGGGTGGCTCAGTTAGGGGTCTGATTTCAGTTCAAGTCATGATCTCACAGTTTGTGAGCTCGAGCCCCATGTCGGGTTCTGAGCTGACAGCTCAGAGCTTGGAGCCTGCTTCAGATTCTGTGTTTCCCTCTCTCTCTCTGCCCTTCCCCCACTCACACTCTGTCTCTCTCTTTCTCTCATAAGTAAATAAACATTTAAAAATTAAATAAATATATACATATATTATATATATATATAAATGTGGGGGAAAGAGATGAATCTCCCATAGAGAATAACAAATCATTTACTTGGATATTCTGCCCTCAAGGAGGTGGAACATAACTCCCCACCCATAGGTGTGGACTGTGTATAGGAACTTCCTTCCAAGAGTAACTTCACACTGGAGAGACTGGCCCAACATCAACAGGTATGATAAAGTCAGGTTGATTGCATGCACCCCTTGATGTACCTTGATGACGGTGTTGAAAACGGCACCTTACACCTGTGTGATCTTCCTCCCCCAAACCCAGGACTCCAGCATGAGAAAACCATCGGACCCATCCCAACAGAGAGACATTCTATAAAATACCTGATCAGTACTTCTCAAAACTGTCAAGGTCATCAAAAACAAGGAAAGTCTGAGAAACTGTCACAGCCAGGAGGTGATTAAGGAGATGTGATACTGAGGTGTGCTATGCTAGATGAGATCCTGGAGCAGAAAAAGGGCTTTAGGTAAAAAGTGAGGAACCTGATTATGGACATCATTAATAAAAGTATTATCAATATCAGTTCATTAATTGTAGCAAATGAGATACTGGTATCAGATATAAATAACAGGGGAATCGAGGTACAGGGCATACGGGAAGTCTGTATTATCTTTCTTTTTTTTTAATTTTTAATGTTTGTTTATTTTTGAGACAGAGAGAGACAGAGTGCGAACAAGGGAGGGGCAGAGAGAGAGGGAGACACAGAATGTGAAACAGGCTCCAAGCTCTGAGCCACCCAGGTGCCCCTGTATTATCTTTCTAATTTTTATGTAGATTTGACGTTGTTCTAAAATTTTTAAAGTTATTTAAGGGGAGCCTGGGTGACTCAGTCGCTTGAACCTCTGACTCTCGATTTCAGCTTGGGTCATGATCCCAGGGTTGTAGGATAGAGTCCTACATGGAGCCTGCTTAAGATTCTCTCTCTCTCTCTCTCTCTCTCTCTCTCCCTCTGCCCCTCCCCCACTCATATGCTCTATATAAAATTAAACAAAAATTTAAGTTCATTAAAAAAACATACAGATAATTTTCCAAAGAACAGAAATGGAATATGCAGCTTTGAATCAGCAAAGAGGCAGGGGGGAGAATGGCAATGACCACAACAAATGAAGAAATCAAACACAAAATTAAAAAATGTTACGGACACCAAACGCTGGCTCTGGTGCAGAGACACTGGATCACTCCTACAGTGCTGGTGGGAACGTAAAGTGACACAGCAACATTGGGGAACAGTCTGGCAGTTCTTTACAAAAGTAAACGTGCATTTACCATTATGACCCAGCAACAGAAATCTTGGGACATTTATCCCAGAGAAGTGAAAACTTAGGTTCAAATGTCTGTACACAGATGCGGACTGTGTAATGTAGCAAACGCGATGCAGAAACCAAGGCCAGATATAGAAGTAAAAAAGCCTTTATTGGGAGCGCTCCCGGGCGAGGTTCCCTGGTCCATACAGAAAGGGGCCAGGGAAGTCACGCCCAGGAGTGGGGGAGTGGGTTTTTCTGGCGTTGGCTGGGGGGTATGAAGTACTGACATGTTTATGTAAGGTGGTTTGTTGGTAGCTGTTTCTTGTTCTGGGCGAGGACGTGTCCGTTGTCTAGGGAGGACAGGTTTGATGGATGATTCCCGTGAAGGTCTCCGGGTGGAGGAGTGTTGGGATAGTGAGTGGTTTTCTTGTTATCTGCGCCTGAAGGTCATACCTGCCTCCGTGGCCAAACAGACTGTAGTTATATTTGTAATAGCCAGAAACGGGGAACCACCTAAATGTCCTTCACTGGGTATACAGTTAAACTGTGCACATCCTCATCTCCTTACTCATAACAAGTAACAAAAAGTTCGTTACTTTCAACTCTTCCACGGGTCGTGTTCAATTTGACATACGCCAAGCACTGAACCTCTGGTGTTCCGGTTACAGCAACATTCAGGCTTTGGCTGGAAGGTCTTATCCTCAGAGAGGCATTCCCTGGTCAATTTGTCTAATGGCACCCTTCTTCGTGGTCCCCACTCCAGGCCAAGCATTAGCATGCCGTCCTGTTTATTCTCTCCACTTTCAAAAGTGATTTGATTTTTTATTATTTTTTAAATTTTTTAATGTCTGTTTTTGAGAGAGAGGAGAGAGAGAGAGAGAGAGAGAGAGAGAGAGAGAGAGAGCATGAGCAGGAAAGGGGCAGAGAGAGAGAGAAACACAGAATCCAAAATAGGTTCCAGGCTCAGAGCTGTTAGCACAGAGCCCGACATGGCACTAGAACCCAAGAATTGTGAGATCATGACCTGAGCTGAAGTTGAACGCTTAACCGACTGAGCCATCCAGGTGCCCCTCTAAAGTTATTTTAATTACTCATAGGTTTATGTGGCCTGTCTGTCCCCTCCGGGGAATCTAAGCTCCCTGGGCACAGGGCTACAGCATCCCCAGAGCCTGCAACAGGGACCGGTGGCCAGTAAGGGAACCCTACCTACTTGCCTAGGAGCCTCCCTGGGGGGAGATTGCAGATGCCTTGGATTCCTTGCCCTGTTCTGCTGTCAGGCCTGATCGGAAAGCGGATCCTGGGTTTGCGCGCTAAGAGCCCTCCCCCTATTGAGCATTATTCACGCTGCAAACCAGGAGTCTGCATAACCCTGCCATCTGCCTAGAAAAGGAAGGGTGAGGAGGTGCCTTGCTCCAGGCTTGCCCAGAAGGGCAGCTGGAGCTCACCTTTCCAGCCCAGAGGCCTTTTGGGTTCTGATGGTGATATTCTGAATGGGGCATTTTTAACTGCACAGTCCAGAGCTTCTCGGCAGGGGACCCATTAACTAAATGGAGTCACCTAGAGGGAGTGAAGCCCCAGGGACCATCCTGAAAGCTTTAGCAAAGGGCAGGGCCTCCTCTGTCGCTGTGGCTTCCCCAGGCAGTTAAGTGGGAAGCAGACAAGATTGCTGCTCACTTAGCATCTCCAACCTCTGGTCACAGAGGCCACCCAGAACTGTCTGCTCGGCTGCCTGCAAATCCATCATCTGCCTCCCAGACTCCCTCCCACCATTCCTCCATCTCTTCTTCCTCCCTTTCCCCTCTCCCTTCCTTCTCTTATTCCTTCTTCCTTTCCATCCTTCCTTCCTCTCTTCCTTTCCTCTTCTCCCTTCTCCTCCCAACCTGCCTCCCCCCTTCCCTAAGAACATGACAAAGGTTCTGTGCAATCCCCGCTCTCTACCTCTCATCCCTGTATTGGCTTCACCCACTCCATCCCCTTCTCTTGCATCTGGCCTGCCTCTAAAATCTGAACTCACAAGGTGACTTACTTTCACTTTGCAGGTGTTGGCCATGGCGCTGTGGCTGGATGATTGAGAAATGGGCAGAGGTGTCCAGCAGACAGGAACAGTGAGACCCAGAGGTTATTGGGTGGGACTGCTGGAGGCTGCTTGCAGGAGCAGGTTTTCCAAGAGCTCCTTAGGCAGCATCCACGGACCTGGAGTTCATCACCTGGAGTGCTTTAGGCATCTCTTTTGGCAACGAATTTAACAGAAGCTGGGATTTCTATAGCCAGGGTGCTATGTTGGACCCAACATTTACTGAGTGTTAACATGCCATGTGAAGCAATGGGATACAAGTAGGAATAATCATGATCACTTCAGCAAAGCTCTGTGCACACACCATTCCATTGAAATGCTCCCCAAAGCCCTGTGAGATGGGAATGATTTGTGCCCATGTTTCAGGTGAGGAAATGGAGGTGTGGAGAGGTTAAGTTGTACTCATTCTCAAATGACAACTCCGTGGTGTGAGATTTATAATCTCCATTTTATTCATGAAAACCCCAAGCCTCAGGGTTAAGATCACAAAGCCAGTAACTAGGAAATCCAGGGCTTAGCAGCAGTCCCCAGGGCAAGCTCTGCCAGGCTGCAGTGCACAAATAAACAAATACCATTTGTGAAGTTTTTAAATTCAGTTGCTAAGAGAAACATTTACTCATCCAGTGAGGGTTTCCTGCACAGCAGATAGGGATTAGACTGAGCTGTGGTTTGGCAGACAGCAAACAAGACCTCACTGTGCTTTCTTTCTAGCCACACCTCTTCCCAACGTGACTGCCCTTCCCCCATCAGGAGATGGAGCCTAAGGCCCCGCCTCTTTCATCTAGGAGAGAGATATGCCCTCCTCATGCCTGCCACCTCAGCCAGCAATCAGCCACCCCTCAGAAACAGCAGTGTGGCTGACCAGCGGCTGACTGTGGGTGCATGAGTGGAGCACAGGTGAGAACAGAAGAACTGCCCGGGCGAACCCAGCCTCAAATGCCAACCATGTGATAGTGAGCACAAGCAGAGTCTCTCAAAGTGTATATTCTCTAGCCTAGCAGCATCAGCATCACCCAAGCACCTGTTCGAGGTGCAGGTTTTCAGACCCACCTTAGAACTACTGGATCAAATACCCTGGGAGTAGAGCTGAGTGACCTTTTCATGAGAAGAAGAAAAAAAAAAACCCTCCAGGTGATTGTGGAGCAAGCTAAAATTGAAGACACACTAAACTAAATATGGAGTGTTTTTTAAGCCACTAAGCTTTGGGGCGTTTTGTGACCCACCAGACGCTAACTGATACAGATGTAGAAGATGGACTCACCCATGCCCTTGAGATGCTTAAATTTCATCAGGGGAGATAATACATTCTTTTTTTTTTTAATGTTCATTCATTTTTTGAGAGACACAGAGCACGAGTTGGGGAGGGGTGGGGGGAGGGGAGACACAGAATCTGAAGCAGGCTCCAGGCTCTGAGCGCCCCGGACAGAGCCTGACACGGGGTTCAAACCCATGAACTTCAAGATCATGACCTGAGCTGAAGTCAGGTGCTCAACTGACTATGCCACCCAGGAGCCCCAACATATTCTTAAACATAAAAAAGTGCAATGTATGAGGCCAGATCTTAAAATTACAAACCAATATCAGAATGCATGATCACAATGAGAACTAACCTTTACTTATTTATTTATTTTTAGAGGTTTTCTTTTTTTAAGCAATCTTTACACCCAACATGGGGCTCAAATTCACAACCCCAAGTTCAAGAGTCGCATTCTCCACCGACTAAGCCAGTCAGGTGCCCTAGAGAACTAATATTTATTTATTTATTTATTTATTTATTATTTTTTTAGTACCAAAAAGGAAGGAGTCCTTTTAAATAACGATCCAGATTTATTCAAAGCCATTGGACATTTCACATTACCTAAAGTTCTATAAATGAGGATTTTAGTCAAAGAAAAGATTAAACCAACGAAGTCAAGAGCTTATGGGGCACCTGGGTGGCTCAGTTGGTTAAGCTGCGACTTCGGCTCAGGTCATGATCTCACAGTTTGTGGGTTAGAGACCCGCATCAGGCTCTGTGCTGACAGCTCAGAGTCTGGAGCCTGCCTCTGATTCTGTGTCTCTCTCTCTCTGCTCTTCCCCCACTCCTGCTCTGTCACTCCCTCTCAAAATTCAAAATTAAATAAACGTTAAAAAAATTAAAAAAAAAAAAAGAGCCTATGCCCGGAACACTAAAAAAAATAATATATCACAAATTCATTTAACCCCATAAAGCTATTATTTATAAAATGAGTTTTCTTTGATCTGAGTTGATGAATACGTCATATGGGTATCGTTGTTCTCCCACACTGAACTATGACAGATATCACGAATCAGTCATGGTCCATTTTCCCACAGATACTAATATTGACCTCAGGATCCTTCTCAATACATTGTTTAATTGATTAGAATTGACCCGTTAGAAGAAGTCTTGCCATCCCTGCTTTAAGAAGATACTAGATGAAACTGGTCAGAAGGGCTCAGTGCAATTTACCTTCATCTTACTGATATTTATTTTGGATAAGTAAATTTCCTTTATCAATAAGATAACTGTCAACATAAATATCATTAGACTTCGTTCTCAGTAGATTTAGCAGACTAGTTTAAGGCTTTGAGATAACCCTCCTTTCCTGTGCTAGATCACTAAGTATGATTTTTTTTTAAACTTTATAGTTTATTGTCAGGTTGGTTTCCATATAACACCCAGTGCTCTTCCCCACAAGTGACCTCCACCA
>CM053563.1:56483466-56501399 GCA_028646485.1 Cryptoprocta ferox | reverse complement strand
AAAAAAAAAAAAAAAGACAACTCCCCTGTGCGGATGGGCATGGTCTGGCGTCAGGTCAGGTCTCGGGGGCTGCTCTCTCCGAGGCCCCGCCTTGGTGGTTGCGGGGAGAAGTATGGCGCCGCTTCAAAGCTTTGCCGGAACGAAGCGTTGCAAGCCGCGCTTCTGAGTCCGATCTCCCTGTGCCGCGGGCGAGCCAGACTGTATTCTCCAAGCTCCGCCTCACTTCCGAATCCCAGTCCGTGCAGTTCAACACCGTCACCGGGGATGAGATGCGTTCCCGCTGGCGGCCGGCCTCCCGGCCTGGCTTGCACTGCCCTTTTCGCGGAGCCGCCACCGCAGCCGCCACCACCGCCGCCGCTTTTCAAGGCGCCTTTCTCGGCGCCGCCGCCACCTTTCACATCGCCGCCGCCTTTATCTGTGCCGCCGCCGCTCCCGGTGCGGCTTGGAGTGGATGCCGCTGCCGCTGCGCCCAAGGAAGGATTCGCCAGCCAGATGGGACGGATTTCTCTCCCGGCGCCCGGCAGTTATATATGGGGAGACGGGCGAGTTTTTCCTCCCTTAGAGATGGTTCTAGGTGCGTGTTCCGTCTCTCTTTCTCTTCCCCTGGTCTCTCCGGGGCACAGCGCGCTCTCCCTGTGTTGGGCTCGGGGGCTCCTTTCCCCTGTACCACCGGGACCCGCCGTCCCCTAATTTCCCAGATCACAGTCACTTACTCAGGCATCTCTGAGGTTGTCTTCTTTCTGGCGTCTGTGTCTTCTTTCCCCCACTTGCAAATCCAAGTTTTATCACTTCAGTCCTTCTCAGTTCAATCCAAACGGGCGTGCGCAGATTACAGAGCTCCCTGCTTCTCCGCCATCTTGCCCGCTCCCGAGAACTAATATTTAAATGAATGTTTACTATATGCCTGGCTGTTAAGTGCTTTGCAGTTATTTTACCAAGTCCTTGGAGGAACTCTTTGAGGTCGGTGCTATGTTTATGTCCATGTTATGGATGGAGAATCTGAGACCTAAAGAAAATAAGAGTTTTGCCTGAGATCACTTAATCAGCCAGTGGCGGAAAAAGAAGCTAACCTAGGTGTGTACCAGACTCTTTAAAAAAAATGTTTATTTATTTATTTTTGAGAGAGAAAGTGCGCACAAGTAGGGGAGAGGCAGAGAGAGAGGGAGGCAGAGAATCCCAAGCACTGATAGCACCTAGCCCAACATGGAGCTCGAACCCACAAACCATGAGATCATGACCTGAGCCAAAGTCAGACACTCGATGGACTGAGCCACCCAGGTGCCCGGGTGTGTATCAAACCCTTAACTCCATGCTCTTAGGTGTGGTAGGTTCTAACCTGTAAGTGCGCTGCGGAAAGCATCCTGTGGACTTCCAGAAGAAGAGGCTTGTCATTTATTGCAGAGGCAATCCCTGTGTTGACGTCAGAGGCCCGGCATGTGTAGATAGAAGGGAAGGATTTCAAACAGGGGATGAGCTGGGGCAAAAGGGAGGAACAGGCAAGGCTTAGGAAGAGGCAGTCCTTTCACTGACAGAAGACAGTGTTCTGGGGGACTGTGGCAGAATTTTAAATTCAGAGAATTACAAAGATCCAGCATTAATAATCTTGTTGGACAGTGGGTGTGGAAAGGTTATTTGAAATATTAAATTATTGGGGTGCCTGGGTGGCTCAGTCGGTTAAGTGTCCGACTTCAGCTCAGGTCATGATCTCGCGGTTTGTGGGTTCAAGCCCCACGTCGGGCTCTGTGCTGACAGCTCAGTGCCTGGAGCCTGCTTTGGATTCTCTCTCCCTCTCTCTGCTCTTTCTCTGTCTCTCTGTCTTTCAAAAATAAATAAATGTTAGAAAAAAATTTTTTTAAAGGAATAAATATTAAATTATTAAGCTCAGCACTAACTGAATGTCTTCTGAATTCCGGGTAGTGTGGTCTCTGAATCGGTTTCCTTCCACCATTGGACTATACATGGTTTGAACGTGTTGGACTTGAAAGGCTAGGGAAAATATTTTGTTCTTGTTTCAGGTTGAGCTCTCACCCAATTTTTTATATAGTTTTTCCTTGAAACTTATTGAGAGAGTAAGACCATTCTCTTTCTGCTTTCCTGTCCTTACATATCGACAATCAAAAGATGGAATACTGAAGTGAGTATCTACTATGTGATCAGCATTCTGATATTCACCACAGGTGAAGATACTGTTCCTGCTCCCAAGGAATTTAGCAATCTAATTGGACACTAAACGGTTTGGCACAAATTCTAAGGACTATTAACAATGACAGAAGAGGGCCGCCTGGGTGGCTCAATCCATTAAGCATCTGACTTCAGCTCAGGTCATAATCTCATGGTTTGTGAGTTCGAGCCCCTGCATTGGGCTCTGTGCTGACAGCTCAGAGCCTGGAGCCTGCTTTGGATTCTGTGTCTCCCTCTCCCTCTGCCCCTCCCCTGCTCATCCTCTGTCTCTCTCTCTCTCTCAAAAACAAATAAACATTAAAAAAAAGATTTTTAAAAAAGAACACATTATGTCTTTCCATCTACTTCTTTTCTATCTGTCATCCTTTTGTATTTTTCTTATTTGTTGCCAAGTCTATCATAGTTTGGGAGGGTTTTCTTTTTTTACAGTGCCTGATTTTTGTTGTAGTTTTGCTATTTAAATGGATCCTTTTACTCCATAGTATCTTATCCAACAGGAAGAGACCACCTTGCAAGTGGATGCTACTTTACTATCCCAGCAGGAGGCAGGATGGTTTCTTGGCAACAGCCCAGAAAAGAAAGACAGTCTTAGGACAGCCACTACAACTCCTTTTACTCCAATAAACGTTTTGTTTATAATAGCCTTCCCAAATCCACCTTCTGTATACAAGAGGGATCCACTTTGTTTTGAGGACTAGCCTGTGGGGTTTCCCTGGCTTGCTAGTCCTGGAGCACAATTCCTTGCTATTGCAGAATAAAGCCATTTTTGCTTGTAAAATAACTGGCTAACACTGGTTAACTCAAGTTAACACGGTGCACTTGAAGATCAATCTTTTGCTTTTTTAAAGCCTCCTGTTTCGCCTGGGTAGCTCAGTTGGTAAAGCTTCTGAATATTGATTTCAGCTCAGGTCATAATCTCATAGTTCCCTGGGTTGGAACCCCACTTCACCCCAATCCAGCGCTGCCAGCGCTGAGCCTGCTTGAGATTCTCTCTCTCCCACTTTCTCTGCCCCTCCCCGCTCATTCTCACCTCTCTCTCTCTCTCTCTCTCTCAAAATAAATGAACATTAAAAAAAATCTCATGTTTCTTTGAGCAGCAAAGCCAACAACAGGGACCACATAGATGCTCCTACTAGTAACTCTGAGCTGATCAGTCAGGGTAGAAGCAACACCCAAAACATCTGCAAGCACACAGATGGTCTCCCAGTTTCTAAAAACTCCCCCACGCTTTCACTGTTCCCTCTACTCCCAGTACCATCCTTGCAGGAACCTGAGAGATCTGTGGGCCTGCCATTTCCTTCATGACAGCAGGGGGAGCAGTCCACTTACCTGGGTGACCTTGCTTGGAGTCTTACAGTCCTTCCTTGGTAAGAAGGCTTACTTCATATACAAGAAAATCATGTTATGTTTCTGTGATCAAAACTTAGTAAGAGCCAGAAACACTCTTCCCATTTTATCATCCAAAAACCAGTGCCCACCCCCGCTGTGGACCCACTGTCCTGTATTTGATGCCTTAGTTTTATGCAAAATACTTGAATTTTTTTCAGCATTTTTTTCTTTGATTTTACTTACGTCTTCTTACTTGACTTTTTTTTTTTTTAATATACAATGCTTCAAAATTTTGTGCGTCACCCTTGCACAGGGGCCATGCTAATCTCTATCTTGTCCCAATTGTAGTATATGTGCTGCCAAGTGAGCACTACTTCTGATGACTTTTGGACCGACATTATTTAAACATGCCTATTACTCACGAACGCCACTTCTCCTTTTAGTTTAAGAATTCGATCCCCTAGTAGTTTTCTAATATACTTACTATTCCAATGGTTGGGTTTAAATTTTTGAGCCATATAGATTTTATTTGGTGTCTCTACACATTCTCATCAGACAATACTTAGATAGTTGTCCCCTGAATGTAATACGATATTCACTATATACTAAAGGGTCATACAGCTCTTGCTAAAAGTGGATTTTACAAGGAAGGGGACAGATGGGCCTAGGAGACCCTTCCAGAGCCTGATAAAAGTCTGGTAGAGCAAGGAATCTTTGCCAGGACACAGGATGGCTAGATCCACCCTAAAGGCCTGCCGTCAGCTCAATGCTCCAGACTCAGCATGAGCTGCAGGATGCTCTGCTCAGTCTCCGGCCCTGCGCGTCCTTCACCGACGCTGGGGTACGCAAGGGAGGTGAGGAAAACTGCCATACTGCCGGCATGGGGGAACCTTCTTGATAGACACGCACTGGACTCAGAGCAGCCAATCCCCGCGGGGTGGGGCGGGAGCATCCACAGGAGTGGTGTTCGGCCGATGACTGACACATGGCTCGCCCTACGCTCCGCCCCACCAGACCCCTCCTGACCGCCAATTGGCGGGACCGCTTTGATTGCAGCGCTGATTGGTCGCTTCTGCCTGACAGGGCAGTACAAGTGGGTATCCCGCCTTCGGCTGTGTCTCAGCCAGCAGACAGCGCGCAGGGGCTCAAGACAGGGCGCCAGACCGCGATGGGCGGCGAGGGAGGCCGGGTAGACTGACGAAAACACCGAGGACTTTGCTTCCCTGCCGCGTGAAACCCTTGTAAACCCTGATCCTGAGACCTTCAAATCCCACCTGGGAGACCCTAGATCCCCTCACCCTGAAAGGTTCCAAATCCCCCTCAGCCTTGAGGACACCAAATCCCGCCGCCTTCAGGGAACCAAATCCCCAACTTCATGGAACCTCACATCTCCTCAGCGTTAGACCCCAAAGAAGCTCAGCTGCAGAAACCTCATATCGCATCACCCAGAGAAACACTAAATCCCCCAATTCTTAGACCCCTAAATATCCTGAGTAACACAAATTGCCCTCAGCCTGAGACACTCCCCAAACCCTCAGCCTGAGGAGCCTGAAATGTAGCACCCAGAGAACAAATCTCCCCAGCCTCAGAGACCCTGAACAGCCTCTGCCTGTGAACTCTTTAACTCCCTTTAGCATCAAAGACTCCAAATAACCTCAATGTCAGAAAACCTAAAACCCATTACTGAGAGACTACAAATCTCCTCAGAATGAGACTTAAAATTTCCCCACTCTCAAAGATCCCAAATTCTCTCAACCTGAGCATTCTAAATCTCTTCAGCTGGAAAGACCCCAAATCTTGTCCTGAGAGACTGCCAATATCATCAGCCTGAGGAACCCCAAGTGTCCTCATCCTGAGGCCCCAAATCCCCTTGACGTAAGAAATCCCAATTCCCTCAGCCTGCCTGAGACCAAATCTCCTTACCCTGAGACACTTCTTTCCCTTAGAGACTGAGCCTGTTTATACCAGATTTTTCCAGAATCCCCAGGTGGACATCCCGAGAAGCACTTATTTGAGAAATATTCACTTCCTCTCCCTGGAACGGCCCAGCACTCAGTGTCCTCCAGGCCTCCTTGGTACTCCTCTGGCCTTGCACCTCAGGACTCTCATCAAACATCCACAGCCACATCTTTTGCCACCTTTCTTCATATGGGCTGAGCTGCAGTTGAATAAAAGAAAATCTAGCCCACATTACAATGGCCTGTCATTGCCAGTAGAGATTCTCCATCCCATCAATACCCGCAGGTTTCCCCTGCATCTTTTAATCCTCCCTGGGCTGCCCACCTCTTCTTGTTCTGGATACCCTGCCCAAATGGAGAAAACAGACCTGGCTCTGGGCAGTGGTCTGCGCTGTCACCCCCTCTCAGCATCTCTCCTTCCACAGGTGCCTTGGCCTTAGGACAGAGAGACTCATGGAGCCATTGCCAGCCTCAGAGTCAGAGCAGGGCCAGTCTGGAGGTCCGAGCACCATGAGCCCCCAGAGGTTCCCGGAGGGGACCACTGAGAGAAACTCTAGAACAAGATGGAAGCCCATGGTGAGAGGTGTGGGAGAAGTTGGACTCCAGGCTTCTTGAAGAAGATGAAGAGAGGGGCCTGGTGACCAGGAGCTGGTCCTTGGAGGACCACAGACTCCTGGCTTACACCAGTGAATGTACACAGGATAAAGGGCACTTGCTCCTATAGGACGTTGGTGGGGGAGGGGGGTACACAGGACAGTAGCATCAGCAATTTCCCTTTATCAAGAGAGAGCTAGTAAAATGCTTAGTGTTTGTTCAGTTAATCAGGACACCATCAAGAAGGACAGAAACACTTTACCCTTGTTTAACAGAGAGCACCCAGGAATCAGGGTACATACTACATACAAGGTAGAGGAGAAAGCCCAGCTCTAAGTTCTGACTTCCATTAGTAAGCACTGATGGAATCTCTTATTTTCTCTAGGCCAAAGATGCATTCAAAGACATTTCCATATACTTCTCCAAGGAAGAATGGACAGAGATGGGAGACTGGGAGAAAATCCGATACAGGAATGTGAAAAGGAACTATGAAGCGCTGATTACTATAGGTAACCAGAAGTGCTGGGTGCTGATGAGCCTGGGAAACATGAAACAGGCCTTCAGTCCCTTTATTAGTTTGCCTCTCAGGTGGCTCTCTCTGATCACAGTTCCCTTCTGTGTGAAGACAAATCTGGAATGAAATTTTGTTCTCTTCTATCAGCATAGGGCTTGCACTGGCAATGCACAGCTCATCTCTTGCCTTGTTCTAGACTCTCCCAGCCATCCAATTGAGTTGCACTGACTGGGAGATGCACTCCATTGCCACTATGCTTTGGTCCTCCTTCTAGCTCTTCCCTCTTAGGACAAGGATTTTGCTTCTTTCCAGGTCTCAGAGCCCCTCGACCAGCTTTCATGTGTCACCGCAGGCAGGCCATCAAACCCCAAGTAGATGACACTGAGGATTCCGATGAAGAATGGACACCAAGGCAGCAAGGTGAGAGGCCAGTAAGATTTAGAAGTTTCTTCCTGAAATCCATGGTTTAGGTTTCAGCTGCATCTCAGGAGTTAAAAAAAGGAAACTCTTTCCTCAAAAATATAAATACAAGATGCAAAACAGCATATCACACTGTAAGAGGCTATTCATATAAAAAAATTTTTAAATGTGGATTATAATTATATTATTTATAAATACATCAAGAGTGGTAAAAGTATCAAAATCTGAACATGAAAAATAAATGCCAAATTCAGAATAGTTATCATAAGAGAAGAAGGAAGGGGTGGCAGGTGGCTTTGCTGTGTCTTGGTTAGCTTTTTATTTACTTTTATTTTTGTTTTTGAATTTTAAAATAGAAATTAAGAGATATACAGATAAATATTAAAAGATAGAAAGATAGAAAGTTGTGGCAGAATGTTGAGATAAGGCTGAATGGTGGTGGATGTATAGGTTTTCTAGTATAATTCTCCATACCTTTCTATATGTTTAAAATTTGTCATTCATTTTTTTATAAAAAGATTGTTTTTACTAAACATTGTTAGTTAATGAAAGGGAAGTTAAAGAAACCTTAAGTAGACTGTAAGAGCTTTCTAAAAGTAATCGCAGTTATTCTTATTATTCAATTATTGGATTAAATGTCTTAAAAGAGAAAATGATGTACGTATTATGTAAAGAGACACAGTTTTTATATATATTTAGTCACACACATGATCTTCATACCCCCAAAATGAACCAGATTCTTTGTCTTAATTCTGGAAGAGGATTTGAGATAACTACTTAGTCTCCCTAATCTTTCCCACATACCACTTACCAGAGACAGTATTAGGCAAACAACATGAAGTGTGATCATTACAATATAGAACTGAGAAGCTCACTTCCTCTTTTGGTATTCAGACAAAAGAGTTTGGAAGAAGAGTCGATCTCCCTCAACTGGAGAAAGCAACTTGGATTAGATCTATGATTCCATCTATGGATTTCAGAGATTTGAAAACCCAGTGTGTGGTTATTCACAAAGGTTTGACATAAAAAGGAAGTCTTTGTAGAGAATACATACCCCATGGTTTACCATACATCTACACAGCTTTATCTACCTTCAGCTGAAATTCCCACCCAGTCAGTTTTCTTTTTTGTGGTTACAAAATATAATAATAATAACATAAATTTACCCTCTTAACAATGTTTAAGTATACAGAACAGTATTATTCACTACATACACATTGAACAACAGATTTTTAGATCTTTCTTATCTTGCATGACTTAAACTCTATACCCAGTGAACAACTTTCCATTTCCTCCCCTCCCCCTCCCCCAACAGGCCCTGGAAACAACCATTCTATTTTCCATATCCATGAAATAGACAACTCATATAAGTGGAATCATGCAGTATTTGTCTTATGTGATACGTTTATATCAATTAGCATAATGTCCTCAAAGTCCATCCATGATGTAACATATTAAAAGATACCCTTCATTTTTAAGGCTGAATAATATTCCTCTGTGTGTGTGTGTGTGTGTGTGTGTGTGTGTGTAATTTTCTTTACCCATTTATTTGTCGTTGGACATTTAGGTTTCTTCCACATCTTAGCTATTATGAATAATGCTGCAATGACCTTGAGTGTACAAATATTTTATCAAAATCGTGTTTCCAAGCTCTATACACATATCCATAAATTGGGCTTCTAAATCATATGGCAGTTCGCTTTTTAATTTATTTAGTATCTTCCATGCTGTTTTCCATAATGCCTGCAACATTTCACGTTCCCACAAATAGTGTGTAAGGGTTCCAATTTCTCTGCATCTTTGACAACACTTGTTATTGTCTGGGTTTTTTTCATAGTGATCATACTAATGGGTATGACATAATATCTCATTGCAGTTTTAATTTGCATTTTCCTGAGGATTAGTGATAATGGAGCATCTTCATTTTTTTTTTATTTTTTTAAGTTTATTTATTTTGAGAGAGAGGGTGAGCACGAGTGGGGTAGGGGCAGAAAGAGAGGGAGGGAGGGAGGGAGAGAATCCCAAGCAGGCTCAGAGCCTCAGCACAGAGCCCAACATGGGGCTCCAACCCACAGACCATGAGATCATAACCTGAGCCGAAATCAAGAGTCAGATGCTCAACCAAATGAGCCGCCCATGCGCCCCTGGCGCATCTTTTCATGTGCTTTTTAGACATTTGTATATATCTTATTTGGAAAAATATCTTTTCAAGCCCTTTTGTCATTGTATTAATCACCTCAGGCTGCCATAATAAAATACCATAGGCTGAGTAGCATGAACCACAGAAATTTGTTTTCTCACAGTTCTGGAGGCTGGAAGTCTGATAATAAAGAATGCCAAGACTACACAATGGGGAAAGGACAATCTTTCAACAAATGGTGTTGGGAAAATAGAATATCCACATGCAAAAGGATGAAGAGGACTTGAAAAAGAAAAACAAAGCTGGAGGCATTATGATTCTGGACTTCAAGTTATATGACAAAGCTGTAGTGATCCAAACAGTATGGTACTGGTTCAAAAGACACATAGATCAATGAAACAGAATAGAAAACCCAGAAATGGGGGCACCTGGGTGGTTCAGTTGGTTAAGCATCTGATTTCGGCTCAGGTCATGATCTCACAGTTCATGGGTCCGAGGCCCACATCGGGCTTTGCACTGACAGTGCAGAGCCTGCTTAGGATTCTCTCTCTGCCCACTCTCTCTGCCCCTACCCCACTCACACACTCTGTCTCTCAAAATAAATAAACTTAAAAAATTTTTCAATCCATGAATATGGGATGTGCTTCTATTTATTTGTGCCTTCTTTCATTTCTTTCAGCAATGTTTTATAGTTTTCAGTGTTCAAATGGTGCACATCCTTGATTAAGTTTGCTCCTAATTATTTCATTCCTTTGGTACTATTATAAATAAGACTGTTCTTATTTCCTTTTTGGATTGTCCATTGTTAGTACATACAAATGCAACTAAGTTTTTAGTGTTAATTTTGTATCCTGCAACTTTGCTGAATTTGTTTGTTAGTTCTGACAGGCATTTGTGTGGAATCTTTTGGATTTTCTACATACAAGATCATGTCATATGTGAACAAACATAATTTTACTTCTTGCTTTCCAAAGTAGATGCACTTTATTTCCTTTTTTTTTTTTCCTGTCTAATGCCCTGGCTAGGACTTCAAGTACTATGTTGAATAGAAGTTCTGAGAGTGGGCGTCCTTGCCTTATTCTTGATCTTAGAGAAAAAGCTTTCAGTTTTTAACTGCAGAGTATGATGTTGGAGATAGACTTTTCATATATGGCCTTTATTATAGTGAGGTAATTTCTTTCTATTTGCAGCTTGTTGAGTTTGTTTTTTTGTAATGGAAGGTTGGTATATATATGTGTGTGTGTGTCTGTATATATATATATATATATATGTATACAGTATATGTATACAGTATATATACATATATTACTATGTGTAATAGATAAGCTATGAACATAGGATGAAGCATAAATGAGGTTTTGTCTATTTCTTTAACATTTTCAGAAAATTAGTTCGTCACCAGTAGCAGCATAGACTTTGATGATACTTCGAAAACCATTTTCCAATCACCCTTTGATAATATTTGTACTCGTCACTCCTTGGTTAAGAATTCTGTGTCTCTAGTGAGAGTCTCTAGAGTTTAGAAACATTTACCAACCAAAATACTGATTTCTCATCACTTTATAGTCAAACCTTCTTGGGTGGCATTCAGAGTGGAGCGGAGTAAACAACAGAAGGTGAGTATTTCCCAAATCCTGGTGACAAGAAAATCTTACTCATGGATCTAAACACAGGTAAGAGTAGGAGAATGCAGAGTATCCTAGGAACTGCTGCCTTCTTTTCCTGATCTCTTTAGCACAATATACAATATCATCATCACTTTATTTTATTTTTTTAATGTTTTATTATTTTGAGAGAGAGAGAGAGACAGCGTGAGCAGGGATGGGTCAGAGAGAGAGGGAGACACAGACTCTGAAGACAGGCTCCAGGCTCTGAGCTGTCAACACAGAGCCTGACACGGGGCTCGAACCCACGAACTGTGAGATCATGACCTGAGCCAAAGCCGTACGCTCAACTGACTGAGCCACCCAGGTGCCCCTTATCATCATAAGAAGAAAAAAAAGAAACTCACCTATCTGGAACCAATTTAAAATGTTCATACTTGCAGAAAGAAGCAACAGCTCCTTCCTCTGAGCTCTCATTAGTCAACTCTCATGTTGTTCAGAATCATTTGTGTAGCCTGCCTCTGCCCGGCAGGCTCTTTCTTCTCAGAAGTCCCAGACCCCACAGGGCCCCTAAATGTTTTTTGAATGAGCAATTCCACTTTACAGATTACATTAGAAGTAAAAAGGTCAAGGAGTGCTGAAAATATTATCTGTGATTCAGATTTTGAATATGGAGATAATTGAGAGGGTAAATTGAGGACAGTAATCTCACATTCATACTGTATCAAATAGCTCATGAGACAATTTGATGATCATTATAATATTTTCTGTTTACTATACCATTAAGAAATAGCATGTATACAGGACATCTGGATGGCTCAGTTGAAAGAGCATGAGACTCATGGTCTCGGGGTTGTGAGTTCAAGCCCCATGTGGTCTATAAATATTAAATAAATAAAACTTTTTTAAAAAATTACCATGCGTACCAATTCATGGATCAGGAAACGGGAGAGAGCTAGCTGCTGGTACAACCTTATTCAAACAGAATTGATCAGAACCAGCTAATCTAATTCCAAATATTCTTTCCTGGATATGGCAAGTGACAACTTTAGCATCTTTTTTTTTTCAGTGTTTAGATACATTTCCTCCAACCCTTTCTTTGTTACCTTTCCCTTCTCTCTGCTCTGTCACCTCATTTTCCAGATGTGTGCAGTCCCTTCCACTTGTCTACATTTCCTCCTCCATTAAATGTCCACAAGTTTGTAGATGATCCCCTCTTTTTCTCTACAAGTCGTCACCACCTTCTTTCACAGACCTTCTTGATGCTCCAGCTAGTTTTCCCAAGTATTCTCCCTCCCTCCCTCTCACTTTTATGGAGAAAGTTGAGAAAATTTAAAGAGAAAGAACCTTAATCCATGGTTTCTAGTCTTGAATTCAATACCTACATATTCCCTTTCTTTTCCCTCTAGTATTCAGAATCCCCAGGTATCCAAGTGTTGTTGAAGTATTAAACCAAAGCTATTCATGTGAAAACACATCATAAGCCTTACAGGACTAAAAAAAAAAAAATGCCTGTTGTCTTTTAATATGTGACTCTTACATTGAAGGGAATCCACAGGGTGCCATTAAGTAAGGAATCTAGTTTGAAGGAATTATCAGAAACAGCAAAGTTGCTGAACACAAGTGGCTCAGAGCAGGGCCAGAAACCAGTGTCCCTTCCTGGAGAAACAAGTACCTCTGGACATCGCTCTAGACGAAAATTGGGTAAGAAAAAAAATAATATGGGAACTTTGGTCCCTCTAAGTCCTCCAGAAAGTTTGATGAATACAACCTAGGTATGTGGAGTGGACTTTGGCTAGGCCTAGGTTAAAGCTAGACTAACCTGAGAACTGTAGTTACTATTGAGGTCTTGGATAAATCTTGTAAATTCTCTGAGCTCCTAAATGCTAATCTGTAAAGTGAAGATAAGAATACATAGCTCATATATTGTTTGAAAGCATTAAATTAAACATTAAAGAATTGACACATGCAAGTTATCCAATAAATCACTCAGTGATATTAAAGACCATACTTTCTTTGTGTTGAATGCCCAGGCCCTTGCTTGATGCCTAACATGTATTGTGCCCTCGACAAATATTTTCTGAATGAAGAAATACATGAATGAACCATTTTCTAAGAGGAATGATTGTAACTTTTAGCCTGATAATGGGAAGAAACTAAAGTTGAATTAGCCATCTATAGTCAGTATGGAGTCTTACTCTCTGAATTAAGAGTTTGGACAGTGGGGAGAGAGTCTATAGAAGGACAAGTAATAATTTATTAGACGAAATTTTGCATTTTCTGAAAAAACAGGGGAATAACACTCCAGACCCTACCAAGCTCACTCACGTACTCTTTTCCAACTCAGAATTCAGGAGAAACGAGATTGAAGTGAAGATGTATCGTCTACGAGAAAGAAAGGGCTTTGCATACCAAGAGGTCAGCGAGCCCCAGGATGATGACTACCTCTGTAAGTGACCATCTTGGCCCACTCTCAGAGAAAGCTGCTCTCTCCTGGTACAGTAACTTCATCAAGCAGTCTCCATACCCAGCATGGGTATGGAGGTCCCCAAATCGTTCCCTTCCTCTAGTGACCAGGAGTATAGGATAGAGGCTAAATGATGTGTGTCGAGCTCATTCTGAAGCTACTTAAATGCAGGGACATGCACTCTTTCCTGACCCCCTGTTGCTCTCACTTCCAGACTGTGAGAAGTGTCAGAATTTCTTCATTGAGAGCTGTGCTGCTCATGGGCCACCCACATTTGTAAAGGACAATGCAGTGGATAAGGGGCATCCCAACCGCTCAGCCCTCACTCTGCCCCCTGGTCTGAGAATCAGACCATCGAACATCCCTGAGGCTGGGCTTGGAGTATGGAATGAAACATCTGATCTGCCATTGGGTATACACTTTGGCCCTTATGAGGGTCAGATCACCGAAGATGAAGAGGCAGCCAACAGTGGATACTCCTGGCTGGTGAGAATCATCTACCTCTTCCCCTGTCCTCTGGTTTCCCACATCCCTGCTGTGGATCAGTAGGATACCACCTTCTACATGGATGAGAATAATATGGTTAGCTCTGTGTACTGAGTGGACTTTGCATGAACCTGGTATTCCTACTTAAAGAGCAGAGGGTAAGAGGGAGCATAGTGGTACAGACACAAACAGGAAGCTCCTCCCTTGCAGGACCCCTGCTCTGAGTTGACAAAGCGACCCAGATGTGTAGACAATGACTAAGGAGCACATCATGTGGTCACACTGGGGATGAATTCCATACAGGCTGAAAGACCATTGACCACAGGAGAGTAAAATAATCCCTCTATTCCTTCCCTACACACACACACACCAAAAAAAAAATCTTTAATTTCTCTTTCTCAAACTCAGATCACCAAAGGGAGAAACTGCTACGAGTATGTGGATGGGAAGGATAACTCTTGGGCCAACTGGATGAGGTAATGCCAGTAGGGTTCAGGGTTCCAGAGAGGGCATTCACCTCTCACAAACCTATGTTCCTTCCCTTCTCATCATGTCTCCCTCAATGATGTCCCTCAATCCTCTGTTCCTGTTTTTTTCTCCATGTAATGCTCTCATTTCAAGAGAAGTTTATGGGGAAAAGGATGCTAGACAAAATTTGGACACTGGATAAAAACCTGAGGAGACTAGATTCATCAGGAACCCTGGATTCATACTTTAATTTATCTGATCAAGATTTACAAGCATTTACTGTGTTCCAGTTTAGACAATGGAGTTCATTAGTTGAATATATTATACAACCCATGTCCTATGGAAGACATATTGCAGATAGATAGTAGACAATTGAGTTTAAGAATATTTAACTATAATTTCCCTATTTTTCAAGAGGTATACAGTGGAGAGATAGCCTCAAACAAGGGACCTTTAATATGTGAGGGCAGCAGCTCTTCCTGGTCTCAGTTCTAATACAACTGGGTTCTGAAGCCTGTATAGGAAGGGACTGCAGTATGGCCACAGGCCTCTGTGCTTCATGTCCCAACCCGTTTCTTTGAGGGGCTCTCATTTTATCAGGGGATGCAGTATGTATGTAAAATATTGCTTTTCTGTGTCATTTTACTAAGACAAAGAAAGCTCCAAGTTTCTATGAGAACTCAGGGGAGGCAAGTGAATGGTACCTCAGATACCGTGTAGGGAGAATTGAAGAAAGCTCTCTCAAAGGAAGATAGCCACACTTGGGCTGAGTGTGGAATGATGTGTGTTGATCTAGAAGCAGAGTCCATGGTCAAGCATCAAGTACTTGTGGTATAAAACAGAACTTAATTTAGAGTTTAGAGAAACAAGAGTTCACTGGGTTTTGTGACCAATTAAGGTGGCAGTAAGCCTGGAATTGGGATTTGGAAAATGGTTAATCAAGCAAGGGGGAGAGCATTAGAGGAAGGCTGAGGGCAGTAAGCTGAACTTAGAGATGGGAATTCATATGATCCTGTGAGGGAGACTTAAGAATGAACAGAAGGTTCCTGAGGAGTTGGGGCATGGGCAGCCTCACAGCATGGAGGCCTTAAGCATCAGAGGCAGATCTGACACGTAATGGGAACTTATCTCCTGTGGTTCTCTTTCCCTTTCCCTGCCTCAATCCCAGGTATGTGAACTGTGCCAGGGATGATGAGGAGCAGAACCTGGTGGCCTTTCAATACCACAGGCAGATCTTCTACCGAACCTGCCGGGTCATCAAGCCAGGCTGCGAACTGCTGGTCTGGTATGGGGACGAGTACGGCCAGGAGCTGGGCATCAAGTGGGGAAGCAAGTGGAAGGGCGAGCTCTCAGCAGGGAAAGGTGGGCACCACTGCTCTTCAGAAAGAAAAGAAAGAATTCTCCTTGACAGTTTCCATGTCCAGCTCTCAAGTAGAGTAAAATCCTGTCTAAAATCAGTTAAGATTGCAATTCAGATGCTTCAGAAATAAGGAGTGATTTCATATGCATTGGACTCTTAGAAATAATTTTTAAGTTTTTCATTTTTGTTAGTTTTTTAAAATACTTCATGCATAAAATATGTAACAGAATATAGTGATAAAAGACTTAGAGGCAAAAAATCAAGTTTTCAAGCACCTACCAGCTCCCTCACTATGGCAGTTTCTTCTGCCCTTTTAGCTCTTTCTTCTTAATTTGCTCAATATTTCTAAATGAAATGTGTATGTTGATGTGCATTCACTCATAATTTAGTTAACTGTCATGTGAGTTCCTACTCTGTTCCAGACAGCCTTCCAGGACCCGGAGATGGAACAAGATTATCAGAATCACAGCTCTTGATCAGCTGATGAGTGAATGAATAAGGAAAACCCATATACATATGTATGTGTGTGCATAACATCACACAGCAACCAGTCCTGGGAAAGTGCCTGGGGACCAGTGTGAGGGGAGGATGGGGTGTGGCAGAGCTTGGACAGGGAAGGGCTCTCTCTGGAGATGACATTTGAGATGTGCAAACACCTGTGGGTAAAGGATTCCAGGCAGAGGGGGCCTGCTAGGAGAGAGGCCCTGAGGCACAAGAGAGGTGGGGTATGTGTGGTTTGTGGCTGAGAACCCATAGATACATACACCCTGGAGCCTGTGGTCCATGCTGAGACACTGGGAGGGTTTCCTGACTGAGACAGAACAATTATGCAATTTTCAACTGGAGAGTGGCATATTCTCTATTTTAAGATGATGCTTTGGTTAATTTTGGAGAGGGACTGCAGTGAAGAATCCCCCCCCCCCGAGATTACTTCACCTCTAAGTGAGAGAGGATGATGCGTTGGCAGAAGATGAATGGCAATTGGGAGTGTGATATATATCCCCATACTTGGTTGAGGAAATATTTTGGAAGGACTTCCTACTATATTTGAAATGAGCTAAGACTGAATAAAATAAAGTATGAAGGATATATTTTCATGTTATGATTTGTGGAAAATGGAAGAGAAGCCGTTTATAACCTAGTTGGGGCAGCAGGAGCCAGAGTCCTTTAGTCCATGAGACTGTACTGCTCTGTCTCATCCAATCTAAATCCCACATTCAGATAGAGATCCAGACACATACTGGTCCTCAATTACATATGTCTTTTTAAATGGGGAGACTCAAGTTCATATTTACTGCCATGTTCCATCTAAGTCATCAAAGGGCTGTTGTCTCTCAATAGAATAAAATCACTGCAGACACTGTCACAGAGTCATATGACTTAGAAGGTGCTTGTATGTGGAGAAAGGTCATTGTATGCAGTTCCATCTCTGTAAGGAGGGAAGCTGCCTCTGATGCTACTTGAAGTTACCTAGTCTAGGCGATACATACAAAAGACCCTTGATATGGGCTTTCTGGATTTACGCAGATGGTGTAGTAAGTAAAAGTGGAATTGAAAAATAAATGAACACTTGGCAGGAGACAGATCTTGCATTGTCAACACAGTAAAGATGAGTAGTGGGACAGGCCTTACCAGGAGACAAAGCATAAAACGCAACATCTACCTGACCAAAAATTTCCTCTTTCAGCAGAACCAAAGCCAGAGATCCATCAATGTCCCTCCTGCTCCTTGGGCTCCTCCAGTCAGAAGTTTCTCAGCCAACATGTGGAATGCAAGCACTCTTCTCAGAGCCTCCCACAAATATCTGCAAGGAAACATTTCCAACCAGAGAATCCCTGCCCAGGCGATCAGAATCAGCAGCAGCAGCAACATTCTGATCCACACAACTGGAATGACAAAGCAAAAGGTCAAAAGATCAAAGAAAGGTCCAGACCTTTGCTTAAAAGTATAAAGCAGAGGAGAATTTCAAAGGCATTTCCCACCCCATGCAAAGGACAAATGGAGAGCTCTACAGTGTGTGAGGGAATGGTGGAAGAAGGACCCAGCACGGGCCAGAATTTGAATTCAGAGGATAAAGGCAAATTATTCATGGGGGCAGAAATGTCAAGAATTAGAAGAATCAAATATAGAGGCTGTGGGCAAGGCTTCAATGATAGATCACATTTCAGCAGACACCAGAGAACACACAAAGAGAAAAAGCCCTTTGTTTGTAATGAGTTTAGAAGAGACTTCAGTCACAAGTCAGCTCTTATTACACACCGGACAACACACACAGGGGAGAAGCCCTATGTTTGCAGGGAGTGCGGGCGAGGCTTTACACAGAGGTCATACCTCGTCACACACCAGAGGACACACACGGGGGAGAAGCCCTATGTTTGCAGGGAGTGCGGGCGAGGCTTTACACAGAGGTCA